>WKFP01014354.1:599986-656546 GCA_011057875.1 Pterocles orientalis | reverse complement strand
GGTGACATCTCTAACCCGGGCCCCAGGGAGGCAGCAGACTTCCCTGTGTAAAGGGTCTGGTCGACATATTGGACCTTCCGTTCCCCTCAAGAGGGAATCACCTATGACAATTACCCTCCTTTTTTTCTTAACTGAGGCAGTCACAATGTGTGGGGCTGACTGTCTCGGCTTAGGCGACTCCCTGGATGGACCTTCACCTTCCTCCTTATTTTCCTGGCTTTCGAGTTCCAGTGCCCCATATCTATTGTGCAAAGGCAGTTGGGAGGGTAAGGACGGGTGGGAGGGGACTCGCCTGCCCCCCCGGGCTGGGACCTGTTTTCATTCTCCCCCTTCTTTTAGGTCCCTTCCTTCATCCTGCTGGCAAGAGGGGAGGGGATCCTCTTCTTCCTGTGGGGCCTCTGTCCCCTGCTTTTGGCTCAGGGACAGTAGGGTGCGGCTCCACCAATCTATCTCCTGTTCACACTCCCTAATACTCCTCAGTCTTGCCACTTCTTCCTGCAATTTGGCCACCTGTTCTAGGAGCTGGTCCACCTGGGCACACCTATTGCAGGCTAGTTTGTCTCCCATGCCCACTCCAGGAGAGTAATTTAGGCACCTCTTACATACCGAGGTCTGTACAGTTGCCTCCACCGTCTGAAACTCCGTCTGCGTGGAGGCATCGGCCATCCCAGGGAAAGATGGTGCAGACCCCTCAGCCAGAGCTGCAGCCTTACTTCTGAGACAAGTGCCTACCATTCTCGTTGGAGGGTCAGCTAGGATGTCTGTGCTTTTCCTGTCTTTAGTTCTCGCCTCCTTCTCAGAGGAACCCTGCCCGCTCACTCTAGTCTTACAGCTGCCTTGTGAGGTTCCCAGACCTGGCAGAACCTCAGTAGCCCACTACACTTCTCCATGTTTTGAATACAAAATTTCTGAAACAAATACACGACAAATACTCTCATGACCCAAGGAAAATATATATATCTGACCTTGATAGTTTCTGCAATCCACATTCCATGTGACCAAGTCTATAGCCACATCAAACAGTGTTGTTTTATTTAAAAATTATTAGATTGAAAGCTGTCCTAAACCAACATGAAGATACTTTCCACTTCATTATACTAGTTATCTTAAATGGTTGAATCTGCTGCCTTTCAACAGAACTTTGCAAAGTAGACAAAAATTGAATTGGTACTCAGAAAAGCTACTTCTCAAAAAGAAGACCACATCTGATGTATCTACACGTTATTTCCCTTACTCTTCTTAATGAGAAGGGAATTGTTTTCAATATTAAATATTTATAAAATACATGCACCACCAGAGAAGTAGTTTTGCATTCCCAGCTGTTACAGCATACAGTGGAACAAAGACCAGGTTCTAAGCACATTGGATTAAATGGGATCCAACCCACTACCCAATTAGTTCAGAACTGGTGTCTAAATATACAGCATTTTTTTGTGTTACCGAGAGCTGGCCAGAATCAAGACAACACCCAGTATGAGTTAAGAATCTTGTACATTTTATTCAGGGTTCAGGGGTAATATATAGCATTCCAAGCCTTGCATGCATTTTCTAACATGATTGATCTGTTACTGGCATGTACGCGGTGATCGGTTCTTGCCCTCCTGGCATGCAATTCATATTTGCATACTCCTTCCCTTTGCATCCTGCTGTTTACCAGTTCTTTTACTCCCTTCCTCTGCTAGCTCAAGAAGAGTCCAAGGATTCTCAGGCCTCTTCATCGAAGGTTGGATTGTGCACATGCTGATGTCCCTACCCGTTGAGCCATTCTTCCACACTTTTGTGTGTCACCTTAACCAAAAAGACATGACCCTACAGAGAAGAATTAGAGGGGCAAAAACAATTCTAAGTTTGGGAACACTCTTCAAGCACACAGCAATCTGGTGACCAGCTTCTCATCGTGTCCGTGAGCTCTGTCAGGGGCTTTCTCTTATGGTGGAAGCAACTTCGTAGAATACAAAAAAGTAAAGTAAAGCTTGGGGACATCAGAAAGAGAACCTGACACAGCACACTCTGACCTGGGAAAGCTTTGCCAGTGATTTACAAAGCATTTCCAACATCTATTAATTTGTGAACACATTGACGTTTTCCCATCAACTGGAGACCACCACTTAGGAAGTGCCAGGAGACTCTTCCCTTAATTGTTTTTCCCTGACTCATTAGCACTACTCCTGGGATGCTTCTTCTGATGGGATCTGTGGGCCATGGGGTGAAAAAGCACTGAATTTTCAAGAGAAACAGGAGAAGAGCCAAAGGCAGTAGCTGGTTCCAGACAAGTTTTATTTCATTTATCTTGTCCTCACTGTGGCTCAGAAGCTGCTCCAGCGGGTACAGGAGTCAGGACAACACCAGCAGGTATTTGTTATCCATGCTGTACCACCCTCTGGGCTGCTATCAGCCCACCTCAGATGAGCAGGAGAAGCCAGAAGCAGCATTTTGCCCACCAAGGCTTGCTAGTACAGACTTAGACAACCAGATATCCATATTGATGTTATTTATTACCATTAAGCATTTGTAAAGTTCATGCCTTGTAAATAAAAGTTTTCAGTACTAATACAGTACCTGACATCTCTTCCTAAAGGCCTGTTCAGTAACCATGGAAGAAAAAGGTATTTAGTCCTGTTGAATTAACAAAGTTTTTAGCCAGGTCTTGAAGGAGTGGCTTCCACTGCAATTGAACAAGCCAAATCCCAAAAAACCTACCCAAACACCTGAACCGTAATATTTGAAAAGCAGTCCCAATGGCTGGTAAGTTCTTGTTGAATTCTTATGAGATTCTTTTTCACCCTTAGAAATCTCAGCACCATTCATATCAGTATGATTACCAAAAAAAAAAAAAAAAAAAAAAAGAAAATCAGAAGTAAATAATAATGTCCTTCAGGCATTAACACTTCTGGTGTGAATTTTCCCTTCCAGTCCAGGCACTCAAAACAGTGCTGAGTGGTTATCTTCACAACATCCTTCCAAAGACCAGAAACAACGAGAAACTGAAGGTAAGAAGATGGAGTGATGCAGCCCATGGCCAAACAAGGAAAAAAAAATTATCTTGCAAGCACTAGGCTTGTATTCCTATCATTCTTACCCTCGATCTGTACTGCTTGAATTTTAAACCTGCAGAGACGACTGAATAATGCAAGAAGCTATTCACTAAGCTCTTCAAATAAATCGTGTGCTTTCACCTCACTGCTGCTTTTTGCTGGGGGCTGGCTGGAAGGTTTTCTTTGTAGCATACTTACAACTGTTTGCTAATATGTCCTTTTCTCTGCCCAATCCACAGAAAACATGGGGTGGTTAAAAGCAAGGAGACAAAAGCAGTCTTTTTTCAAGTAACTAAACACTGTTCGGCACAACAAAAGGCTATATGGGGTCCCACAACACAATCAGGTAGATGCAAGGATTGTTGCTGTGGGCAATCCCTTACCCCATGGCACATTCAGGGATCAGGACCGGGATGTCATTGGCCCTACTTATCATACGCAGTAGTACCTTAACCCGGACAGTCTCAAGAGGGGGGCTGCCACCAGAAAGATCATGCTGATGATCCATTCCTGACAAGTGGATAACCTGTGACGTACCCCTTGGTACATGACTAACAGCATGTTCAGGCCCTGCTTAGGAGACCATCGACAACATGATAATGGGGAACAGGCAGCTTAGAAGAGGTGAGAGAGTACTGGCAAGAAGGGAAGGAAACAAATCTTGTGTCTCTATTTATGGAATAGAAAATGCAAGAGAATGACAGAATAGTACACTGTGCACTTACTGACCCTTCCTCGTTGCACACACCTATGTTAAAGACTAATTCTCTGGCTCAGTCAACACTGTGCCAGTAATGACAGCACACATCACAATCATGCAAACAATGAACGTCTTGCACCACTGGTCCTACTACATGCATATGTGCCAAGCTCCCCAGCACAAGGCCTGTTGTCCTGACGTGTGAACACATCCTGCTTAAAACGGTGGCACAGACAACAGCTACAGCCATACAAATACAGAATGGAGTAGTTGTGTGAAAGTCATAACACCACACAAGAAAAATCTTAGCTTAGAAGTAGTATACTTGAAACTTTCTTCAGTTGCACTGTGTTTACAAACAATTCAAGATAAGTCTAAAAATATTCCAGTAAATTATTCACTGTACATAATTATGAATAGTTCAATCATCTCTAACAAAATTACACTGTTTTTTTGTTTTTTGCAAAGTTGCACTTCCCAGAAAATTATATATTGACTCTTTAGAATCTTAATGAAAATTAATATAAACTCCCATGCTTGCATCTGACTTTTCAGTCCCTTATGATTTTTTGAGTACATAAAAATGTTTTTCTCTAGTTCTGCTACTAAGTTTTATCTTTCTGTTTATTTTCTACCCTAATACCTAGAACTGTATTACTAGATATCAAGATTTCACCTCCTCTTTTTTCTAAAAACACACCATTCTAGAGTCAGTGTTAGAATATTAAAAATAGGTACCAAAAGTTGCTGTTAGTTTTGTGGGCAACATCAGTCTCTGATAAAGTACAACAAATTTATTAGGCAGTACTGCAGCCTGTTATGACAGTTTCCTGTCTTTTTAGATCCAGACAAAAATTCTCCCTAGTTGTACTTCTGTGTATTCCCAATAGCAACACTTTATTGAACAGTTTGATTAAAGGATAATACAAAAAAAAATACAGTATGTTACTAAAATAAGTAAAATACAGCTTCCAAAAAGCACAATATGTAGCACTATGCAATAGATGTATTATTGTTTTCATTTTCAACCTGTACTTTTTAGTAAAGAGAAATTGTCAAAATACTTCACCAACTTTAGGAAAGTGTTCCATTCTCGTTAAGTGTGTCGACAATTACCTTGTTATTCTGAGCTAATGAGCAGAGGGAATCCAATAACCAATATGAATCCTTTCAATGGAGTTATAGCCTTTGATAAAAGAGCATGAACACACATTTCAATGGTAAAATAAACACCTGGTGACAAAGCTCTGTAGCTGATAGTATGGGCTGCATTCCCTATTAGCTCCTTAGACATCCTCATTAGAGCAACAGCCAATTGAATTATGAACTATCTGCCCTCAGATTTACCTCTCATATAACACTTTTCACTCTTCTCTTCCATTTGTACAATATGAATAGAAAAGCTGTGGCTGCATTTAAGTGGGAGATGAAGCAAATCCATCACTTGTCACTCAGCAGAAGCAAAGTAGTTCACAACTGAGTGAAGAGTTATTGATATCTCCCCACCCCTTTGCAAGGCAGCAGCTATTTGAAGTATACAAAGCCAAGAACGCAGAGGCAGTTGGCACTTTACAGGCACCACAGGCAATGAGACAACAGGAGAAATTAGGGACTACCGATTGGAGGTCACAACTGGTCACTGCTAACCATAGCTGGGGGCAAAACTAGCCTCAGGCTGTCTTGAGACACCATCTTTCTGTAGGGGAGTGCATTTTTCTCTACAGTAAAACTCCTACTGATGTAAAAAGCACAACATTAAGCATTATGGAGGTTGACGTGCAGAGCTGTCCTTTGCAAGAGACAGCAAGGAACAGATATTGTTATTAACTCTTGGAATAATAATTAGATTCATCTGAACACTGAAAAGACAGAGTGAGTAAATAGTGTGCTAACAGACAAAAAATTCCCAACAAACCAGAACATGTGTAAAACATGCTACATAACCATCTGCAGAAGCAGTCAAATCACTACATGTGCTTTGTCAATTGGTGAGTAAGAAATGTTGACAGATTTCACAAATATTATTCAGCTAATTATTATAATGTTACCAACATTGTATCACATAATTACTAAGGAGAAGCTCATGGGAACTCAGGTCTGATTGCTCCGGTGAGGGAGACTATCAGGTCCCATGCACTGGGCTCACCACCAGCCAGGAGTGTTTCAAATCACTTTCTTCTAGTTCCCACCCCAGCTAGCAGGCTGTGGTCAGCTGGATGTGGATTAGTTTGTACTGTTGATTAGCTTGCACTGTGATTTCCAAATCACAAGAAAATAAAAATTCACAACTGTGAGCTCTCCCTCAGAGTCTTAAGCTTTGTCTTGAATGAGAGCTAGAGCACTGGAAAAACACACAAATCTCCCAAGGATGTCACCAACGGATTGCTTTTACTCTCCTGCAACAAAGATGAACTTCAAGTTTCAGTTTTCTTTCTTTTCCACAGAGTTTTTTTGAACTTTGGATCAGAATGTGATTATATCAGTTTCTGGATGCATGCTGAATCAATAGTTTCAGAAGGAAATTGATATTTTCTACTCTCTCTCTGATCCCTAGGATGGCTGAGTTACCACAGTATCAACAGTACAGAGACATTTGTTAGGCAGGCCCTTTCAGGACTGCTTTCTGGATATGAATGTCCTAGAAAACACTTTGCACAACTGGGCATCAGAAAATATTCTTCCAAGGTAAATGGGACCAGTACCTCTCCTCCCTCTGGCCTTCTTAGCTCTGTTTTGGGTTGCTCATTTGTCTTGCAAAGATTTTGCATCAAGCCAGCACAGGGTATAAGGCAAATTGGATTACAGGGGGCTACATTCTGTCTGGCATAATAGACATTACAAGAATGTTGCAATGTTGTTGCTGTTTAAGCAAATCTTTTCATACATAGATTTTTATCTTCAGGAAGGCAAGCTGGCAATGGAAAACGTCACAAAACTTTTATATAAATTCTTTACAGCCCACATCTACCAAGTGTGGAAAAAAAAAAAAAAAAATCATTGAAAGCAAGAAAGAGAGGGCTATGAGCAATTCTATCTTTACTGAATCTGAAATGAAAGCAAATAATAACCTAGTTCATTTCAGGAGCTTTCAAGAGCATTTATCTATTTTGTTGAACTAAATTAAAATAAATGCACGTGCTTAACTGAGCCTAAGCAAAAATAGTTACCATGGCTACAGGGGAGTTTTTAAAATAATCAACCAAAATGACTATGTATAAACTGAAGGCAGGTGGGCACGTCATTTAAAAATACCAAGTAAACAGAAAAAACCCTCAGTAAAAATCATTCCTCAAGATTTATGCCATTACCTTAATTATATCATGAATAAGAACATGGGAATGGGGAGAAAGAAAGGGTGAAAGCAAATTCTTGAAAAATCTTCCATTTAGCATTTATAATACTAGCTACAAAGGAGCTAACAACATGACAACATACTAATACAGGTAAGTAAATTAATATATGCTTTCAGATATAACTCAATAGAGCTACTCTTTATAGAGAGTGCTGTTTGAGACACCACATAAGGTCCATTTCTAATTAAAGAAGCTGTATTGATTCACAGACAGAGAAAAGAAAACACAAAACAGAGAAACTATATTCTAGAGACACGAGCCCGTGTACAGTAGAGGCTCGACACTTGGGCTTAGAGATAACCCTTTCCTTCTCCACAAGGCAGAACAACATCTGCATCTGTAACAAAAGAATGACAATTATTCACAGGAATAAAACTTGTTTAACTAGAGATACTTACTTAAGAGGATTCTTCCCTCCCTTCTCACTTTTTGCCTTTTTCTTGATTTACATCTTAGATCAAATTTGGGATTTTGTGAAGGATTTCTGTATGTAATTGCACTATTTGCCTGAAAAAGAACTAACGATTGATGGAAAACAAGCACTTTGAGAGACAAGATTCCGACTGTCTTGTTCAGCACTATAACATTATAGATGAATGAGAGTAAAAGTGAGTTAATAGCTTGCCTTAGGAAAAGAAGGTAGGAAGTGGCCTCACTGTTTACATTGGGGAGAACTGTGAAGCCTGGCAGGAGCTCCTCCATCTGTAGCCACCATCAGAAAAAGGTAAGTTAGTAAGGAGAAGAGTCTCTCTTGAGCCTCCTAATAGACATACCATCTCACAGGTAACAGGTGTAACGACGAGGAGCAGCTGATGAAAAGCAAGGGTTGAGAGAGGCTTTAGGAGGAACAGAGGATTTCCTATAGACCACCTGACTGCCATGAATGACTAAAGGAACCTACCCTTTGACAGCTCCCCTGAGGACCAGCTGTCTGGTGTGTGCTCTTCATTGTTCACATGAGTTAGAGAAGGAGCAAAGTGAGAGATTGATGACTTCTGTGGCAAGAGGTTGAGTTTGAGAGGGCTCTCAGCCAGCAGAGAAGGCTCTCCATATCTAAAGATTAGTAGTGGGACAACTTTATGCTGTCCTTGCTTAGAAGAGCACTCAGTGGGAGTTGACTTCTGCCTTCTGGTTTATCTGCCTGGTACTCTCCCACTAAAACCCTTTTCCTCCTTGGTGCATGACATAAAGTGTACCTCCGTGAGCTGGCTCAACACCTGCTATGCTGAAGAAGAAAACTGGAGACCTCTAATTTATAAATCGATTCAAGGAACACATAAGTTTTGAATTCCAGAAGACCTCACTCATTCAGTACGTGCTGTCGTGATCTGTGTGGCGGGTTGGCCTTTGGCTGGGGGTCAAACCACACACACCCATTCACACCGTCCCTGCCCCCACCCAATGATAGGGGAGAGAATTAAAGCGGTAATTGGCAAAGAGGACTTGTGGGTTGAGATAAGGACAATTTAATAACTAAACTACAGTAATATTGGAAATAATACTATATACAAATATGCAATGTGATACACAGTGATACTGCCCCTCCCCACCTGATGACCAAAGGCCCAGCCCACTCCCAGCCAATGACCCCGGAGGAGGGAGGGAATGGGTGATACACAATGATACTGTGTCCCCCCCCGCCCCAAAAGGCTCAGCCTGTTGCCAGCTAATGATCCCCAGAAACCGCACTCACGATTCCCCCAAAAAGGGGGTGGGGGAGGTGCACCGCTCCCGGAGGCACTCACGGAACGGAGATAACAGCCCAAGCGTCCCAGGCCAAGAGCTGACCCAAGCAGGGGAAAAAAAACAGCTAATGATCCCCCCGGAGAGGGAGGATCCCAAAACTCACGGAATGGAGATAATGAGCATCCCAGGCCGAGAGCTAACGGCTTCTGGCGGGGTGGGGGGAAGGCCTTGGGAGAGCGAACGCAGGCACCGGAAGCGAGATGATCCGGAGCCCAAGGGAAGTGAAAGAGAGCGATCTCCCGGGAGGGTCCTCACCTATATACTGGGTATGACATGTATGGGATGGAATACTAATTGGTCAATCTGGTTTCCATCTGAACCTAAGAGCAAACACCAGGCTAGCAGCTGGACTGTGTCTCTTTACTTGTCTGCTGACCTTGGCAGCAGAACAAAACATCAGTTATCAGCTTCTCCTGAGCAGGAATCCAAAACATAGCTTCTTGCTAGCTATTTATAAAGAGAAGGAAAAAAATTAACTCTCTCTCTCTTAACCCACGACAATCTGAAATATCATAGGTTCTTCTAGCAGTAGTGTTAGCACTTTTTCATTCACTGGATCACATCCTGCTTGTAGTAAAGAGTCCCTTGCTTTGGAAATCCTTGTTTTAAGGTCATATTCTGAAAAAAACAAAGTTTGACTGACGGAGCTGGAAACCCAACGTAAGTAGTAAAAAAAAGTACAAAGACAAGGATACTGCATAAGAATGCACAATGTCTGTAAATTAGATAGGCACAATTAACTTTCAGTTATAATGTATTGTAACAGAACAGTAAATATTCCCTAGTGTCACATTGTCACATAATTGTTTTTATTACCTATATAGATGCTATCTCAGCTATATTCCTGTTAAGTCCTCTTTGTACATGAAGCAGAGAGAGGGTATAAACTAGGGAGATTTTGCTACTTTAGAGCTGGAACTGGCCAAGACTGTAGGAAAGAAAGACAATTGCTACAGAAAATTCTCCAGCCAAAGCTCTGGACCAACAATTGAAACCAGGATTAGGTAAAATGTCATAAGAAAACCTAGACACAGGGACTTTCAGAGCCTCAACTTTCCTAACATACTACACAAATATAGTAAGACTGGATTTTATAATCCAGCAACCAGAGAATTATTTTAATATCTTCAAAACATGTGAATACTACAGGATAGTAGAACAAAAGCAGCTCTGGTTACCAGATGAACACTCTTAAAATAAAACATCTCATACAAAAATGTATGTTAAAGAAGACTGCTTAGTTGTTCCAAAGACATTGGAAATAGTAGTACTGTGGAGTGGTTAATTATTTTCAGTACAAATCACAAGGAAGGAGATGGTGCTCATACTGTTATTTATTTCCTGATTCTTTTGAAAGCAATGTTGGCTAATAATTGGCTACCAGCTGTTGACATATCTGGTCTTTGAGCCCTGGAAAGGCTTAATGGAATGAGAACAGAGGGCAGTTAATTTACAGTGTTAGCTCTTCTTTCAGAGTCGAAGAGATATATTTTTCTTTCACAGGTAAGGAGTTCAAAGTCTTTGCCTTGATTAAAAAAATATTTTTAAAAAACAAAAACAACAGAAGCAGGGAGGTCTAGATGCAGGTTTTGAACGGTTATTTACCAGAGAGATGCTAAAGGAAGTTTTCTTCTAAAATTAAATTATTGTAACATATTTGGAAACCACTTTTGTACCTAATGCAGTGGGACTCCACATGAAAGACTGTATTTTGTACTTGAGGGTCACATTGTAAGAGCGGGGTCTTTATGAAAGTGGTAATTACAGTGACGGTATTTTTATTAGAGACTCACATTTTTTCTGAACATCTTTTTATTATAGCAACAGTGCTACCAGCAACACCAAGGGTATTGGCTGTTACCGTTATTTATCATAGCTGTTTTTCCTCTCTGTGCGTGTTCCTGTGCAGTCTGAAATATCTTCTGTGCCTCTGGTAATATAACATGTTCCCACTGGGAAATTGTTACCTCAAAAAAAAACTAAGTCCACAGTGCAACCAGTTGGTCTGAATTCTCTGAGGCTACACGTGATGTTATTCCTACACAAAGCTGTCATTCACGGATCACAGCTGGAATTCTTTAAATTAATTCACAGTTCAAAGCTTCAGTGTCCTGATGTGGTCTTGCTAGCTTTTAGTAATAGCCTACAATCCCATTTCTAACAAGAAATCTTAGATTTTGCTCATCAGGTAGCTTTTTCTAACTCTTTGGCCTCACAAGTGTGTGATTAGGCGCATTCTTAAAGAATTATTCTTCCAAGTTGCTTGGCATTAGCCTGTTTACAGTGGTGTATGAATTACTCAAACAGCAAAAATGCAGTGTACTTTAAAATATGAACTAGTTTAGTCTAGTCAGCAAATTAGGCAGAAAAGATGACTTAGTTCAAACAATAACATGAATTTCTATAGTCCATGTATAGCGATAACATCCTGTTCATTTTGCAAGGAGAACTGTGGGACTGTAAAACAAAAGACCCCAGTAGCCTGCCTGGAAATGAGCCTAAGTGACAAATAAAATTATGATTGTGACTTATTGCTACCACAGTCCAGAGGTCAACTTCAGTATCTGGAAGAATGGAGAGCAGGACAGAGCAAGCTTTCTCAATCCCGCTATCTTCTAGGATGCTGAAATCTATTCAACACATCAGGGCCTCCAGTCTCATGATCTGAAAGTAGGCTTCAAGTAGTATTACTCCCACCCCTGGAACCAACACAAATAATATTTCAAGTTTGGGACTTTTATTCCTCATTTTTTTTACTTTACCACTTTTTGTTGCCTCTCTCCTGTTGTTTAATAAGAGCCTTGCTCCAGCAACGGCGCATGCTCTGCAACACCGTTGTGAGTTGCTGACCAGAAAGACAAAAAGAAATACTTTAAGCATTCTGATGTTGAAAAGGGTTTGAGAAATCTTTGAGTAGCTCAGTTTGCATGTTGTGTTAGTCTAGTCTTTCTCCAGCAGCATTGCTGCCAGTGGAACACTGAAAGACAAGCATTAGCTATTCTTGCTGTCAGGGCTTAAGATATTACCACCCCGACTGCTCATCCTGCACCTTTACCAGAGGTTACTTCCCACACAGCAGGGATGGTTCAAGAAATGTACATATGTATCTGAGCCTGCCTTCTTAGTTTAAACTGATGATAAAAATGGGTCAGAGCTGGAACACAGGACTGTGATTTGGGGAGGGGTAAGATCGAAGTGCACATTTCCTTCTGCCTCAGACAGAGGGACAGGGGAGACAACCAAGGCGGAAAACACCTTTGATTGCCACAGCAGATGGTAGACCTAATTTTAAAACGTCTTCTGGTAAAGGCACCTTTTCACTTTGTGGGTGATTTTCTTGTGTTTTCAAGGATACAGTTCACCTCAGTCAACTTTCTCTTTTTATCCAAAAGCTTAATTATTTTTATTTTAATACCATATAAAAACTTGACAAATGGTTTTCCATATGAAAATTGTTTCCAGCTAAAGGAAAAGAGAAAAAGGGCATTGTTAAATAGAAAGGCCTGCTGAAAATTTTGCATTGGAATGCAGATTTTTTATCTTTATTTTTTCCTCTTTTTACCGCAAGGTTAAAAAACATTAATAGTGGTTGTTTGCTGTGAAACTGCAGAATTGTAGGTCTCAGCATCTAATTCCACGAGCCTTACTGAACTCTTCAATGGAGTACAATAACAAATATCATGGTACAACTTTCGCTCCTGTACCCAAGGTTGAGCATGTTTCAAAACTTCACAAGTTTCACAGCAAGTATATATTAGTTTCACTATTAGCAATATAACTCTGATCATCCCATTCCCATGGAAAAAAATGAGTCACAGTAACCTAAAGACAAAAATCCAGGTAATCTAGAATGCAACATATGAACAAGAAAGAGAGGCATTGAAGTTTGTAGCATAGCTTTTTGTAGCCAGAAAAAAGATGCTTTTTTCTCAAACAAATTATTCCTGGAAAAGCACTTCCTTGTTTCTTATTAGGAGGCAAATGAGTACTTTCCATGACAGAAAGGATTCTCTCTTCTCCTAAATGTTTTTTTTCTTTGCAATTGTTATTCAAAAGGTGCCTGTTTGTTCCTTTACAGGACCATGTTTGGAGGCATACTGCTTCAGGAGTGTGTGTGCAGTGTTATGCAACTTGTCACCTCATTTATTCAAGGGAGGCGGGAAGGAATCAATGCTTGTGTGATTATTGGCCTACGCAGTACAGTCAGGCATCCCAAAGGAGCATCCTGCCTGCCTGGCCTGCCTAAACTCTCAAACTCATTTTCAGATCTTGCCATTTTATTGCAATAACTAACTTTTAACTAGCCCATATAAACAGATAACATCATGCAATAGAGTATTTTAACAGGAAATTAAGGCAAGAGGTAGAGCAAGGATCTCCATACAGATTACACAAGTTCGAAAACACAAGTAGTGGTTTCACTGTGTTGAGTCTTCCTCCCACGAATAATCAGGTTTGCTCATTCCAAAAGAGAACATTATAACTTCTCTATTACGTTTAAGCAGGATGGATGTGTGGAAAGCTGATGACTGCAGTACTGACCAGCATTCTTCTTGCATAAATTTCAATAGATCACCTTGCATGGCACTCTATATGTAAATTTACTCTCTTGGCCCTAGATTGGTAGCCCAGAAATAGAAAAGAAAGCAATTGAAAAGCGGTTCGTTTCTAAATTTTCTGATTATAACAATACAAACATGGTTCATGCAGTCATAAGATAAATGATAAGATGAATGTCACAGTAAATAGAAACCCATAAAAAAATAGAATGCTTGAGCATGAAGGACCATGACTTTTCCTGAGGAAATATAAGTAGAAATATTTTTTAATTGTCTTTGAAGCCTGAAAAGTATGCCCTGAAAATCTTAACACCAAGAGCTAATTTACAGTGCAGGACTAAAATGTGGCTTTGTCATGCTCTTCCTCCTGGCCAATTTTTTGATTTGGGACTCTATGGAGGAGGAACCGGATGTACACAGTGACGACTTGCATGGAAAGTAGCAAACGTGAATCTGAGCAAAATACCTCCACAAGCCTTCATATGCCATCTCCTCATTTCTCAACAGGATGGTGCTATGGGACATGGCAGTGGGTGAGGCTCTAGAATCACAGAATCACAGAATCACAGAATGTTAGAGATTGGAAGGGACCTCGAAAGATCATCTAGTCCAATCCCCCTGCCAGAGCAGGAACACCTAAATCAGATCACCCAGGAACACATCCAGGCGGGCTTTGAATGTCTCCAGAGAAGGAGACTCCACAACCTCTCTGGGCAGCCTGTTCCAGTGCTCTGTCACCCTCACTGTAAAGAAGTTTTTTCTCATATTCAAGTGGAACCTCCTATGTTCCAGCTTGAACCCATTGCCCCTTGTCCTATTACGGGATGTCACAGAGAAGAGCCTGGCTCCATCCTCCTGACACTCACCTTTCACATATTTATAAACATTGATTAGGTCACCCCTCAGTCTCCTCTTTTCCAAGCTAAAGAGACCCAGCTGCCTCAGCCTTTCCTCATAGGGGAGATGCTCCATTCCCTTAATCATCTTCGTGGCTCTAGAAGGGATTTGATGGCAGTGCTTTCTAGCCCTCTTGTATAATTTTAAATATGCATGCTTGGCTGTTTCTCTCCAAGATAACAACCTGAAAAAGAAAATATCAACCTGAGGTAAAATGTTTTTTTACTTTATTGAGGCACATAACAGTTTCAGTACACATAAGCTTTAAATAATGTGTAGTTTCATTGGAAGTGTTCTGTAGAATTAGAATGTCTCTATTCTTTTTTTATTAAACTGTTTGACTTGATGCTTCTTGTACTGAAAAATAGTTAATGAACACGAAATAATCTGCTGGATGTGATAATCACTTTATATTATTTCCTCTGATTTGTTTTTGGTTCTGTTATCAATGCATATTAAACTCCCCTTTGGATGTGATTGTGGGCTTTCATCAGTTTCATGCTTTTTTCAGACTCAGGGATGCTACTGTTCTACTGGAATAAGCAAGACTGTAATCAGGTTTTCCATCTTTCTGTACAGTACAATTCTCAGAAAGGATTTGTTTTCTTTGTAGCTCGTCATTTTCTTCCTTGATCAATATGTAGTGCGATTGGTGCCTTTTCACTCTGTATTACTTTGTTGATCTCTGCTGATTATTTTAAATTCACATGACAAAATCATCATTTTCTGTTAAAATGGGTAATAAAATCAGGCAAAAGGAACAGAAGAGTGCATTGTAACACTTGCCAACATAGCTACAGCTGATGGTTTTGGAAGTTACGTGTAAAATCACTGCCGGACTTCTAAGACCCTTCCAAGTGAAATAATAAATGCTAAAGCTACTTCTGCAATAAAAAAAGAAAATATTTCAAATACCAACAAGCAGAAATAAATTTTAATAATCTATCCTACCAGGAAAAAGGTAAGAATGGTGGAGGCTGACCAGGTAAGTCACACACAACTAACAATGTTAAACTTATTGGAGAGACATTATAGAATTATGTAGCATATGGATTTAAATTTCTCTGGCTGCTGTTGAAAACAGGCTACACTTGATACCTATAAACATTTCTAATACAGAGCTGGATTGAGCACTCTGATATATGTGAAGGAGATTACTTCTTCCTGACTTGCAACTGCACCAAGACGCATGATTTACAGGAGAAATTTAAGATACTTATTCAGATTAAAAATGTAATAGCTACTTAATACAAAAATATTTGTAAAGTGGATAAGTGTCCCTATTTCTCAGTAGTACTGTGGGGCAGTCAGATACTAAGATGAATTATGAAATAAATTGAAGAGATCAATTCAAAATCATGCATGTTGACACTGTGCATCTCGATCTATTAATGCTATTGCCTTCCGCTATTTTGTTTTTAGTCACCTGAATTTAGGCTCCAATTTTCTTCTAATCTTGCTGCATTGACAATAGACCAAGGCACTTAAAAGGGACAAAAGCTGCATGTGAGTGGAGGATCCACAGCACCACATCTCGTACACCTGGTCCTGAGCTCCTTCCTTGGGCCCAGGCCATGAAGGAGAGAGGAGGGCCTGAGCCCAGAGCCGTTCCATCAAAGCTTGTCCTCCTGGCACAAGGAATCCCTGTCCCAAAACAGAAGACAGATGGGAAGGTCTGCAATGTTTCCATCTCCAGAGATTCCCACAGAACAAAACAAGCTGAATGTTTCACACAGTGGTGGCATTGAGCTTTCTCAGAGCTTTTTCTTTTGCCAGAAAATCCTCCAAAAATGGTCACAAAGTTGTCTGATTTCCCTAATGTGTTGCATTGAACTTCTGTGCTTATCTATTTTTTCTGTCTTGAAGGGATTTTTCTGGAAGAAATATGCTGCAGACATCTGTTCCATTGTGGGGTTTTTTCCTGGATTTCAGAGATGGAGATTTCAAACAGTATCTAATACCACAGTTAAGAGCTGATTCATTTGCTTTGGGTTGTCACTTCTTTGCTAGAAACTTATTCTTTGCCAATCTGCTCTTTTACACTGTTGCCGTAATTGGCTTTTCCCTTTAGGAGTCGTTTAGTAAAAATGTTTTTTAAAATACTTATCTTGTCATGGTATAGTTACTTAAGTTTTAGATTTTCCATGTGCTCCTATTTATTCAACTAACCCTCTGGTTCCAAATTGCCTAAATTTTGTGCTTCCACATTGCTTTTCTTTCTCTGTCTACCTTGGTGGGAGATGTAAACTCTTGGAATAGTCTCTCTTCTAAAATATAGAGGCTTTAGAGTCACTTTCTCCCATACGTTAAGATTAAAGTAAACCAATCCCGATGAGCAGTTTTTAGCATGCAAGTGTTATTTGCTGCAAATTAAGCTCACAAAAGGTACTGAATTAATTGGCACAATGTGTCTTTCTGTGCACTTTTCTTATTCCTCATTATTTTTTGAAACTATTTTTTTTTAAATCCTGTGGGAGTTTTTTGCCTTCAGTTGTCTGTAAATTGAGATTATACATTTATTTCTGCTGATATTTTCTCTATTGTCCTACTCAGATAGTGCCCTGAACATCAGATAAATCTCTTTTTTGATGGGGGATTTCAGATTTTCAGAAAACACTCTTGGTCCAGAGAGGGCTTTAAATAAAACAATTAGAGAAAGGGAGAGAAAGAGCTTCTAAACAGAGGAGGTTTTTGTTCCAGGTTTACAAAAGCCTTTTTCTTCCCTCCTTTCCCTAAGGAAAGGCTTACAGATAAAACAAGTAAATCAAACAGCAACCAGCTTGGAGGCTTGCTTTTCATCCTCATGCAGACAAATAAGTCTGCAGGCATTTTGAAGCAAGCCTGGAAGGCCATATGCCTGGGCTCCCATCTCTACCAAATGCTCACTCCACTTGTACATATCTCATGCATCCCTGACACAAATGCTGGGGTATTTCTGCAGTAGGTGTCTGCCAGCTCTCCTAACTGGCTATAGGATACTGATTTCACTCCTGAAGACACAGATATGTTGTCTCTGTAACTCCTACTTTTAACAAATCCTTTGCAAAGTATATTCTGGATTTAAAGCCAGCAAGGCACTCTTTTCACCTGTTTCACCTTTCTCCTCAATGTTGAGTGACCCCTGAGAAGTGAGGCGACAAACTGTTTCTTTAATGCTTCAGAGAAGAAAGTTCAGCCATCAGAAAGCCTGGTCATGGGGAATAGTGCAAGCAACTTTTTCAAACACAATGCCTGTCACCTTTGGGCAGGAGATGAAGAGCAGCTCATGTAACAGCCCAGGCCACAGGCCAGGAGACTGCCTTGTGCTGCCTCATTCCTAGTTTCAAAAATCTTTCATTTTAGACTGCAATATTAATGAGTTGTGCCCTGAGCCTGCTCCCACTGAAGTTCAGGACAGCTTAATAATTGCTTTAATACAAGTAAAACAAGGTCCGGAATCTAATCAATTGTGAATTCTGTTAGGCTGACGAATAGTCTTACAGTGTATGAATCATCCGTCCAAATACACGTCAGTTCCTCGAAACAGTTTTAATCTGTTAAACCATGTTTAGTTACAAAGTTAATTTAATAAGGTTCACTTCACCTGAATTCTGAATTCACCTGATACTCTAATCATGAGCAGTGGAAGAAAACACAGAGGACAGAAGATTGACTGGCTAGATGCATTAGCCCCCTTGAAAATTTAATCTAAACTGTTTAGTGCTTATGTGCATAACCTTCCTCTGTTCCTTCTGTTCTGTACTGCTTTCTCATTTTCCAAAGCCTTGTCCAAATTGCCTTCACCTAATTAGCTCAAGGGAAAACTTGTAGTGACCCTCATCTTTGAATAATCCTACCCTTTAAAGCACATCACAACAGTTACATCACTCTTCTACATCTTGCGTTAATGAAATGGAAGAATATACTCAAGAATTCTCCAGCAATAGCATCTGTGGCATAGCTGAAGCCCATTGGTTAAGACAACTCCATAGGGTCCAGGGTCCTAAACATTCACCAACACAACATCACACCCTAGCCCTTGAGCGAAGTGTTATTCAGTAGGTACCTGGGTAGGAGTACTCAAACCTTCTCTTTTGTAAAACAGGGAGTACCTACGGTTAGACTCCCCAGCTGAGGCAATAGGAACAGCTACGTGTGTTATGCTCTTTCATGACTCCCTGTAGTCCTCCATATCTCTCTGCAAGTCCCCTGGCTAGTCCAGTTCCTCCACATCAGATCCCTGTTTACACAAAGTTTCAAGAACTGATTCTCACAAGGCTTACACAACTTAAAAGAAACTGTCTGGTCTGAATGGTCTTAAGGTCCATGCAGTCCTGCTGATAAATAACAAATACTGCTCAGTGTGGTGCAGGACAACATCTTCCAACCTATGCAACAAATTAGAAAAAAAAGAATCATCTATTTCGTTAGAGACACAGAGCTGGATTCAGCAACCAGTGAGTAAAATGATCCAGATATGAGAGCTGGAACAGACCTGATGTGTTGTGTTAGGAAAATGAGTGCATTTATTTTGTGGGCCAGTGTAAGGGGAACAAACACCCTGCTTTCTACAATAAGAAGAAGCTGTCGGTATGGTGGCATGGTAGCCATGCTTCACATGGACTAATTACAAGTTCAGCCCCTTCTAAGCTCCCTCTGCTGTCCTGCTGCTGGGGAAGCAGTGAGAAGTGCTTTCCAGGTGTCGGAAGCTCAGTGAAGGTGTCAGAGTAGGCATCTAGGTCCCCTGGAATTGAGAGACTCCTGGGCAACCTTACCTATCACCTGGCCCTGGGCTGCACTCAGTGCTCTCCCCTCCTGCCAGAGCAACAGGTAGAGGTGGTCCCCACAATATTTTAAATAGCAGTAGGCATGCTTCACACAGGCTTTCCCTACAGAAGTCTAATAGTACCCATGTTCCTTTATTGAACTATTTAATGTGATAGCTCATTAGTCATGTTTGAAAAAGAGTTGTGGTTAACAGCTCAATGTGCAAATGGAGACCAGTGATGAGTGGCGTTCCTCAGAGGTCAGTACTGGGACCAATGTTGTTTAACATCTTTGTCAGAGACATGCACAGTGGGATTGAGTGCACCCTCAGCGACACCAAGCCAAGTGACACCAAGGCCACTGGCACACAGATGGGACACCTATGCAAACCTCATGAAGTTCAACAAGGCCAAGTGCAAGTTCTTGCACATAGGTCGGGGCAATCCCAAGCACAAATACAGGCTGGGCAGAGAATGGATTGAGAGCAGCCCTGAAGAAAAGGACTTGGGGTTGTCGGTTGATGAGAAGCTGAACATGACCCAGCAGTGTGCGCTTGCAGCCCAGAAATCCAATTGCATCCTGGGCTGCATCAAAAGAAATATGACCAGCAGGTCAAGGGAGGTGATTCTCCCCCTTCACTCTGAGCCTTTTTAAATTTATCATGTGAATATTCCCAGCAAGAACTTTACAAGTGTTTCAGGATGAAAGGTTTCCTATAGATACAAAAAATTGCCACATTCTCCAAGGGAACAACCTAGACTCAAATTAGGGGACACATCCCAGGATTCTGATTCAGCCTACTGCTTGCCAATCCTACTGTGCTGCTAAAAGTTCCTCCATCAGTGAACAGTTAGCAAAAAAAAAAAAAAATTGTTTCCAGATTCTCCTAAGTAGTGAAGTCCCATTTGGAAAAGGCATTTGATACATTTTGATGCTAGCATGCTACATTGCATATTTGCATAACATGACTTCTCAAGTCATATGCAACCTTTGTGTTCAGGTTTTCCCTTGCAACCTGAATGTTTCTATGATAAACAAGCAAAAACACAGAATAATTTGGCAACAGTGCAGAGGGTGTACTTTTTAATTATTATTTACTTGTTTTGTTGATCTCACTGAAACTCTCAAATAAAATTAACAATTCACTCTCTATTATAGATTAATTAACATGGACTCTAGAGTATCCACACACTTAAACTAGATTAGTCTCTTCATCACCTCACCATAGTAAGGCCCTAAGAGAAGATACGACTTCTTGATACAATATTCTAGACATACTTAGACCAGAGAACTTCCTTTGGGCTAGGTACCAGAACCAAAGCAGATTTCCTGCTCCAAGTTCTCTGCAGCTGCTGCATATACTACATCCTGCTCTAAGGAAGTTGGTTTTTTAATAATTCAGGAATGGGGAAAGGGAGAAAGATATTTTTTAAATTTACATTCTAGTACTGTCAGAAGAGAGTTCTCAAGACCATGCTATGTAAATACATAAACCCAGACACTAACAGTAAAGATGTCCCCACCTCAAGAATCTTAGGAACTGTGTAGCTTAGTTTGAGTGTTGGAGGAAAGGGATATAGCAGATAAGCAGGAAAACAGAACAGCAGCTCACCAGGAACATTTTTTTTCTGCCATTCTTTCTTTTTCGTCCCCAAATACCTCTCTGAGCATACGTTAGTGTGTGACCACAGAGCTGATTCTGACTTCTTAGCACTTCTTACTCGGCTGTTGTTTGAGTGGAGGAAGGGAAAGGGAAGGCTGATGCTTGCCTTCTCAACTTTTCTCCACTGCTATTAACACTATTTCCTTCATCAGAAATTGCCTGGAAGACACATCCAAACAGCTGGGAGCCCATCAGGACATAAAGATAATCTATTTAGGAGGGAGAAAGATACATTTAGAAATGAGGTTAAAAAAAAGTGTCCAGCAAAGCGTTTGCAAGAAATACTGAGTAGGAAATGAGTGAGAACTAGAAAAGACAAGCTCATTATAGACATCAGCTGAGATCATAGATCTGCTAATGAAAAGTACAGATGGCATAATATTAGGAGCCATTGCCAATGCAGGAAGATTGAAATATCATGCAGAAATTACTACATGACCTCAATGTCAGAGATAATAAAGACTGATTAAGTGAATTTGTACAAGGCGCAAAATAATGTAAATGTAAGAAATGCCTAGAACTCCTATAAACTCACACAAGACCATTTCAAAAATTAAAAAGGCATGTTAGCTGATGCCAGACTCTTTATTATACCATCAGTGTAACACAGCCACAAAACAAAGCAAATATTCTCCTAGGATACAACAGGAAATACATTTCCTGAGAGAATTATTAGTGCCATTGTAGCAGACATTGGCTGCAGCACTTCTCAAATTCTGTCTACTTTATTGTCATGACTGTAAAGATTAACTTAAGCTAGGAAAGGTACTGTGACAGGCCATTGGCAGACAGATGGGACTAAATGAGGCTGGACCACTTGATCTGCTAGTCTGAAGGCTGAGACAAAAAAGGTGAATGATGTCTGTAAGTATATATTAAATGGATAACCACAAGTGAAAGAGAAGGGCTATTTGAGAGAGAAGGTAAAGCCAGCATTAATAAATGAGTGAAATTGCTATGGATAAGTGCAATTTCACCACAGAAGAGAGGGTGCAAAACCACAGGAAGCGCTATGTACAAGCAAGCTGCTTGGTACTAGCAGAAAAAGTATGACATGAGATGTGACAGCTAGGATGGTACAGATAAGATGATTGGTTGACTGACTGACTGCCACTGAAGATGGAGTAAATTCCTCTCAAGACAGTAGTATAGCAGAATATCACAGAAATATTAAGGAAGGACTTGAAGGTTACCCAGGCTAGTCACTACTCAACAAAAGTTGCTGGGGAGAGGAACTTCAATCCACTCCACTCCTACCAGTATGATACCAGCGCCAGCAATAGATGCTCAGAGCCTGGAGAAGGATCACAGGTCAGCAGGAGAGCACCTGAAGAGCAGCACAAAGGAATTCCAATCAGTAAGTCAGCTTTATCAGGGGCCCAACTTCAGTGCCTCTGTGCAAACATATGTGTCATGGGGAAGGAACAAGATGAGTCAGAGATGTGTGCACACCTGCAGAGCTGTGATCTTACTGTCATCACAGAGACATGGTGGGATCAGTCCTGTGACAGAGTGTAGGAATTGAAAGATACAGGTTCTTTAGGAAGGATTGGTAAGGGACATGAGGAGGGGTCATCACACTCTGTGTCAGTGACCAGCTCTGCCTGGGGATACATGGGGATCTGACCAAGAGCATATGAGTCAGGATTAAAGGAAAGTAAGGGACAGGTGACATTATAGTGGGGATGTGCTAAAGGCTACCTGACCAGGAAGACTGAGCAGAGGAGGTCCTCTATAGATAGATAGGAGCAACGTCATGTTCACAAGCCCTGGTCCTCATGGGGGATTTCAACCACCCTGATATCTGTCGGAGGGACAACAAAGCAGGGCATAAGCAAGCCAGGAGGTTCCTGGAATGTGTTGATGATAACTTCCTCCTCCAAGTCACAGAGGAGCCAACAAGGAGAGGTGCTATGCTGGACATTGTTCTCACCAAGGAAGGGCTGGTGGGGAATGTGAAGCTCAAGGGCAGCCTTGGTTGCAGTGACCATTAAATAATGGAGTTCAAGATCCTTAGTGTGGCAGAGGAGGGAGCACAGTGAACTCACTGCCCTGGGCTTCAGGAGAGTAGACTGACCTCTTCGGGGATCTGCTCGGTAGAGTCCCGTGGGATAAAATCCTGGAGGGAAGAGGGGCCCAAGAAAGCTGGTCCATATTCAAGGATCACCTCCTCCAAGCTCAGGTGCCATGCATCCCAACAAAGAGGAAGGCAGACAAAAACACCAGGAGGCCTGCATTGGAAGAACAAGGAGCTCCTGAACAAACTCCAACATAAAAAAAAAAGCATACAGAGGGTGGAAGCCTGCAGTGAATACAGAGAAACTGTACAAGCAACCAGAGATCAGGTTACTAAAGCTAAAACTCTGACAGGATTAAATCTGACCAGGGACATCAAGGGCAACAAGAAGAGCTTCTATAGTTATGGAGGGGATAAAAGGAAGACTAGGGAAAATGTGGGCCCTTTACAGGAGGAAACAAGAGGCCTGGTTTCCCAGGATATGGAGAAGACTGAGGGATTCAAGGACTTTTTTGCCTCCGTTTTCGCTAGCAAGTACTCAAGCCACACCACCCAAGTTGCAGAAGGCAAAGGCAGTGACAGGGAGAATGAAGAACCACCCACTGTAGAAGATCAAGTTCAAGACCATCTAAGGAACCTGAAGGTGCACAAAGTCTGTGGGACCTGATGAGATACATCAGTGGGTCCTGAGGGAACTGGCAGAAGTTGCTAAGCCACTATCCATCATACCTGAGAAGTCATGTCAGTTTGGTGAAGATCCCACTGACTGCAAAAGGAGAAACATAGCCCCCATTTCTAAAAAGGGAAATAAGAAAGAACAGGGAACTACAGGCCAGTCAGTCTCACCTCTGTGCCTGGCAAGATCAAGGAGCAGAACCCACTGGAAACTATGCTAAGGCACATGGAAAATAAGCAAGTGATTGGTGAGATCCAGCATGGCTTCACTAAGGGCAAATCATGCCTGACAAATTTGGTGGCCTTCTACGATGGGGTCACAACATTGGTGGATAAGGTAAGAGTAACTGATATAATCTACCTGGACTTGTGCAAAGTCGTTCATGCTGTCCTGCACCACATCCTTGTCTCTAAATTGGAGAGACACGGATAATGAATGCCCTGGGTGGTCACCCTCAAAGAGCTGTTCTTAACAGCAAAATGTGCAAGTGGAGACCAGTGATGAGTGGCATTCCACAAGATCAGTATTGGGACCAGTGATGTTTAACATCTTTGTTGGAGACACAGACAGTGGGATTGAGTGCACCCTCAGCAAGCTTTCTGATGACACCAAGCTGTGTGGTGCAGTTCACAGGCTGGAGGGAAGGGATGCCATCCCGAGGGATCTAGACAGGCTTGAGAGGTGGGCCTGTGAAAACCTCATGAAGTTCAACAAGGCCAAGTGCAAGGTCCTGCACATCGGTTGAGGTAATCCCAAGCAGAAATACAAGTTGGGAGAAGAATGGGTTGAGAGTGGGTGCGGGTAAATGACAAGCTGGACATGACCCAGCAATGTGCATTTGCAGCCCAGAAAGCCAACCATATCCTGGGCTGCATCAAAAGAAGCATGACCAGCACATCAAGAGAGGTGATTCTGACCCCCTAGTCTCCTCTTGTGAGACCCCAGATGCAGTACTGCATTCAGCTTGGGGGCCCACAACATAAGAAAGACACAGACCTGTTGGAGTGAGTTCAGAGGAGGGCCATGAAGATGGTCAGAAGGCTGGAGCATCTCACATACAAGGACAGGCTGAGAGAGTTGGGGTTGTTTAGCCTGGAGAAGAGAAGGCTCTGGGGACAACTTATTGCAGCCTTCCAATACTTCAAGGAGGCCTACCAGAGAGATGGCGAGCCACTCTTTATCATGGAGTGTAGTGATAGGGACAACGGTTTTAAGCTGAAAAAGGGTAGATTTAGATTAGATCTTAAGAATAAATATTTCACTGTGAGGGTGGTGAGGCACTGGAACAGGTTGCCCAGAGGGGTTGTGGATGCCCCATCATTGGAGGTGTTCAAGGCCAGGCTAGACGAAGCTTTGAGTAACCTGGTCTTGTGGAAGGTGTACCTGCTCATAGCAGGGGGTTTGGAACTTGACCTTTAAGGTCCCTTCCAACCCAAATCATTCTGTCATTACCACAAATAATAGATCAGGCCAGTCACTGCTGTCTGAGCAAAATCCCTTGCTGAGAGACTTCTTAATTTCTCAGGAAAACAAGAAAACATTTGCTTTAAGGAAAATATTTAATAATTTTGACTCTCAAAGCATCATTTGCAATAGTGGGATAATTCTTCAGTACCATATTTCAAGTTCCTATCTTCCTTTTCCATAGCATGTCACTCTTTGTCAGCTTTATTACTCCGTAGGCACCAGTGCTAGTCTCAGTCTTTTACAGGGCAGAAGACCAGATGTTCCTACCTAACTGTCTTGCAATCTGTGGCCTAGAGACAGGCAGTACCTTTCCAAGAGTTAAGAAAAAAAATTTGACATCATCATTATCCTGATTGAGCACCTCAGTCTCCATTCCAAAAAGAGAAGCTTTCTAAAAGAAGCTTTATAAATCCTTCAAACAATATTGAAATAAAAGAGGTGGATGGATCTTGCTTGGCTAAAATCAATAAAGTACTATGGCAAGGGAATTTTCTCCCCACAAAAGAAACAGAAAAGAGTAACCAGATTACTGCAGAATACTTGCCCCTTCCTGTTGACTTGCTTCAGGATTGTTCTGAGTTATCTTACGAACAGGAGGCTGTCATACAATAAAGAATGACAGAAGACGTGAAAGCTATAATACCTTATCAGTCGTGATTAGCTTTGTTTCATGAATCCTTTGAAATCAAGCTCTGAGGATTTTCCCAGTTTGCCCCTCATTCCTGAAATGCAACTGTCAGTGATGACATGAGCCAGGATAAAAATATTAAGAAAACTAACATTTTGTGCTGGTTTGGGCTGGGATAGAGTTATTTTTCTTCACAGTAGCCAGTATGGTGCTATGTTTTGGATTTGTGCTGGAAACAGTGTTGATAACACAGGGATGTTTTAGCTATTGCTGAGCAGTGCTTAAAGGAGTCAAGGACTTTTCTGCTCCTCACACCACCCAGCAAGTAGGCTGGGGGTACACAAAAAGTTGGGAGGGGACACAGCTGGGACAGCTGACCTCAACTGACCGAAGGGATATTCCGTGTCATATGACATCATGCTCAGCATATAAAGCTGGGGACAAAAGAAGGAAGTGGGGGGAGATATTTGGAGAGATGGCATTTGTCTTCCCAAATAACCATTACACATGATGGAGTCCTGCTTTCCTGGAGGTGGCTGAACACCTGCCTGCCAGTGGGAAGTAGTGAATTAATTCCCTTTTCTGCTTTGCTTGTGTGTGTGGCTTTTGCTTTACTTATTAAACCATCTTTGAAACCAAACCATGAGTGTTCTCACATTTTATTCTTCTGATTCTCTCCCCCATCTCACCACAGTGAGTGGCTGTGTGGAGCTTATTGACAGCTGGGATTAAACCAGTACACATTTGCTCCAAATTTTCCAAACCTCTCTCCTTAAAATAACAGTCTGTCACCACACACCTAAGCAGAAGAGCTAGCTATATTAGTTTCCCAAGACAACCGGACTTACCAGACTCAGTCTCAGGAGGGTGGTGAATTGCAGGCAAACTCAGAGGATGTGGACTTTGTTTATTAACATTTTTGCCCATTATTGTTAGTAGGATGAATGGTTTACAAGGTCATTCAGAAACAGTTGCCCAAGTTTGTCTGATCAGCTGTTGGTTTCATGCACTGACAAATGATCATCTCTGTGCAGGGGGCTGCAGCCAAACTATTTGCCCTCACACAGCCAACATGGAGCTGCCCTTCAAAGCCACTCAATGAGCTGGTCAATGGGGCTGCAGCAGCAACCTAGCCCAAACTGAGGGCTTCTACACAACAAACTATTCTGACTCGAACCAAAATTTCCCCAAAACTGAGCTTTGTTTCAACATTTTATGACAAAGTTGAAACTGTTGACAGCACTGAAATTTTCCGTGTTGGAGTCCAAGAGAAGAAAGAAGTATGGTTAGAAACCAAATTTTCTGTCACAAAAGCAGGTGGACAGAAAAAGTTAAAAACATTCAATGTGTTTCTTGAAGGCAATTAGTTTGTTCTCAAACCTCCTTCAGTTACTGAAATACCGAACAGTCAAACACTGTCATTTGAGTGTGCCAAGAAACTGCAGAGAATGTCATTTTAGCCTGAAATTAGGTAAAACTCTTACAAAGTTAAAGCAAGCAGTTTTTATTCCTACAGGTCTTTGTATAATTTCCGTCTAGAGCCTTTCCTTGCTCTGTTTTGGTTTTCAAAATTTAAAGAGACAATTCCCATGCTGTCTACCACCCACTGTGAAGCAATCTCTTAATTTGCATGAATAAATCCTGACACAGTCTGGAGCCCACGACTGTCTTAAGCAGGAGACAAGTTCACTCTGTTTATGAGAAGATTTTTAGTTCAAACAGCTCAGCTGATTGTAATAGCTCCTGCTGATTGAAAGTTTCAGAGAAACCGCCATGGGAAAGAGGTAGAGCCTGGGCACTGTGGGGACTGCAGCTAATACACTAAGCCTTTCAAAGTTCCAACATAGAAATGACAACAGGACAAAGTACTGGAAGAAGAAAAAAGTCACCACTGAAAGGAAGTATCCCACCTTCCACGTTCAGCAGGGAAGAGAGACCTGGCCATCTCCACTGTTCAAGTCTCAAGGACATTGGTGGATTTCCTGCAAACTACTGGATGTTGTGTATGATAGCTGGTTACTGGCAACTTCAAATGGCTGGCTTACATTTGTAACTGACTGTTTGAATAGACAAAATATAATTTGCTTATGCCATCAGACTAGCTGTGTATGCAAACTCAGGACATACACTACATTTAAAATACATACAAAGCTTTGAAGCTGCACAGCAAGGAGCAGCAAGGGCTACTGCTCCCCAAGTGCAGGCAAGCCAGCAGCCAAGAGTGACTCCCACACAGGACATACCTTCACCCGTGGGACACAGTCCAGAGCAAAAGGAAATGATGTCACAGACGGGACTGAAGTCAAGGAAGGCTACAGCATGGGTTCAAAGCCCATCCTGCCAACAGGGCCAAAGGCACTACTAGTGACAAGATACAACCTGGGGTCCATCCAGGAGACACACTACCCACAAGGATGTCCGAGACCCGTGTGGGAGACAGAGCTGGAGACAAGGACATCCCTATCACCGCTCAGGCAAAGAGTGGGTTCCTGGGCCTGAGCTGAAACGGGGCTCCCAGACCCAGGGCCGTGGAGCTTAGGCAGAGGCTCAGGTGAGGTTCTTCAGGGCCATTAGGTCCCAGACTCTGGAGCCTGCCTTATCTTTTTGTGTGTATGGAGCTTTAAAAGGCCATTAGATTTTGTCCTGTAGACTTTATTTAAGCAAGCAGCTTGAGAACACTGATATTGTGCTCAAAATGTACTCTGGGCTTCTCTAACCTTTGAAACTTACCCAGAGGTATTAAATGGATAGCTTTCTTGTAGCATCTATGCAGACTACTGTGAGCCTGACAGTTCTCCTGGATTTGATTTCATCTTGATTACTTGGTACCCTACCAAGACATCTGCATTTCTCAGACCTTTAATGCAGTGCAGTAGTCTCCATCAAGGCTCTTGCAAGACATCTCCAGTTCTCTTGCTTCACTGATGACCCAGCAGGGGCTATGCCCAGTGCACAGGGCCAAAGCAGGTCAGAGTCTAACACATGGTGCTTCCACTGTGCAAGCGAGGAGCATGGCACACAGCAGTGCCTTGGGTGCAGAGAAGTCCTCACGGCAATGCACTCTGTCACTCCTCCTCCAAATATCAGGACCAAGGGAATTCATCAGGGCTCAAAGGTCAGCGTCATGGGTGCTGTTTTTTGTACAGGTCCTTCCTTTTGCACTGACTTTTCCAAATTTGGTAAGATACAGAGGCACTTCTGGGAGCAAAATTGTCTAACCTTCTCGGTCACTAGCAGTACTAAGCTCTGGCAGACACTTGTGGATCACCACAGCCTGTATTTTGTTAGTTGCACTTAACTATTTGCAGTTTCCCAGTTTTCTCCTGCACGTTGCACGTTCCTTCAAATTAGAGCAGTAAGAGTCAGAATTCCTGACAGGTCTGTTCTCTGCTCTTACTAACAATTTGAAGAGATTATAAACCTGTCAGAAAGATATCATTGGAGATTTAAGGGATTGCTTTGTACAGTTATTCTGAAATGACAGTTAATGTGCAGATAGATTTCCATCATAGTCTCCTACCCAAAAAAAAGCTTCTTATGTTGAGCAAATTATGCTGTATTTACAGAAAAAAGGCAGTATATTACAAAACATGTTTGTGAAGAAGTAGATATATTTCATACAATTTTACTAATACGTATATTAATTTTGCAGCTACGACTTTTCCTGTCATTACCTTTCCATCATGAGTAGTATAGAAAAGGTTCACTCACAAGACTGGGAAAACATCACACATATATTAGAGTAACAGGTTTGTGAATCTAGCTTACACTAGGGAAAATCAAACATAATCAAACATAACATAATCAAACATAAATGTCAGAAACTGTCTGTAGTTTGTTACATTGCATTCTTTTTATGCTGAAACACAAGCATGACCCATGAATGATGGGCCAGAGGCTCCTTTGGTAACAAGGTTTGACAACAGGAAATATGTACAGACCAAATACTGGTTTAAGGTAAGCAGCAGAATAGGAACATAACTGACATTTAGGCGGACTTAAGTTTTAATTTTTACTTCCTCTATGGTAGTATCTACCTAACAGCCTCTTTTATTTAGAAGTTAAAAGTAAAAAATGAGTTAAATAATAGAGCAAATGATATGCTTGAGTTTTACCAAGTGGAAAATCACTGGCCAAATAAGGTCTGTTTTTTCTGGCATTATCCATATACCAAAAAGCCCCACCTCAAACTTAGGTTTCTATAACAAGAAAAGCGAGAAAAACTCAAAATTCTTTTTGCTGTTGTCAATCTATTTCAGACCACAATTCTGGCAGCTGCACAATATGTTTTAAATGAAAGTCTATGAGGCATTAAATACCAGAGGTATCATTTTTTCATAAACTGACACTATTCAGTTGAAAGAAATTTAGCTGTAGATGTGTGACTGTCTTGATCTATTGTTCCACCCTAGCAAAGGGCAGTCATCCACTGAGAATCAGCTGGATTAGAACAGGAATTAATTCCTTAATTTCAAACAAGATAAGAGTCTTAAACAGCAAGGTTGCTCACATCCTTTGTATGAAAACACAGTGCTCACAATTCATTGTAAGAATGATAAACATGACCAAGTTCTTGGAGTAGAACATCTATTCACAGGGCTAAATGATGCTCTTGGAAAGAAAGAGCATCAGGGCAAAGGAAGGGCCGCTCAGAAGAAGGCTGCAGGTTTGGGCTGAAGGAATCTGAAGAGTGTCTTGAGGGGAGATTAGGCTTTATCTGTACCCCTGGCCTTCTGAGATATGTGTTTATTCACTTTTCTGCCTAGAGAGAAGCTGTGCTTTTAATTTTGCTGTACAGGTAATTTTGTTTAATTGGTGTTGTGTTTTCTCCTCAATAGCTGTGCTGCTTTGGGAGGTAGTCTTTGCTTTATGCACATAATTCTCAGCACCACCACCTTCTGCAGTTACAAGGTGTGCCCAGCCTTTCTCTTTATCCTTCTTTCCACATTTTTCTTTCATCATATGCTGGAATAGTAATGTGGCAACTACATCTTTTTAGTCCCTTTTTTAAGCTCTATATTTTGCCTAAACAAAGAATTGATGAGGAGTCTGATTATTTTTTTTCGTCCTGGATTTTTTTGTGTGATAAAGTCTTGGGTGCTGCATCAAAAGAAGCATTAGCAGCAGGTCAAAGGAGGTGATTCTCCCCATCTAGTCTGCTCTCGTGAGACCCCACCTGGAGTACTGTGTTCAGATGTGGGGCCCCCAACATAAAAAAGACCTGGACCTGTTGGAGAGAGTCCAGAGGAGAGCGACAAAATTAATCAGAGGGCTAGAGCACCTCCACTATGAGGACAGGCTGAAAGAGTTGGGGTTGTTCAGCCTGGAGAAGAGAAGGCTCTGAGGAAATCTAGTAGCAGCCTTCCAGTACCTGAAGGAGGCTACAGGAGAGATGGGGAGGCACTCTTTATCAGGGAGCGTAGTGATAGGACAAGGGCTAATGGGTATAAGCTAAAAGAGGGTAGATTTAGACTAGACATTAGGAAGAAATTTTTCACTGTGAGGGTGGTGAGGCACTGGAACAGGTTGCCCAGGGAGGTTGTGGATGCCCCATCCCTGGAGGTGTTCAAGGCCAGGCTGGATGAGGCTTTGAGCAACCTGGGCTAGTGGAGGGCGTCCCCGCCCATGGCAGGGGGGTTGGAACTTGATGATCTTTAAGGTCCCTTCCAACCCATACCATTCTATGATTCTATGATTCTATATTTCAGAGTGGGTAATTATACATATTTTCTTCTGAAGTTAGTGAAAACTCCAGAGGTGATGCACAAGCCAGCGGCTTGATCTCCCATGGAGCTACTGGTAGTAAAAATAAGCTTTTTGATTATTCCTGATGTTCCTGTTCCTGCATGCATCCCTGTCAGAATGGTTCCTACTCGGAAGATAGTATTATCAGCTGTTAATTACTGGGGGAGCAGTGCAGGGACAACTAGGCAGACTTGAAGGGCTAAACAGTCATGCTCATACACACATACTTTTGAACTACTGATGTATATTTTCTATTCTTGACTTAATGTTCACGTTTGAATTATGGTACGTTTTTAGCATGCACATCTTAGGAAGTATAACAACAGAAGCTCGCTCATTTTAAGAAAACAAGCTTTTCGTATCAAATCTTCATTGCAAGAGAATGTTGTTGAACTGTAACTTTTCCCCCCGTCAGGTATCTCAAGAGAATTTTTTAATCTGTCTGATTTCTGAAAAGAGGAGGCAAGCACGCAGAGCCCTTCTGCCTTCTCCCACTCCCTCCCTCCATGCATACCAGTGACCTTAAGCTCTAGACAGACCGTATGCTGTTCAGTGTCAGTAAATATTTACCCAGTTTCTTTCAAGGTATTATCTAAATGCATTCTTAATCCTAAACCCCACACCTACCAATAGTAAGGGAATCTAGGTCCATTTCTTCCAACTTGCTGGAATAAAATTTATTTTTTCATAATTTTTAATAAAATGTAATAATTTATTATTATATTATTATACAGCTATAATATAACATTATATAAAAATTTAAAAAGAATAATTTTAATAAAAATACACGTTATTGTACACTATAATGTGAGATCTATTAGAATAGAGCAAGCTGATTAAACATACAGATCATCCCTCCAGCTCTAGTCAGATATCTCCTCTTCAAATTGCATGTTTTTGTGACTCAGTTTCAAGTCTAAGTGAGCAATACACACAACACTGAGTTTCTAAAATTCTTTGTGCTCCTGCAGCTAATGGAACCTCAAGTATTATCTGCTATGCATAAAGATGTGAATAAATTACCACAGCTCAACCTCTTCTCACTGAGTTTGAGTAATTACTTCCCAATAAGTCACTATAAAGTATTGCTAAAGAATACTGTACTACAAGGTATTTGTGCGTAACATAAGCACACATGATGCTTTGCTGTAGAGGGAAAATGGAAAGCAAACACAATAAGAAATACAATAAGCCTCTTCCTTTGATTTAAGGATAAATCTTGTATAAAACAGTCTTTCTAATAACAGGGCAGAGCAAGAAAGTACAGTGTTTAATGATAATGGGTTTATTTATGGAACAGACGGATTTACACAAGCATTTCTGACAGAAGAGCAGGGTATTTTACATGGCAGGAAGTCCCAACCATGAGAAGGGCATGAGTGAAGCAGTTAAGAGTTCATAATAGGCTTACTGCAAAGCTATGTGAATTAAAAAAAAATGGCACTGTGGGTTTACCAGATACTAGAATAGGCTCAAAAAAGACAAATAAGGAGAGTGAAGAGGAATAGGGAGGCGTGGTGCCATCCAACCGCGTCCATGGTGAGAGACAGATCCTTTGGAGAACACTGGGGGAATGATAGCACAACAAAGTTGCTACAATCAAAACTTTATTTCAACCTGAACCCTCTGCAGATCAGGTCATTTTACAATATTAGTATCCAAGACCTTCTGCAGATCAGGTCAAGCAACAAAAAGAGTAACATTAATAAAGCAATATTCAAAAAAGGACAGTAAAAATTAAACTGCTGTGTCATGTCTTAGGAAATGAAAAGCAGCAAGAAAGAACTTGAGCTCAGCTGCAGCCTCCGAAGGTGTAGACAAAGGTCCCTACAATTACTTTTGGCAGTGCTATGTGTCCCGAGACCCTAATGCCACTTGTCTCTTCTGTCTTCAACATACTGTTTTTCACGTTGAAGGAAGAGATGGTTAGCTCACAAGAGGATTTACGAAATTCCAGGACTGGATTTCATAGGAGGACTGTGTGTACTTTCCAACGGGGTTTAAGACAACATAAAATCTGTTCAATCATGTTTCTCTTCCAAAGAGAAGCACTATTCTCGTGTTAGAGCACGGGAGTGAAGACACAGCCATGAAACACGAAAAGAAAGTTAAACACCCGCAGTCACACTCCAGGATCAAGCACCTGGGGAGAGCAGGCTGCATAATCAGAGCAGGACCACAGTGGATGGAGCTCAGCATCGGCATGGACTGCCTTCGTGGCCTGTGTGTTTCTGCCTCTCCTGGTACCACATTGCTTCCCCTTGGCTACTGGGAGCCAGCCGGCAAGCCGTATTGGTTACAGTGCTCCGTAACCCACCCAGTGCCACCCTCGGGCACTGTGAGCTTCAGCAAAGGCCTTCCTGAAACTCCGTCAGGTCTCAGACCATGTCTCAAAGCCTAGCACTGCCTCGACCAGGGAGAGTTGAAATTCCCCATCAGCCTTTACACTGGGACGGGAGCAAAGGCCGGGAGCAAAAGCCAGGAGCAAACCCAGTGCAAAGCCCGCATTTTTCCTGCTTATTTGATTCAGTTTTATTTGCATGATACAAGAAGGCTATGCAGAGCTGCTCAGTATGCCTTGACAGTGGGAGACGTGGTTGTGAAGGATCTTGCCATCAGTGGTGTCGGAGGACTTTGAGATAGCATTTGCACAAGAGATTGGAAAAATAATTAAATAGGCAGCACTGATTAGCTGATGATCTGCTGTCAAATCCCTGTTTAAAATGCTGGTCCATCTTTCAAATGCTTCCCTCATGCGCTGCATCCCATTTTGCTTAGTAAATGAGAAGAGTTTCAAGATACTACTCAAGTGCTTTTTCTCAGCAAGCTAAATGCATTTTGCTGGTGATTGAGAAAGCCTATTCCAGCCTCTGGCAGGAAATGACCAGGGCTGTTAGGTCAGACTGGGTAGAAGAGAATGAAAGTCTCCTTGCATTCAGTCAGCCCCGAATTACAGTTTATCAGCAAGGGAGCAGATCAGAAATGAGTTTCTTTTCAATTGGAACTCTCTGCATATAGCCATATGAGCCTTGGTGCTCATCTGATAAATAACCCTTGGTATTTAATCCCCTGGGAACACTTTATCTATCTGATCTCTGTTTCCTCTTATGATCACAGGTTTCTTTAAATGAGAAAGAATATCAAAATATCCAACCAATAAGAAACCTTTTGTTGGTTTGTTTAAAGTTTCAAGTAAAAATTGCAGCTTTATTCTTTTATTTAGGGATTTACCTAGCTTATTTCCCTTGACAGATCAGTTTAGTCTGTGATGAATCCATCATATTTTGAAAACTAAACCTATCCAGACTTGACTAAATCCATGGAAATTGACGCAGCAAATCTTTTCTCCTGAATACACTGCAAACTCAGATATTATGGAATCTGTCTGCTTTGCTGAATATTTATCTAAAAATGTTTTGCTGTTGTAAATAAGCTAAATTAATTTTCCCACTTCCTGAAAAAGTTTTCAAGCCTACAAAGTAAGAACAGGGTATGTATTAGAATAAATGTCCATATTTCTTTTGAGGAAAAAAAACAAACAAAGCAAAACAAACAAACAAACAAACAAACAAAAAACAATGAAATCTCAATGGCTCAGATCCACATAAGCTTTACTTTGTCTGTTAATCTCACATCAGCTAAAACCTTCCTCAGTAATCAGAAACATGCATTTTTCATCTGCTGATGGAAAATTCTCAGTGCTAGCAAGTATTTTACTCTTTGCTTTATGCTATGGTCATGCAGAGTTACACATGAGGGAGAGCAACACACACCAAGAAGAATGCAAAAGTATACATAGACTATAGAATTTTATTTAAAGACTTCAGTTACATGTTTGTTTTTTTTCTCTCAAAGCACATCCCACAGCTCTGGACTACCTACTTAAAAGTAATGAAGGAGAGACCCAGAAAAAAGAACTCCATTTATTCCTCTTATTAGACCATACAGGCATGCTTCCTGTGGGTATATGCATGCATGTTGTCCTTATTCAAATATGTGTGTTCAGAAAGAAGAAAATGCTTTCTGCTTTATATAAACCTATCCTGTAGCCACGTGTATATAATACATTGAAACACATACTTTCAGAGTATAATTTACTGTGGATTATTCTGTAAACCTGTATGGTCTAAAATACAGTGCTATTTTTACCTCTCCTTTCTGCATGATTTACAAGAATTCAAGAAGTACCCAAAAAAAAAAACTTTCAGGAAAGGAATTCATTCAGTGATTTTAAAGCTTTACTTCAGCATCTCTTCTCCTCTGTGTGCAAGAAACTGCTTCTAATGATTAGTACTGCCAGGCTTCCCAACTTCGACCACTCTTTGATCCTCTGACCACAATGGCAACATTATTTCTACAAAAAGGGAACATCTAGCATATAAATTTTAAAAGCCCAAGCTGAAATGTTCACTGATAGGTAGTCTTGTGTGCAGAGCAATCAAGGTACTTGATGTCAAGTGCTACCGGTTCTCAAGCAGAAGCTGGAATCTGAGGAAGGCTCCTGGCCCATAACTTCTTTAAGCTCAGCAGTGCTTAGCATCTCATGGGCCAGGAGGAAGCTTTGGCATTCAGATCCTGCATCAATGATAGCAGCATTTTATTAGTTCTGAGAACAGGTCTTCCTCTGGTATGAACTCTCACAACTCCACTGAAATTAATAGAGCTATGCCAAATTCCATCAGCCAAACTTTGTCAAGCTTGTACTTTATACTTCTCTGAAAGAATTGTATATGCAATTGCACAAATGGACTTTTTTTTCTTCTAGTAATAGTTAATCCCTTTTTTGTTTACAGAATATGCTCAATAACCATAAATAGGTGCTTTTCTTACTCTGCATGTCTTCCTCCTCCTCCCTCAGGCTCAGGAAGGAAGCCACTGCTGTGCTTTCCTCACCACAGGGATTTCCTAAGCTTTCTTCTGGTCACAAAAGGTGGAGACTCCTTCCAGAGCTCTGAAGCCCCCAGCCATGTAGGGCCATGATGAATGTTGTTCAGATGAACTGTAGAAAATGGAAACCAGGGAGTGGTCTGGGTTTTCTTCTCAGCATAAAACCACTGCCAATGTCTCGTTTAACTGCCATTAGTCTATGCTGCTGCATCTGAGAGGGGACAGCAGTCCTCATGCTGGATGATATGAGAGCTGATATAGCTGAAACGATAGTAATCTACACTCTTTTTTTCCTGTTTTTCATTATTGTGGCAAAGAACAAATGGGGTTTCTTTCCTTCAACAATACTGAGCAATACTGAGTATTTTGGATTTTCTGTGCAAATACTCATGCTGACTGCTACTTCAGTTGGTTTTTATGAAAAAGAAGAAGAGGTTTTTATTCTCCTAGACTATAGAGTGAATGCAGCTGGAGTTTTTCAAAGGTGCCATTAGCAGTGTTTGGACACCTCAGTTGTTAAATCAAATCTTGGTCTGAATGTCAGAGAAAGATGCAAAGCTCCATTATTCAAAGCCATGCAGTTGTCCTTTGATCTATCACTGGTAATTTAATATAGGACTTTGCTGTCCCTGGTCAATTATTTTCCATTGCTGTTTCTGTTCTAAGTGGCTTCTTGCTTTTGAGTGTTTCACTCATTTTGGTACAGCTTTCCCCAAACTACAGGGCTATAGAGAGCAAATTCAATGTGAGCAGAGAGCTGATTTGCTAACGTAATGTTTGCAGCTGCAGTTAAATGAAAGCCGCCATAACAATGTGCTCCCTCTGCTCACAATGCAGCAGCAATACTTCACTGATCACTTTTCAAAGAAGAAAGAAAACAAAAACATGACATTTTGAGCTGGCTGCTTGTTGCTTCTTACTGGGAAAAAGCATCCACCAAAATATAGAAGAGGTTTTAAAACATTCCTCAGCAATGGTGCTGGGGAGGAACATGTGCTGCTTACTGTACTGCAAGTCAAAATAGCAGCTCCCTGTCGGCACCTGTCTATACCATTTCACAGCACATTTACACATGGCAGGGAAGCCATGCACATCACAGATCCTCATTGCAAGTGTTCCCTTGACTTCTGGAAAGGCAGATTGCATTATTCATGCTTTATGACCCTTTGCAGTTCATTAAAGTTTTACTTAGAGAAGGTTCCAGAGAGGTCCCAAGCTGGGTCAGACTCAGGTGTATTTGTCCCAGTACATGTGTGCTCAGGTCATGGACGGGCTACAGGATAACGCAGCAGGCTGGGGCCAGGTACCTCATGGGCACTGCTTTCTCCTCAAGAAGCGACAGCAACAGCAACTGCCCCAACTCCCTGCTGCACAGCTGGGCTATGCCCCTCCTTCCCCATGTTTCTCCTCCACCAGTCTTCAAATCCTTCCTCTTGCTTCTCCTCCCGAAAAATATTAATAACTGAAGTGAGGGTGGGGACAAGAGGCAGACAAATGCCAGCCTGGAAAGCAGCAGAGAATCACTGTTAGTTATCAAAGCTCAAGGGCTGGCATACAAGCAGGCACTCCTTTAAAATACAAAAAGTTGCAAATAAACCAGGGATGCAGGTCTAGCTTCTGCTGAATGAGTGTTGATTCAGAGCATGAAGCTCGCAGTTAGCATCAGACATGCTTTTGTCAGTAGGTTCAGCCAGGGCTGGAAGAAGCACAGAATAGCTCTGAGACCTGGGCATATTCTGATTTTGAGGAACCTGAAAACGTAACTGCTTCCTGCTGTGTTAATTAGAACAAGTATTAAAAACAGCAGATACTGGTTCTTTATAAGAGCAAGGTTGCCTTTTGGAAATGCATTCCATGGTGATTGCTCCGGTGGAGAAGGAATGGAGTCCCTCCTGGACAGCATGTGGAGCTGATCATGGCTCCTTGGGCTCAGTGGGACGTGTCCAGCAGGATTTGGGGGCTGCAGGAACCATCCCCCTTGCCATTTCCCAAGACATGCTAAATGATGGACTTTTTCAGGAGATGGTGGCTCTGTGTGATACCATGGGGCTAACAAAGATGTAGCACAAGCTGTGAAGTCACAGACAGCACAGAGCTGGGTGGTGAGGTGTGGACCAAAAATCATATATTTAAAAAAAAAAGTCTTCCTCTTGGTGCATAAACAAGCAAAACCTAAGCAGGAGTCAGACATTTCCCCCTGCAAGACACAATAAGGCACCAGACCTTGTGAGGGACAAAAGTTCAGCTGTTTGCAAAAAACAACACCCAAGGATGAACCCCTTTCAGCCTGCTGGAATGTGAAAGCCAGGTGCATGGAGCTCCTACTCCACTTTTTGCCTTCTTACCCCTCCCTCAGTTTCATGTGGAGAACACCTCGTATAACTTTAATTTCTTATGTTTATACCCACTTCTTCCTTGAAGTCACCTGTGAAGTCAGTGCTTCATTCTCCTGCCTGTATGTCATCTCTTATTCCTTATTTACTCTTGTCCTGGTTTCAGCTGAGACAGAGTTAACTTTCTTCATAGAACTACCTGGTGCCCACCCATTTCAGCCACCAATGCCTCTCTCTGTCTCAGCTGAAACCAGGGCAACTCTGCCCCCATTTGCGCTTACAGTCTCCAGAGGCCTCCAGGTCTTCTGGTTTGGGTATCCCACAAGCCATAGTGATAGATGTGACATTGTATCTAGAATACCAGGATTTCCATTATTTGCCTTGAATATAGAAATTATAGCTTTTTTTTTTCACAGTTTTAATGTCATGTTCCAGACAAACCACTCAGTACTTCTGCAAGACATTGAAGTAACAGTGCTTTGCCAGCTTTACCAAATCACTTCCTGCACTCTATCCATAATTTAAATTAAAAATATTGATCGCCTACTATGAGACGTAAACCACCTACTCCTTATTAAACCTAATTAAAAAACATTATCAAAGAAGACGTGAAGAATTCAGTCTTATTGGGCTGACGGAAGTTTCTTGCCAATAGCCCACAGTCACAGCTTGTTAAAGTGACAAATCCTATAAGTTTTGAGACATCAACACCTAGTTCTACGAATTCAAAACAGATTTTTTTTATTTTAGTTGATTTTAAAGTCCATCTAAACAGCCGTGTCATTTCAAATTGAGAACGTATTAGGAGCTGAAGGAAGAAAATACAGCACACCTACCTCCTGTGCTGCATAAATGAGATGACAAGAAAAGCTGTTTACAAATCTAAAATCCTGAAGGATGTGATGACTGGAATTGTTTGGCTCACAGATGTAATTTTCCCTGTAGAATAAGTCGACTGATCTTAAAAGAAAATTATTTTTATTATTTAAGAAGTATCAAAATGCATATAAGTTATATGCACTTATGTTTTTAAAATATTATTTTCAAAAATATTTAACATATTTATAAACTAAATAATAAATTATTGAAATAGACATTTGAAAGATGAAATATTATTTTAGCAGTTTTAGGGATTATACATATTGAATTTCAGTCATGGTTTAAGCGACTGATTTGAAATCAATTGAATTTAACTGAGTCACCTTGAATGTCCCACCTATTTGCCCTTAACTAATTCATAACAAAGCTTAGACCTAGCAAATGTGCACGCACCTCAGAGTGAGTCAATTATGACAGACAAAACTTTCCAAACATCCCTTCTTCTTTGACCTCTTTCCTTCCAGAAAAGTCTCACTTAGTGGATTCATTTGTGAGCAGATCTGTTGGAGTTTTTCTCCTTTTGAACATGTTTCAATCTTTAAAAAGTGCTATTTTTTTCCCCTTCATTTAAGTGTTTTCCTTCATGGATAACCTGTCCAATACTCAAGAGAAGAGACACTAAAGCTCCATCTCAACTCTGAATTTTCTAAGTGATTCTTTATTTTTCATCAGCAAAAAAAGGTTTTAGCTATGCTATATCTGTGACGTACAGTAGATTGCCAAGAACCTGATTTTTAAAAGGGAAATTGAGGTCATGCATCAGCATTCTGCTTCATTTTTTTAGTCTTATCTCAAAAGCTACTGCACTATCTCCTTAATCCTCTGGGAATGGATGGTTGTTAACCATAAATTGTCGTTATATTTATAAGCTTTGCACTAAATATAAATTGCCTCCTTTGTTGGCATAATCTCTCCCTCCTTGAATTCAGCCTTTCAAAACAAAACCAAAATGACCTAAGTATTCACATCTATTACCTGGTTCATTATCCGTCTACTGCTAAGGTCTTTCCTAAATGGCTTCAATGGTATTAAAGAATCCATAGATATTTAAGACAGATATAATTGGAGGTGTCAGTTATGGTCATTTAATAATATGCATATCTGCCTTTTTGTAGATAAACAAATGGAAGTTGCTAACCTAAATTAAGATTTGCTTCTATCTAGACACACTCCTGCAAGTACAATTACTCTTTATAGGTGGCTTGCCAGAACTTAGCACAGCACATGCTGCCATAGCACTAAAACTGTTTAACCAGGGAGACCTTTCTATTAACATAAATTTTTTATAGATTTGTTAGAGTAGGGGAAAAGCTAGGGTTAGTTTTCTTAAAGAAAAAGAATTAGGAGTCTGCTAGATAGCCATATCCAAAATATAGCTAAAATTTACTACTTTGTTCAGAAGTCTGTCTTTCTATTAGAACCTGTTATTGACGAAGTCCAGGCTGCTGGTGAAAGGGAGTGGGCAAGTTTATGAGACCACCCTGCTCTTCTTTGTTAATCTGGCAGAATATTTGGATGCTCAGCTGGAGAGCAAATGTGTGCCTACTCTTGCCAGGCAGCACATCAGACAGTACCTGTTAAACGCTTTGCAAAATTTCTCTTTAACTTGGTCTGTTGGCCTGTAGCCAAACAACAGACTTGTTATGGATTTGGGCAAAGGGATAAGAGGATGAGGCTAATTCTTTCCATGGAAAGTATTGAAGGAGACAAGCAGCAGTAGCTGTAAGTAAAAACATTTCAGACAGGACACATTAAAATGACGCATTTGTTTCTTTTAGATATCAGATGTGGAGATTGCAGCTCTCTGCTTTACTTCCATAAGCTGTGTTTTCAGTAAACAGTCAGAGAAATTATGGCACAAAGACTGAAGTGGAAAATGTGTTCAATTTCTGGCTCAAAAAGCCTGGAAAAAAGTCCCTTCTTTCCCTTCTGAACCCATGCAAAACTTGCTGATTTTTTTCTATATGAGGTACCTGAAAATACAAATGCCAGCAGGACTAAATAATAAGCATGGACAGAAATGGCCATTTATAGTGCTGCTTTGGTTCAAGCAGATTAATATGTGGCTCACAGCAGTAACCTGATCATTTCTAACCAGCTACAGGAAAGTCTAACTGGATAATATCTGGTCGTTTTTTTGTTTCTATTTAAAAGGCAAAACAACATAAAACTAACCCATCCCAACCCAAGACAAGAGAAACATCTACCTCTAAATCTGTTTTGCCACTTACAACACTGTTTTAATGCTGTCTGCTCATGTCTGTTGAGTTACAGCAATGCATATCGATGCAAATGGCAAAAGCCAAGTAAAATTCCTGGCCCTGCCGGGACACCTGCCTTCCCCCAGGAAAAGCCTGTTCTCTGACCACTACAGCCATAGGAAGGATTGCTGGTTGCTGGGGGCAGCCAGCAGGTGCCCAGAGTTGCCAGCCAGCCCATGCGCTGCTGTCATTGCACAAAGCTCTCCTAAAAGGGAAATAGGCAAGAAGGATGGGGGTCAAAAGCTCAATTTTCTTGAGCAGTTCTTTTAACAATGATAAATCACGTTGGTCACCAATTTCATAGCAACTGCAGCCGGTGTATGAAGCTAATGTGTTTGTTCAAGTCACCATGTACCTGCAGTGTGAGAATTACATCCTTTGCATTGGTTAATTTTTGTCACGCTTTTTCCTGGTGATAGCCTGTTCTATTTGTATTATACAAAGTGAGTAAGCTTCCACACTGCATGTAACCTTCTTGCAAAAAAAAAAAAAAAAAAAGTAGACCAGCCTCACTAAATAAGCCTCATTGTCTTCATATCAACAATGATCTCATCTGACATCAGGGACTGTAACTATGCTGCTAGATGAGTTTCTCCTGCTATATTAGACACCACTGATTTTCCTATTTGTTCCATGCTTTCTTTCACAGAAGAGAAATTGCTTCATTTTGGCAGTTAATGCTTCTGGCAGAAAGTGGTTGAATTTGTTCAGGAAAAACAAGTCAAAACACCTCTGCATTCTATATTCACAAATCTACAGAGAGTAGAGGCTATTACTCTTTTAATAATTAATTCTGATGGCCACACATTTCTGAAAGCCAAAGTAATATATTCATGAAACTACAAAAAACCAAGACTGAACGTCCCTTGTATTGTCCCTGTCTAGCAATCTATCAATCTGTGTGCAGTGAATCACTGGTGGGCCATAAATTATGAAATGCTACAACTGCAGAACATTATGAAAATACACAAACCTCCCTGTGAATGGGAAATTAATAAAATTGGGGAAGATGAAAAGTAATAAACACTGAAAGTGTGCCAGCTTATATTTGGCTGCAAATTAACACTATGGTGTGAATACTGGAAAAAAGGTATGCTTGTTATTTTCAAAATAATTAGACCATCTCCAGTGTTTTTTTTAAAGTCTTAAGTGGTCCTTTGATTGATAAAGGTTGTGGAGCATCAGTAGATAGCACAGCCTTGACATGAGCAGCCTAAACACAAAAGCAAAGGGTAACTCTGACCAGGTGTGCTCAGACGTTTGCTCCATTCAGATCTTTCTGCACCTGCCACTGAGGCTCAATGTTGGGGTGAGAGGCATACACTAAAGGACAAACTGTTAAAGCTGCTGAATTTACTGGTCTGCCCTCATTATGGCACAGTTTATTTTAGCTGACTGAAATGGCCATTAACAGCTTTCAACAATACCCACAGAAAGGGATGGAGTAGTTGGGCAAACATACTCTGTGCCTGAAATACAGTATAGAATAAAAACATCAACATTTGCATAACCAAGAGTAAGACAAAGTTTTGTTCCCTTTTCCTTTTTTCTCTTATTTGTATATTGCTAATAAGATCTTGTTAATAGAAATGTTCAGAGAAAGTTTGTACAATTTTATACCAGTGGTAACAGTTGTCCTTGTTCCCATTCTTGAAAGTTCTTAATTTTTTTAAAGTGCAACCTACAACGCCTTACAAACAGAAGAGACTAATTTAAGAGAAATAGTTGTTTACTCATGCAAATATCTGCATTTGATTAAGCAAAATAATTAACAAGCTGTCCAACATCACATGAAATAAGGTATCAGGTATTTATACATAATAATAACAATAATTAAACAACAATTAAACAGAAATAACTTCATTGTTCTTTTAGTTTTGCTCATACAGAAATGTAATTTACATTTTAAGCATGTTTTATATAGCAAAAAGATGACATAAATAAGGAGCCATATAAAACATAGAGCTAGTCAAGCCTGCAAAAACATTTTTTACAAATACTCATACTCTGAACTGCAGCTCTTACACCAGTCTTAACTACCTCTTGTGAACATCTGCACCAGAGGAGCTTTTGTGTGACCATTTGGCAAAGGATGATTCCTCCCACAACTATAGGCACTGTGCCTGAGGAAAGAGCATTTCCATCCACAACTGCCCATCTGCTGCTGACACCCCCCTGCTACTGTTCAGGAGTCTCCTCTAATCCTGAAGCAGAGCCTATACTAAGTGACACAGGCCATCAGCTGCGCACACAGATGAAGAAGAAGATATAGGCAATGCCAGTGTTCACGAATGCCCAAAACCAGAATGTGTTCACCATATACTTAGGAGAAAGTGCCCAGTGTGACTTTCCAAAGCCAGTGGCAATGCTGCAGCACCAGGAAGAGGTGGGTGTCAAAATGACACAGGGTATATTCGTTAACAGCCTGTGAGCAGGAAAAAAAGAACTGAAAAATTCTCAGTAGTTAGTTCACAATGACCAGTTCAGCTTTGCTTCCCAGCAATACACATATCTCCACTTGAACTGCTGTATGAAAGTGCGTAAGGAAAGAAAGTACTGCAAGTGCTTGGTTCCCATACCATCCTGCTCTGGAAACTACCCTTCCACCCCAAAGCTGCGAGTAGTAAAACACAGATGAAAAGACCCCCCGCTTTGACCAGTTTTTGCTGCAGTGGCCCAATTCAACTGACCTCTCTTAGATTTTTACAAGAGGGCACTTTTGACAAACCACTACCTCAGAGAGCCCAGATTTGACGAAACATTTCTGGAGGAAATACTGCCAGGCCATTTACCAGCCCCCCTGTGTAAGGAGTACTGTTTGGAGATTACTCCCAGTTACATGGCACTACAAAGCCCATACAAAGGAACTTCACTGAACTGTAAAGCAGCCTTACCAAGGATTAAAACATGGAGGTTTAAACTAACATTAAGCCTTTAAATTATGCAGCTGCAAGACATTAGAGTAAATCCAGATACAGCAATGTGAAGCAGATACTCAAACACGATGCCTTGACTTCCCAGGCAAACAAATGATAAAATACAACCTAGTGAGCTCCACATTCAGCTGCTTTTCTAGGTGGAAAAAATATTCCATTTGTTTCTTTTTTCAGACACCTCCCTTAGATTCAGCTCCTGACTTGTACAATTTACAGTTAGAGCAGTTTTGTATTAAAAACATAAGACTTCAAAGTTGGGCAGCGTAGCACATTCATCAGGGTCTGCGTCTGCTGGCATACAGATAGCCATCCAGTCCAGCCAACCTTATATTGAACCCGTTTGAATTAATGTGGTCTGACTGCCTGTCTGCCAAGTCTTGCAGTCATAAGCCTTCATCCAAACTGTGATAAGTGGAAAAGACCGACTAGATCCAGCTCCAGATACAAACCATTCGTGTCTAAGGGGTGTATTCCACCTTGCAGGTCATCACACCCGTGGAGAACTGAAATACACAGTAAGCTGAAATACACAGTAAGCTGGAATGCACATATGTGTGTATATATATATATATTCACAGTGCTTCTTCTTCACCAACACAGTGATTGAGAGATAACCCAGGTCTGTTAGTAGAAATAGCTGTATAAAACTGAGGTTAGTGGGACGAGGTTGACAAACAGAAAGAGAGAAACATAAACAGCCACAGGCACCTGGTGCAGTGCAGGCAGAGAGCCCAGCTCTCAGTCTTTATTTGACACTTAACTAAACTGTGCAACTCTCTCTTGCCTGAAGGTTGGGCATTGCATGTGAATAATTCCTTTCCTAACATCTAACAACAGAATAAGAACATCCTTCCTGCTGGTGTTTTAAACCTACTGCCACTCATGAAGACCATAAATGTTCAGATGAAAGATTTTGCTCTGGGAAAAGGATTTGGTGCTTTTTTCCACCATGTCCTGCTCTCTCTCGCCCGATGAGACTTCTCACCAAAAATACCTGTATACAAATTTGTCTACCTACAAGTGGACCGAGCCACAGGCATTTTGCCTCAGTCATCACTATTAAGTCCTGTGTCATGCACACTAACTTCCTAATTCTTATTAAATTATATCCTTAACATATAAAGCAAATAGTAAAAGGACACTGTCAAAACATTTTTAGAAGTTAGTTCAATCTGATTTTTTAAAATGCCAGCATGAACAATGTGTCTGATAACTGATGCTTACTTCATCTAACGCTAGTGCTGAGTGCAGTAGGGGAGCTCCCTAGACCTCCTCATTCTTCCTTCTTCCAGAGACTGACCATATTCCAGGCTTGTTTAACATTTGAATTTCATCCTGCTGTAAACACTTTTTATTAAACTTTTGTCTGGTTGGGGAGAGGGATTAAATGATGATATTGTCCTGCATTCCTTCCTGCTGCTCTTGTATGCCCTGGAAAAAAATAACCCAAACCACCCACAACAAAACACAAACAAACAAAACCCTGAGGAAATGTGATTCCTGTTAATTTTCCTATTTTGATGGGGAAATGGAAGGGGAGGAAGAGGGCTGCATGGACTGTCCTGGCCATTACTGGTATCAAAGGATTAAATATGAGTTGCTTGCTGTACCTTGTGATTCTGATCGCAAGGATATGTTCAAGCTATCAGTCTTTTAGGCTTTTAGGTAAATTCAAGCCAAAACTCATTTTCTACTGGAACTGCTGCAGGTCTCTCCCTGTTCTGACTACCTTCTGACGAGCATCTAACCAGCCCCCCAGCACAGTCAAACACCTTTCACCAATAGGGGCCCAAAGTGATTGTAATGAAGCAACATGTCAATTAGAATTAGCTGATTTTTTTAGTAACATGGGTTTTTTTACAACAAAATTGACTGAATTAACTGCATATTTTCAACTTTCAAATTACAATTCCAATTTACAACAAAAGTAGCTACTTTTAGATTTTGAATTCAGGCTTCCTCTGACATGATTTTTTTCCTTTTTTACGTGCTTCCTCAGGAAAAGAAAGATGCAGCTGCAAGGAAGAAGAAATATTTTGTTTTCTCCCTTCCTCTTCCATTTAAAGGCACACAGGAGGTGCACCCTAATATTGATCCTTGCAGTCTTCAATGCCAGGGGTACTTCATCTCTTATACCTATGTCTTAACCTGAATAGCTCTTGTATTCTGGTTTTATTTAAAATTTACCTTGCAGTCAGTTGTGCAGTTGTCAGTGTCTTGAGCTCAAGAGCAGGACACTCTGGCCCAGGATGTAGCAACCATGAGTGTAATAATGAGCTGCACTCTGTGTGCCACACTCTGGGATGAATCCAACATTCTTGGTTTCAAGTGCGAATTCTTGAAAATAACATTATTTCTTTGAGGCTCTAATACAAGGAAGACAAAGTTACATCCTTTGGAGAGTCTGGCATATTTGTGCATACTTTCCTGGGGAAATAACACCCAGAAGAAGATATCACAGAATAACAGAATGTTAGATATTTGGAGGGACCTCAAAAGATCATCTAATCCAATCCCCCTGCTGGAGCAGGAACACCTAGATCAGATCACACAGGAACGCATCCAGGCGGGCTTTGAATGTCTCCAGAGAAGGAGACTCCACAACCTCTCTGGGCAGCCTGTTCCAGTGCTCTGTCACCCTCACTGTAAAGAAGTTTTTTCTCATATTCAAGTGGAATCTCCTGTGCTCCAGCTTGCACCCACTGCCCCTTGTCCTGTCACTGGATGTCACAGAGAAGAGCCTGGCTCCATCCTCCTGACACTCACCCTTCACATATTTATAAACATTAATAAGGTCACCCCTCAGTCTCCTCTTTTCCAGACTAAAGAGACCCAGATCCCTCAGCCTTTCCTCGTAAGGGAGATGCTCCATTCCCTTCATCATCTTCATGGCTCTGTGCTGGACTCTTTCCAGCAGTTCCCTGTCCCTCTTGAACTGAGGGACCCAGCACTGGACACAATATTCCAGATGAGGTCTCACCAGGGCAGAGTAGAGGGGGAGGAGAACCTCTCTTGACCTACTGACCACCCCCCTTCTGATACACCCCAGGATGCCATTGGCCTTCTTGGCCACCAGGGCACAGTGCTGGCTCATGATCATTCTGCTGTCCACCAGGACCCCCAAGTCCCTCTCCTCTAAACTACTCTCCAGCTGGTCACTACCCAGCTTATACTGGTACCTGGAGTTGTTCTTGCCCAGATGCAAGACTCTACACTTGCTCTTGTTAAATTGCATTAAATTTTCCCCCGCCCAAAACTCCAGCCTGCCTAGGTCTCGCTGAACGACAGCACAGCCTTCTGGTGTGTCAGCGACTCCTCCCAGTTGCGTATCATCAGCAAACTTGCTGAGGGTGCACTCTACTCCCTCATCCAAGTCGTTGATGAATATATTGAACAGCACAGGTCCCAGTACCGAACCCTGGAGGACTCCACTAGATACAGGCCTCCAACTAGACCCCATCCCATTCACCACAACTTTCTGGCTTCTTTTCTCCAGCCTGTTCACAATCCATCTCACTACCCGATCATCCACATCACACTTCCTTAGTTTAGTCGTGAGGGTACTGTGGGAGACAGTGTCAAATGCTTTTCTGAAATCGAGATAGACCACATCTGCTGCTTTATCATCATCTATCCACCTGGTAATATCCTCACAAAAGGCTATCAGGTTGGTCAAGCATGACTTCCCCTTGGTGAAGCCATGTTGACTGCCTCTAATGACCTTCTTATCCCTGATATGCCTAGAGACAGCATCAAGAATAAGTTGTTCCATCACCTTTCCAGGGATGGAGGTGAGGCTGACCAGTCTGTAGTTACCCAGGTCCTTCTTCTTGCCCTTTTTGAAGTCTGGAGTGATATTTGCTATCCTCCAGTCCTCAGGGACCTCCCCCATTTCCCACAACTTACCAAAGATGATGGAGAGTGGTCTAGCAATGACTTCCGCCATCTCCCTCAGCACCCGCGGGTGCATCCCATCAGGACCCGTGGATTTATTGGTGTCCAGATTACTTAAACGGTCCTTAACCCAGTCTTCATCTACCAGAGCAAACTCTTCCTTTGTCCTGACTTCCTCTGGGGCTTCAGGGGTACGGGACTCTTCAGGAAAGCCTCCAGCAGTATAGACAGAGACAAAGAAGGCATTCAGTAACTCTGCCTTCTCTGTATCTTCTGTCACCAGAGCACCCACCTCATTCATCAGTGGGCCTACACTGCCTCTGGTGTTAGCCTTATCTGCAATGTATTTGAAGAAGCCCTTTCTATTATCCTTGACCCCTCTAGCAAAGTTTAATTCTAAGGAGGCCTTAGCTTTCCTAGTTGCCCCCCTACACTCTCTGACAACATTCTTATATTCCTCCCAGGTGGACAGCCAGTGTATATAACCAGTCAAGTTTATAATAAGCAGCATGTGGTATGGATCCACTCTAAAATCTTACTGACAAATTTCCATAACAGCAACTACTGTCCCTATTGATAAGCAGTGATGTCAAAACCCAGTAGCCTTTCAGAATGATGATCATAATAACTGGCTTTAGAACTGTAGATTTACCAGGCTACTTTACAACACAATAATAAAATGGTAAGACTCTGCAAGTACATTTTATAAATCCAACAAAAGGAAAAAAATGCAATCTTTACTCTGGCTGCAAAGACTTCTACTGGAGATTATGTATGTGAATTATTTTGCTCTCTCATAATCTACTCTGTATCACATTATTTCACTCACTATTACTGCTACTGATCTTCTGAACACGATAAATTCTAAAATCCACCAAGGAAAGTAAAGGAAAGATTCAGTTGCTCAATAAACAAAAAGCTTTCCGTGCAAGAAGAGTACTCACCATAGCCATCTTTACTTTTTGAAACACAGAGGTAGAAGTTGACTGAATTATGAGTGAAATTACATTGCTTTTTTCACTCTCTTTATCAAAATCTGAAGGAAGTTCTTAGAATGAAATGCAATATTTTCTCCTTCCAAGGCATATCCTTTGCTTTTTCTTTTTTCTTTTTAGTAAAATACAGCTACTGAAAATTTAGATGTTTTCAAACTGGAGAAGTGAGTCATGATTGGGACTTTAAGTATTTGAGAGAAATAAAAAGAGGCCTATGTGACATATCAGAAGGTTATTGAAGTTCTCTGCTTGTTGCCCTGCAGGTGCATTTCTGGTTGCCCCATAATCCACTGATACTTTTCTCTCTTAGTAAGTTATCACCTTGTCTTCAGCAACCTAGTAATGTTTCCTAAGGCATCACTAGACTGATTTGGAAGTTGCAAGTAAATCAAAAACTTGCAAAAACAGGTCTTAATAATTTTTGTTTGCAAAATACTTCAATTTCACGTGTAATTTATCTATTTATTCTTCACATGCTTTTCATAAATACTGTCACTTATTACAATTACTTGTCCAGATATGTAAATCTCTTACTTTGCAGATCACAAAACTAACAGCACAAGAAATTGTGGTCTCAAAGAAGGTCCTGCACACAGCTGCCCATGCCTAAGACAATAACCCTGCAAAGGCACGGGTTGAACCACTGCACGCTTCAGGGGTGGATGGTGGAGAGGCACATCTAGAAGCACTCATCTCTCCTGTTAATAGCACTGCTGCCTCCGAAACTCATGTCTGGACAGTAACTTGATGCGAAAAAAACAGTTTAGCCAAAATACAATTTTGGAGTCATGTATAAAATATACAACATTTTTAATGAGATATTGTAAAATTCTATGACACAGTAAATTATTTCATTTCTTAATGTGGCTAGTGCTTTTTACATGCCTATTTTAATATAATTTAATTATGTCGATATTAGCAATGTATTATAGGACGTCAACTCTATCTGTGTCATAAGTCACTAACCACAGCTGCTGCTTTGTATTCCTTGAAACATTTTTCTCCATGGAGTGGCTCATAAAGGAGATTATTAAATCTAGGTAAGACAAGATGTTACCTGTCTTTCATTTTAATAGCTTATATATTCTTTTATATTGTTACAGTGACCTTTTACAACAGATCACGTTCTGTTGTGATGCCGTGAAGAAGCACTGCTTTACTTGTCTCTACTAAAAAAGCCACAGTTGTGTAAGGGGGCTGATAGAGAGACAGAAAGTGCTTGTTATCCTCTGTTTCCCTTGCTGAAGCCAGACTGGGATTTGTGCAAATCTGATTTTTTTTTAAGTTTTATGGAGCTGCAGAAGAAAATGAGGCTTTCAAGACAGATCTTGTAGTAATATCACTGTAGTAATTTTGAAAAACTAGAGAACTTTTACCCAGCAATTTTGAGCAATTGGCTGACTTGCCACAGGAAAGGGGGGAAACACATTCTGAGGGCTACTGAAAATGACATTTTCAGGCAACTAGCCCAAGGACTTTCATAATAGGTGTCTGTAATTGTAGCACAGTGGGGAAAATTGCTTCTTTGACCTGTACGGTGTTTTGATTAAATGTGCATGCACCAAGCTATGACAAAATAAGGTAGCATATCAGCTGGCTTAAGACATAATAAACTAAATTTGTGCCTTCTGCAATTCTTCTGAAGACAGCAGTGCTCTTCAAGGGACACACTTGATCCAATGAGCTTCCTGCTTTTTTTTTTTCTCAATCTGAATGTTTTTTCTTTTGCATGTAAGGTGGCTTTGCTAGATTGTTACAGATAGTTTCCCCCAGCGTCTACACACATTACACACTTGTGGACACTGAAAATAGTGAACCAAGTCCAACCCAAAATTGTGTTACTTTCACGCCTGCATTAGCTCTCCTGGAAGCACGAACCAGCAGTTTTCAGCTCTCCTTGGCCAATATTGCAGGCACTCCAGGGAGCCCAGACAGTCAAGGTTGTTTTGGACAAAGAGACAACCCCTTCACAAGTGTGTGCCACTAATTCAGTAGTACCAGTTCCAAGGCTTGAGCCAGAGGCTAAGAGAAAGACCACAGACAAGCATTCAAAGGGAGGAGGAAAAGCCACCTGCCTGGATTGCACAGAGCTGGCAGTAACTGTTAGGACTAGGTACAAAAATGGAAAGTGTGCTGGAGGCAATTTTCAACTGGCAGTTTGACTAGATCAAGGCCCTCTTTGGCTCAGCAGTGGCCTGGCCTGAGGTTTACAATAATCTGCCCAATGTAATGAGAGTAGTTGTCTCCATTTCAGGAGCAGAAATTTCACAGGCAGCTCTCCCCCAGGGCCTTTACCTGTACAGTCCCATGTGGATTGCCCATGTTATTCACCACATATGGCAAGCTAGAGAAAGAGTCTGGAAGGTGATGGAAGCCAAACAGCCAACAATTTGAAAGTACCAACCAGCATGGCATTTCATCTGCACTAGATGTTACTTTTCCACAACCTCTGCCTGAGATCAGCATCTGAATGACAGGCAGCGGGCCAAACCTGAGTCCAGACAATACCTCTGAGGGTGGTCTAGCTGCTGTATCTGATGGCTCGGGTGCCTGTCTTGAAATCCAAGCCAGCTTCACTTCACCTGGCAACATTCTTCCAAAGCCCGCCCAGAAATGAACATCTACTCATATCTTGACTTCAGAAACATAGTGTTTACATGTCAAATTTAATGGCTTCCCAAATATTTCACAACTCACTTTGGTTAAAAACTTTTATGCTTGGACAACAGCAGTTCAAGCAGAGGGCCATTATATCTATATTCTTTTGTCACTGGATAGTTTAAAATAATAACCAGCCACTTAGATATCAAATTGAAAAATATTACATTTCCCTTCTGAGTCACTTGAACAAAAAACTACAGTATAAACCAACTCCATCCTATCAAGCATATTTCCATTTAAAGATCGGATTGCACATGACATTCCCTAGTGAGGATGTCTGTGAAACTGTGTAGCAGATACTATACGATATTCCCACCAGCCCATGCTGTACAAACTCTCTTAGGAGTCTATGTCCACCCACCAAACCAGCCACAGTGGGATCACCAAGAAACAGGAACAAGGTACAAGTTAAATAGGCCACAAATAACACCTTTAGCTTGCATCATCCTCATTGCTTCTGTGTGTAAGTTATGGTTCAGCAGAATGGGTGTAAAGAGCTCTGAAATGTGAAAGTTGGTTTGGAAGGATTATATTGACTCTGCCTAATAGCAAAAGATGCTTCAAGTGCTGTTTAATGCAAATAAAGTAAAGTGTTATTACAGCTGGAGCAGATACTGACCTCTGCTTGTGCTGCCCAACATTCTCATTACAAGGCTCTCGTGTTTTTTTCATTTGGCTGTCAGTTTGTTTGTATGTCAGAATTTTTTTTTTCTTTTTAAGACCCTCACTACTTTCAACAGGTCTGTGAGCCTATGAGAATCATTTGGATGGTCATGTGCCTTTTTTTTTTTTTTATAGTCCTATCAAATTTTGGTCAGGTTTAGTAATTTTTAAAATATTTTATAATCCATCTGTTTCCTGTCCCTCATCTACATTCTGCAGGACAATGCTAACAGCCTGACAAACTAACCTGGCACAGACATCTGCAAAGCTGGGATTTGTGGCCGCACGTAAGTGTCGAGTCTACAGTCCTCTGTGTGCCTGGGCATTTACATTTTCTCTTAAATGAGAGAGGTATGAAAAACACCCATAAATCTTCTGTCACTGCCCTAGTCAAGAAGCCACCCCATTAAGTCAAATCATTTAGATTACATTCTTACTACAGAAAGGATCATGCACCAAAAGTTTTTTGCTTCCAGTCCAACAGAAGGAATTTCATGCTGTGGAGTTGCCTCTCTTTGTGGCTGGAAGTCACACTGACTACTCAGAGAGAACTGGAGTTCAGCTGCAGGCAGTGAGGCTCACAGCAACATATACCCAAGCAAGGTGACCTCGGCTGAGATGCAGAAATACAGAAGATACAGTATTTTTTGAAAGTATGAGAGGTGTGGTTGGTTTAGATTTCACAGAGCCCTGCTAGGACTGTTGGCATGCTATGTTAGCCATTTTGGGTTTTCTCCAGCCATATCCAAAGACGTAATAGTCAGGTGTGCTGTTAAAAATGCTTCTCTGAGCAGCTATGAAACATAAAATCACTCCCAGCATCCTTTTCTGTTTCTTCTTTCTGAAGGATTAATTTCTTGGTTATGTGTTTCAATGTAAGATTCACAATGTTGCCCTAAGCAATGTTTGAAAATGTAGATTCTAAAGACCAGAATTTTAACAATGAGGAGATTGGGAGACATTCGTTTGGGGGATTTTGTTGTTACTACCAAACCTACAGCATATTTCTGTCAGGTTGGGAATGTAAGGGAAAGGTGGGTAGTCTTAAAAATTTTATGGGGAAGATTTCTATTTAAACAGATGAAATTACATGGTCGCAAAATCCATTGTGCAGTTTGATCCAATACAGATTATGCCAGCATGTATCTCCCTTTTTCCTACCCCTTTGTCTTCCTAGCCCCGACCAAGTACAGTTGACCAGTGTACGTGTGCTTGGGTTGCCCTGCCGGTGCTTCCTGTCAGATGTGAATTCAGACCAGAATTCAGGCTGGCCTGGACCTACAGAGCAGAGAAAATTCAAACTTAACGAAACTTCTTTCTCGTTTTACAGCAATCTAAAGAAGCATACTTAAAGGGAGAAAAGGTTAAAGCCTTTGTATCTATGCCCGCCTTTGGCATTCACAATTTACTGAGGTTGTTAAAACTCAATTTTCCGCGGCTCTGTTTAAAACGTGAAACCTTATGCTTTCTAATTGGATTTTTCTTTATTCATAGCTTGAGCTTCCATAGATTCCTTAAAACTGAAACGAAGCTCTCTAAACTGTGAGGAGGTTGCTCGTTAGTGGAGCAAATACGATATTGCAATCAACCACAAATATTGATTTAATATAGAATTGATTTCTCCTTTAAAAAACACTAAATCCTCTGTTTGGTTGGGGCTTTTTTTAGTCTTAGTGGAAATCAAATTAAGAATTTGAAAACAACAGCACAGAAACAAAAAGCCCCATCATTGACAGCGGGCCGTTTCCCCCACAATACAGAACTTAATACGACGGATTTAAAAAAAAAAAAAAAAAAAAAAAAAAAAAGAGAGACAACAGAGGGAGTGAGAAATGTAAAACCGTTCGCGGAATTACTGCCCCGGCTGAGGTTAAGAGTGGGTTCTCCGTCGCGGCCGTTGCAGCACCGCGGATTTGGGAAGCATTCCGGGAGGGGGATGCGGGGGGAGCTGTCCGGGGCACCGCCTTTGCTACGTCGGGGGCCCCGGGGCGGAGAGCTCGTGTCCCTGCCGAGGAGAGGCAAGGATGCTCCCGCACGCCTTCCCCAGGGCGGGGGGTCGGCAGGGGACCGGGTCCACTCCCCCGCGTCCCGTTCGTGCACGGAGCGGGCGCCCGCACGGGGGACGGGCGGCAGAGCGGGACGGGCACAGGGGCCTCTCGCCGCCCTGTGCCAGCCGAGGGATTTGCGCTCCCGAGCCCCAAGGTGTCCCCGCTCCCGCCGCAACCGGCTGCGACCTCCCGCAGCCCCGACGCGGATTCGGGGGTGTGCTCGGGCTCCTGCCATCCCCCGTCCCGCAGAGCGAGGGTGAGGGGCAGGTGAAGGGGGCACAGGAGCTGCACCCCTCTTGCCGCCCTTACTGATGGGGCTCCGGGTGGGCCCTGCCTTTAGGTCCCGAGGGCCTCTGCGGAGCCGGGTGGCCCCGTTCCGCAGTCAGACGGCTGTCCCAGGGGCCCAGGGAGAGACCTGGGCGGTCTGTCGTGCGGGGCCGGAGGGCGGTGGCGCTTTCCCAGCTGGGATCGTTGTTAAGGAGTTTGCAGGAAGGTCTGCACAGAGGGGACCCGGCGGGACGTGTAAGAGGGGCGTCGGAAGAGCGCACGGCGCTGCCGCGAGTGCATGATCCCCTGCCGCAACCACCGTACGCTCCTGTCACCGCTCCCACCCCCTCCCCGGGGCTCCCGGCGACCCTGCCCAGCCCGCACCTCCGGCGGGTGGTGCTCCCCGAGTCACAGGATGTCCCAACAGCCAGGGGAAGTTCGGGTCCCTGATCGCTGCAGGGTGGCTCTTCTGACGCTCCGGCTCTAGAGGAACATCTCAGACACACGTGGTTAGGAGCGATCAAAGAGGAGATCGGATCAAAGATCACTTTAATTGCGAAAATGAAGTCAATATTTTCAGTCGAATATGTATTTCCAGATATATATCTGAGGCTGTTAAAAGCACTATTGCCATTTAATGTAAGCGATTGAAGTTCAGAAAAGACCGGACACTTACATTCACGTAACGCACAGATTTAATATCCCCTTTTAACCTACAGGTAACACAGATTACAGAAGAAAAAACAGGAAAAAATGTATCTATTTGGTAAAGCATTCATTTCAGGCAGCTCGTCGCAGAGGTACGCGGCAGCCGGCCCGGTGCCAGTGCCCGACCCGGGGCCACCCCCTCACCCGTCCCGAGAGCGGCCCCGGGTCCCGGCCGCAGCCGGAGGGAGAGGCGGGGGCAGGAGAGGAGAGGGGCAGGAGAGAAGGGGGGCAGGGCGGGCAGAGGGGCTGTCCTTTTGTCCTGCTATCCTGCTCCAGCCCCGGGCCAGGCGGGGAAGAGGAAGTACCCCGGGTTTCCTGGGACCAAGCAGCTGGGATTAACGGAAAAAGGGGTACCCTTTGCGTGGGCGGGGAGGCTTGCAGAGCCGCTGCGGGGACCAGTCAAGCCAGGCTTGGCTCTCCCTGCCCTTGGCATCGCAGTGAAACTGCCAGCTTCTGGCCGTAGCTCTCAATTTGCGGAGAAGGTCGTGCTCACTCTCGCCGAGGCTGCCCAGGGGAGGAGAGAGGCTATCCCTTCCTGGCCCACGCCGAAAAGCCGCTTTCGCCACCTGCAGCTGCTGCCGGAGGAAGCTCTGGGCCCCTCCCCTACCGCCGCGGCGCACATGGCAATGTTTTGGTTGATCGGTTTGGTTCGTTTTGTTGTTGTTTGTGGGGGGTTTTTTGTTTCTTTTTTTTCCCTCCCTAAGCAAAATGTGCCGCAGCTGGCTGCCTCCGAAGCAACCGTAACGTCTCCGGAGAAAGTTTCAAGCGGCTTAAAAAAAAAAAAAAAAAAAAAAAA
>WKFP01014354.1:584099-598519 GCA_011057875.1 Pterocles orientalis | reverse complement strand
CAACCGTAACGTCTCCGGAGAAAGTTTCAAGCGGCTAAAAAAAAAAAAAAAAAAAAAGGAAGGAAGAAAGAAAGAAACGCGATTTCGCAAGCTGCTTGAACTCCCTGAGCTGCTGCGCGCGGGGAACTCGGGGAGAGTCGCACAGCGCCAACCTTTTCCTTGGGGGGAAACCCTCGGCCAAAAGTATTAAAAAAAAAAGGCGTGCGGTTGGGGTTTAAACACAATCACCTCCCTGAACTGTAACGAAGGTAATCCCCATGAACTCGAAGGTCCTAGCATAGCAGAACTGTTAAACACACGTAACGCAGGCGGGCATGTTCCTGTAAGCACCTCGCAAGGTTACAAAACACGGTCCGCTTTCCCCCGAGAAAATCCACTTGGTGGTTTCACAGCCCAGGAAGCGACCAGCCCAAAGCCCCTTCCTCCTCTCGGGGAGCCGGCTTCAGCCTGCATACTGACACCGCCAGACCGAGGGCGGACTCTGAGCCCCCCTCATCTCGTAAATCCAAGAAAAAAAGAAAAAATAAACCGACACGGCGGTTTTCTGCATAGGGTGGTTTATTTCTACCGATGCTACTCGGGCAGACACTGTGGTTTTCAGCCACCACAGGCAACGGTCTGCAAACCCTACGTCTACCCAGAATGATGGAGAGGAGAGGGGCGGCAGCTCCGGCGCCCGGCAGCCGAGTCCCGGGGAAGCGAGGCCAGGGAGGCCGCAGACCACCCCTAGGGCGGGTGTCCCCCGCTGTCCCCGCTCTGCCCTGCCTTGCTCTGCCCTGCCCTGCCCCGTGGGGCTTGTCCGACGGGCGGAGGAGAAAGGGACTCGGCCGGGCTGTGGGGGGACGGGGAGGGGGTGTGGTCCGGAGCCCCCCGCCCTTCTGCCGGCGCTGTAGGGGGGCTGGGCGAGGGACGACAGTGCTGCGGGGGCCAGGAGGATAGAGCTAGTGGCGGGACACCTGCTGTCCCGTCCCGGAGGGCGGATTTCACTGGCTGCAAAATTTGCACTTCATAATTTTCTTAAAAGCACTTTGGAAGTCTTTGTTGAAATAGGCATAGATGATGGGGTTAAGGAGGGAGTTGGAGTAGCCCAGCCAGTTGATGACTGCCCCCAGCCACTCGGGCATGTAGCACTTACTGTCACAAAAGGGCAGGACCAGAGCCACGATGAAGAACGGCAGCCAACAGAGGATGAAAGTGCCCATAATGATGCCCAGGGTCTTGACAGTCTTCCTCTCCCGGGACAGAGCCATCCTCCGCTTGGCCTCCGTGTTCTTCTCGTTGCGCCTCTCGAAGGCGGGGGGCGGCGGCGGAGACCCGCACGACTCGCTGGGCAGCGGCAGGTGAGTCTTGGAGGAGCTGTGGCAGCGCTGGACCTCGATGATCTCCAGGGCGGCCCCGTCCTCCCCCCGCCGCACCGCGCCGTTGACACAGGCGCCGGGCTTGGGCTCCGCAGTCCGCCGCCACCCCTCGCCGGGCTCTCCGTTGCTTTTCTTCTGCAGGGCGGCCGGGGAGAGGGTGAGGCAGGTGTCGGCGGTTTTCTTCTTCTTCTCCGCTTTCTTGACGGTCTTGCGGATCCTGAAGCGTGCCGCCTTGAAGATGCGGCCGTAGAGCACCAGCATGAGGAGAAGCGGGATGTAGAAGGCGCCGAAGGTGGAGTAGATGGTATACCCGTGGTCTTTGCTGATGGTGCAGGCGTCGGGGTCCGAGCGGTCCTCTGGCGTCCTCCAGCCCAGCATAGGCGGGATGGATATCAAGAAGCCGATGAGCCAGGTCAGGCTGATGAGCACAGCGGCCCGCCGGGGCGTCCTCTTGTTGACATAGTCGATGGGGTCCGTGATGGCCCAGTACCTGTCCAGGGCGATGGCGCACAGGTGCAGGATGGACGAGGTGCAGCACAGCACGTCCAGCGAGATGAAGATGTCGCAGGTGACTTGCCCCAGCGTCCACTTGTTCAGCACCTGGTAGAGGGCCGCCATGGGCAGCACCAGCACGGACACCATGAGGTCGGTGACGGCCAGCGAGCCGATAAGATAGTTGGCCACGGTTTGCAGGGAGCGCTCCAGGGCGATGGCCGCGATCACGCAGGCGTTGCCGCTCACGGCGCACAGGATCAGCGTGCCCAGGAGCAGGGAGGTGAGCAGCTGGTAGCCCAGGGTCACCTCGGCGAGGCCGGGGCCACTTGCTCCCTCCTCGGGGGAGCGCTCTGGGGAGGTAGTGTTGTTGACCACATCCATGCCGGGCGGGGGGGTCGCTTCAGGAGACGGGCATGGGAAGAGGCGCCGGTCACTTGTGCGCTCCCCTGGCAGGAGGCATCGCGACCCCGTGTGCGCTTTGGCCACGCCGGGCGCCCCCCCAAACCCCCCCGCCACCCCTTCCTCCCCTATATAGCGCGGCGGGAGGCGGCCGAGGCTCCGAGGACGGCGGCTGGCGGAGCCGCCCCACGCCCGCCCATCCCGGCCGCCTCTGCCCAGCGCGCAGCCCCGCGCGGGGGGAAGGGGGGCCGGGCGGCCGCTCGCCGAGCTGCTCCCCGTCGCTCCGCTGCTCTCCCGCGCCGCTCCTCGCTGCTCTGCTTCTCTGCTTTCCTCTCGCTTTCCCCCTCCCTCCCTGCTTCCCCTCCCCTTCCGTCCCCCCCCTTCATCCCGCCCTTCTGCGGGGGGCGTTCTCGTTGGGTCGCCATCGCTCCCGGCGTTGCCGGCGGACCGGGCGAGCACACACCGGTTTCCGTCTCTCCTCGCCGCCCCCCTCCCCCGTTGGGGGAACAACATCGCCGAGAAACCCACCACGACTTCCCCCTACCCCCGCCCCATCCAAATCTCCTCCCCACAGCTCCTCCCCGGGCAACGGGGGATCCGGGTTCCCCTCGAGAACGGCGCCGGGGCATGTGCGGGGCGGGGGGAGCGGAGAGGGGCTTTCTGTGGCCAGGCGCTGCTGGCCGGGACGGGGGGCACCGCACTGCCGGCGGTGGGAGGGCTGGGACGGGTGGCCGCTGGGGAGGGGGCTTATCGCCCCCTGCCGGCAGGCGGTGCTGCCCGGGGGTTAGGCGGGCAGGCGCCCCCGGCCGCGGGAGTGGCAGGACTTCCCGCGGATCCGGCCCGGCCGCTCCTCCGGCGCAGCGGGCGCGGTGCTGGGGAGGAGCCGCAGCAACAACCCCCCTCGCCGCGGGTGTGGGACAGCGGGATCCGGGCAGCGGTGCCGCACGTGTGTCGCGGGAGAGATGGCTGTATCGATCACTGCTGGGCAGGGCTCCCGCGCAGTCGCTTACCAGTGCTGTAGGGATTAAAAATCCCGTTTTTCATGATTCATGCCCTTGCCCCAGCGCCTGCCGCTGCCGAGTGCGGTGCGCAGCTCCCCGCCGTCCGGTTCCCTGTAGAAAGCCGACATTTCTCCCAGGGCCTCCCGCGGAGGAAATTACAGTGCAACAGACTATTGAAATCCCAATCTCAAGAAAACAACAGCGACAGCAACAACAACAACAACAACAACAACAACAAAAGAAAGAAATAAGGAGCGTTACAGTTCCTCCCGATACGAGCGGGAAAGGCTGAGTCTGAAAGTGAAACGAGAAAAATACCTCTGGGAACAATCATGAATAAAAAAGTGTCAGATTGACACATCATAAGCAAATCAGTTAATATCCAGTAGACAGAACAAGCAATCACAAACTTGGAAAACATTTGTCATTTAAAGAAAATAAAAAAGTGGTGTTATTGACAAGCTTAACTCTAGCAGTCCGTGAAAGGTAACAAAAAGTTTGATATGGCTTCTGTGTCAGACTTTCTACTACGCAAGGCTTAGTATTTTAACGATGTGAGATCTTTCACTTTGCTTTGTAACCGTGCCATGCAAGCTCAGAAAACGCAGAAAGCCAAGTAAGCAATAGCTTAACAGGAAGATTTGCCAGATTCTAACTTAATCAGACTTGAGATGAGGATCAGAGAACCTGTCTTGCACAAGCTCACGTTTCCTCATCTTCTCCCAGTCAGCACTTAAAAGATAAGGCTGAGTTCACAACTTCACGAAGTTTGGACAGATTTCGGCCAGTTCCTCTTTATGAGGGGACTAAGCTACTTTTCTCCACCTCCGTGCTTGCTATCTTCGCTGCAAATGATCAAGGCGCAGAGATGCGCTGGATAAGCGGAGCAGAGCTGCAACCCTGCAAGCTCACTGTGTTAGCCGATCGTACTCATGTTTGCATGCTCTGTGCCTTACTGAATTAAGACTTACACTGTGTAGTCACAGACAAAACAAAATGTAATCGATATTTAAATATGTATTGCTCCTTCACTACCAAAACCTATTTTCTTTTTAATGTCCTCTCAAATGCCTGGCATGGTTGGCTTCTAAGCAGATGCCTATTTAAAGACCCTTTGCCTTCAGTGAAATCAGTGAAAGTTTGTGCTTCTTGCTGTTTAGAGCCAACCCGGTGCAATGAAGAAAGTGCAAGTCTGAGAGGCAGGTAAATCTCAAGGAGATTGTCCCAACTTTCTTGCATGGTGGTGGGCAAGTTATTAGCCTAATTAGATTAGCCTGAAATTGGCTTTGCAAAGCCACGGGGGATGCGGGGTTTAGGAGTCCAAGAAGGGCTCTTGGGGAAGCTATTTTCAGAGGTGTTTTGCGCTGACACGGCCAAGGGAAATCAATCCCAGACACCTTTTGCTGAGAAATTCCAGTGGGGGAAAAGTCGACAGAGTCCTTTTGCAATTGCAATCTTTTAAATTGGCTTTACTATTTGGATTTATTTTTTGTTCAGAGACTGAAAGGCATTTCACTCTGAATTAAATTGAGAACCAGTTTAGGCAACCACGAAGGAAGAGGAGGGAGTGGGAGGTGGAAGATGCAGACGAAGGAAAAACTCACCCTTTTAATGTGATGGTGTCTTTAATTCCATCAAGCATCTAAACGGCAAAATGCCGGTTAAACTTTCAAGCGACTAAATGATGTACTAATGTCTTTAGATAAGCCAGGTGAAGCACCTAGGGAACTTCTTTAAGGAAAGCCAGAGCCTGAGAAAATCCAAGTTGATTGAGAGTAAATGAAACCTTAACACCGCACAACCTCAAAAAGTCGAATTAAAACATTAATGTTATTCCACCATGAGACAGCTGCAGCAAACAAGATGTTCCTCAGTAAGTACAAAAAGAAAAAGCAATAACAACTGTGGCAGAAGATGCTTTCCCGAGCGATTTCATACTACACACAAAAAAAAAAAAACACAACTACACTTTAAAAAAAAAAAAAAAGAGAGCTACATATTCTTGATGTTCTCAGATTATGACTGTATCAGCTATTTGCCAAGGTAAACTGAAATGCTATTATTTCATCGTGACATTTTGTTCATGTGTTTGCATTATTACACTTTGGATGTTGGGTTTTTGGATATTGGGGTTTTTTTTACTATTCACCAGGATAAGATAGAGCATCTGTGTTATTCAAGAAGTTATATTCCTGTAATAGCTTAAAAATGAATGTGCTTTACCAGGCAGCTAAGGAAAATCATTATTTCAGTTCAACTGAAACTGACCCAGTACGTGCAGTTTTCTGTGAGAGAAGTTCCAAAAGGGTGGAAGGAAAGATGTGCCAGGAGACAACCTACCAACTACAGCCTTCTTAAATTTTCTCATTAGGCACCCTGGAAACACAGCTAACAGGAATTATCACTACTCCACACTGTTTGAAACCTTCTGAAGAACAGCTATAACTTTAGAACACAGAAAATCAAACAAGAATTTTACAGCTGAAGTGACCGTATCATTGAAACTCATCCTTTTCACACAAGCATCCACATTTCACTATGAGATCCACTTCAGGATACTTGCTCCCACCTTTCATAAAGCACTCAATGTTTCACAGTACTTAAATTTAAGCTTTGTTCTGTTGTATTGGGTCTGGCTGAGACGGAGTTAATTTCCCCACAGCAGCCCTCATAGTGCTGTGTGTTGCATTGGTAGCTAGAAAGGTGTTGATAACACCAGTGTTTTGGCTACTGCTTATCAGGGCTCACACAGCATCAACGCTGTCTCTCCAACACCCACACCAGTAGGTTCAGGGCCCCAAGGGTGTGCAGGATCTTGGGAGAGGACAGTGCCAGGACAGCTGACCTAAAGTGACCAAGGGGATATTCCACACCATATGACATCAGCTCAGCAATAGAAACTAAGGGAAGGGAGGAGGAGGACATTTGTTGCTATGACATTTGTCTCTGGGAGCAATATTCCAGGGAAGTGGCCGGGCATCACTTGCTGATGGGAAGTAGAGAATAAAATCTTTGTTTTCCTTTTGCTTCAGCTTGGCTTTTGCTTTAATTAAATTGCTTTTATCTTAACCCACGAGTTCTTAATCTTGTTTTCTTCCCCTTATTTTGCGGAAGGGGGCCTTGGTGGGCACCTGACATCTAGCCAAGGTTAACCCACCACAACTGTAAAAGACCAAAAGCTATAAGAAGGGGAGAGAAAAGTTTGAGGCTGTCACTAGCATTATAGATGTACAGCTTTCAACCAAAATGCTCTAGATCAAAATGACTGCAAATTTGTCAATGAGTTATAGTCCTAACTTTGTGGACAAGACCACAAGTGGAACCAGCCACAAATAAGTGACTTTCAGTACTGGCAGCATCCCTGTTATCTGTGTCCTATCTCTAGCTATGGCCAGTTTGTGAAGTCCTGCACATCCAACTCACATATATGAAAACACGTTCACAATTTTTATTAAGCCAGAAACTTATTTAGATACACAAATATTTATTTGCTACTTCTGCCTTTCTCTGCCAAGAGCTTACAGTAGTAACTGAAATTATAACATAACCCAGTGTAACCCACAAAAGGGGATAATTGATTCCACCGCACAGTCTTAGAAATAATAGAAGAGTTGGTAAACATTTCAGCCAAAATTAATAGCTTTTATGTATATTCAAGCAGCATCACTGTTGTGAAACTTACTACTGATGCCTGCTGTCAAAATTTTGGGGCAGCTTTTATGCAAGTCTAGAAGTTTAAGATGAATTTTGAAAGATGTTCACTTTAATATTATTCCTCTGTGAAGGAAAGGGACTTCCAAGCGTATTCATTCAAACATAAATCTCCATAAATTTATAGAAAGTTCTCAGAATACTGACTATCTGGGAATACTCGAATTTAGGCTAAATTTTGTGTGTTTCCCCTTTTGTACACAGAGCAGTTGTGATGAAGAAAGAGCTGGAAGATTGTCTTTTAACCATTTGTGCATTTCATTGATACTTAAGCTTCTAATCACGGATTTAATCCCAGAGAAACTCTGTGAAAATCTGCTTAGTTGACTCTAACCATCCTGTAGAGAACAACACAACGTTCCAGCTATGCTGAGGTTCTTATCAGCACATCTTCTGTGTCAGATACAAGGGAGAGCAATACACAGGGTTGGTGCATTAGGAGCTTGTCTCTGTGAAGAAAGATTTTGTAGCTGTTTAAGAAACACCTGTGTGGTGCAATGAAGTCCCAAGAATCCAGAATATGGCTAAACGGTTTATTAAAAACCATAATCTGACATTTGTAATTTCATTAAAAATACTAGCTCATAAGTAATTTTTTCTCAACCAAAGTCTGCAAAATAAATCATCTTAATAACATCCGCCATACAATTCTAAAATTGCTGACTAGCACTGAGCGGCTTCTTGGTTAAATCAGGCTTTTTCTTGTAGCCAATTAAGCTTATACCATCTATTTACTTAACATTTACATTAATCTTATAGCAAAATACACAACTGGCTTAAAGCATTTGCTGACAATACATACCAGATTCCAGTAGTATTCTAGATCTTAAGCAATTTTTCTAGTTATTAAACAATATTTGCATTATTGTTTAAAAAAAGACTGCAAATATATTCCAAGCTTTGCAAGCATTCTTATTTTTTCTCATCAGTTTATTTATGAATACATTTTAGTGGACAAATTCAAGCTTTTTTTTTGTCTTGTTCTCCCTGCACCCCTTCACCCCCCAATATGAACTGGCTTCCAGGTGCAAAGGAATTTTATACAATGAGCCTTAAAAGACTTTCAATAAATTTTAGCTTAAGGAAATTTATGCCTCAAAGGTTTTTATTACAAGGGTGATTTTTGCTCCTTTTATATACACTTATTATTTCGCTTCAGAAGAGACAAAGTAAGAGATAAATTATTCTCAAATAACAGCAAGATATGAAAAAACATCTCATTTCTCTATCTAAAGTTTTGTAGGCCTCAGCTTTAATTTTCATGGCAATCTAAATGAGTTTATCAATATTTTCCAAAATAAAGTTAAGGTGCTTGAATCTTACAATTGAGTTGCAGGTGTAGCAACTGTTGACTTCTGCTCTTATGATGTCAGAGCTTCAATACTACACTAGAAATTAAAAATAAATTATGTAGCATCATTGTCTCCTTAATAAAGACGGCAGCCAGAGTTTCCACATCATTGCTTATAAAGGATATAAACTCTGATGCATACTGACTGGAGCAGTATTGACTGCAGTTCAATAGTATATTAATCCAAGTGCATTTTTTTTAAAGATTATGATTTGGTTTTAATTTCCTTACATTAAAATGAATATAATACTATTACTTTTAAAAATGCAATTTGGAAAAAGAAGGGCTGATATGCAGACATTAAATTTTAGGAAGGTCTTGTCTTTGAAGACTAACTTTATCCTTTTAAATTAAAAGCAATTTATTTTATCTACACAGAGACAAGTCACATCTAGTCACAGAAGCCCACACAGACTCTGCTTTTAGAGTGACCTTGACAATGACCATGGGGATATTGTCTTTCCTGGTCTATTAATTTCCTTTACCTAGGGCATTCATTGGCACGGTACTAAACTACCATGTCTTCCCAGGAACCTGGGACCTTGTTCATGGAGGAAGGTTGTCTTGTTTTCTTGCTGAAAGTAGATGTGCTCTTGAGGAATTACTCAGCTGCAGACCCCTTCTTTTTCTTTATGAGTTTTCCTAGTACAATCGCTGGACCATGCACAAATGCTAGTGCTTGAGGCAGCTGGAGTATATGGCCAAAGACACAATGAAAGGCAGAAATGCTGTCCCTTTTAGCAGCATCCCACACTTTATGGCAGTTTATAAGGGTTGACTTATTGTTGCTGCTCATTAACTTTTAAGCACCCTACTAACAAGCAGGATTCATGTTAAGTTAATCACCCAAGATTCCTATTTAACAAATGGAGTTTGGAAATCACAAAAAAAAACCAGATCCACAAAAGTTGACAGGTTGAGCATACAGCCTCCTGACCTTCCCAATTGCAAATGCTAAGGAGAAGAGTGTTACCCAGCCTGTTCTCACCAAAGTAGTTCAGACACCTAATACCATCAGCAGAGCTAGAAACCTCAGGAAGTTGCTGTCTATTTTCAAATAGTTTAAAAAATCATGAGGTTTTGGGTATAAGGTGGTGTGAAGCACCACTGCTACTTCCTTGTGGTTTGTATGGGTTTAGGCCAGTTCAAAATAAACCTGCTGGAGAGGGGTCCCAGTCTGTGAATCCAGCTAGGGCTTAGATGTGTGCTTGGCATTGGCAGGAAATAATCAGTTCTGTGTATTCATCACAGCAACAATGTGGGCTCTGCTAAGTTGACCAGAGAAGTCACCAGTGGAGAATAGATCAGCGGATAAGTCCAGGATACAGATGAGTAGTGCAGGCCACTGCCCCCACTCAGTTTCAGTCCATTCACTAGATGGTTCTTAAAGGAGGCCAGCAAGGGACAACATACAAACATACAAATAGGTATTTTGGCTAACCATAGAACTTAGAAACACAAAGACAGTAACATTATATAACCTAATGGGTGAGTTTGCTATCAAGGTAAGCCAAACAGACCGTCTTTATTACAAAAAAACAAAGCTAACAAATCTACAGTTAAGTGACATTTGGTCAGATCGTAAACATCACCATAAAAGCATGGGGGTTTTGTGTTACTTCTTGGGTGCTGGTGCTGTTCCTTGATGACATTAGTTATTTCCCAACATTTTTTTTTCCTTCTCTGCTCTCGTATCCCATAAATCACCCTCTATGAGCTCCTAAATGCTAGGCAAAAATTCTGTACTCTCAGGAGCTTCATCATGTATGTCACAGACACTCAACATTCCCTTTCTAGTTGCAATGGTCATCTGAACACTCTCTTTGCAGTTTCTGTTATCACTCATTTAGGTTCAAAATAAGTAAAAATGGGCCCTTTTTGGCCTGAGATTACCTAGTTATCAGTTCCTAATTTTTAATCTCATCTGACCAGATGGGATTCAGTTTTGAGGCCCTCAAACTATCTGAGTGGCACATTACAACCGTGGAGGCTGTAAAATGTAGTTGTAGTGCACAGCGTCCTGCTAAAACTTTTAGGTATTTTCATCTACAAACAGACTTTGTGAAGATCAAAATTTTTACCATAGGCACATGTTGCAGTAATGAATTTAGCTGCAAAGCTAGCCCTTACTACTTTTGTTAGATGCTGTCTCCAATTACTTATATCCAAGAACCAGGCATTGTACCACTACAAAACAAAATCCCAGAACAAGGTGCTAAGAAAATTCTAACAATCCAGAACCTTCCTCTCCATTCTCTCCAACAATTTTAACTTCATGACTGTTCATATAAGAGTCATAATGTGTTTTATTTATCCAGTACATCACGTATACCTCAAAGTCTTCACAGATTTTCTTGCTGAGACACATTTTATGTTAGTCATGAAAGGGTAGATAAGCTTTCTTTCACCTGTACTCTGTTGCAATATATAATTGCATTACTGTAAAGAAGCATAGAATTATGCCTCTGGGAAGAGCAATTCATTTCTTCCTCTCCATTTGTCCAGAGGAGAGAGTAAACTGCCAGTTGTTACCTGTTCATCTCCTTTAGAAGAAAAAAGGAGTATGGGAAAAACCTCTTTTTTCCTCCCTGTCTGAATACCTGAGGAGCACTCTCCTTTCCCCCATCCAACACACCAATTATGAAACAACATAGAAAGAAACAACACAGTTTATTCGCTAGCTGAACAAAGCTATTCTTAGATTTTTCTAAAGACAGGTCCATGAAAATTAAAACTGCAGCTGTACAAATACTTCTTGTATCTGTTCACTTTATATCAGTCCCCTTCTGCATCATATTCCATTTTTAGTAAGAAATTAATATTATGATACCAGCCTTGGATTGAATTGCATTTTGTTTATTCTCCATTTCTGTTTCTACAGGACCTTGGCAAGTAATTATTCTGGCTAAGGTTTTTCAAACAAAAAAGGGAGTAAATTGTTTTCTGCATTAATGCACATATCTGTTTTTGTTTATCTTGATGTCAAAGTAACATTGCCATCATGGGGCTAAGTTCACTTGTATTTGATTATTATAAGACAATGAGAGATACTCAAGTTGAGGAAATTTATGACCTCTTGTGTCTGCAATATCATTAAGCTAATAATCCATCTGGCTTTAAACCATGCAACAGAGGATCACAGGAAAAAATAATTACCCATTTTATTCCCTACACAGATCAAATCCTGCATGTTCATTTAGGGATTCTTATTTCAAACTGTGGCTGCATTCTCCTCTGTGGGGACTTCTACCTGATCATTCACTAAGTGCTAGTAAGTACATAAGGTTCAAGAAGGGAGAAATGCCTGTCCTTCGTTTCTATCACTGGAAATCCTGACTTTTAAGTCTTGTGGGGCCAGAACACTGTCTGGCTCTTCCCAATACATCTTTTTTTTCTACTAATTTACAAGAAGTCAAGTCGATTGGGTTGAAATTACTAAACTTCAAGGGCTTTGTCAGGATAATTCAGAGGGATATTTGGCCTCATCCCTTTTATTCCAAAGTCCATATAGGAGAAGTGCAACCCGCAGCTGGGAGAAGCTCCACTCACTGAAACGAGTGACGCATCTTTATCTGTCAGTGGCCACAAGCTGGAGTCTCAGAGGAAGGCATAAAACCCCACTGGACAATTATGGATGTGTACCTACTGGAGAAACTACTGAAAGATTTTGCAGTTCCACAGAGTTTATGACTAATCTATGTTCCAAAACAAGAGAGAATCTACTCATATCTCTTTACATACATTTTTACCCCAATGTAATTAAGGTCATAAGGATGCCAGGTTCAAAAAGAAACCATATGTTGCTCTTGGCCTTTATCACATTTGGCAATGAGCTGGATATTTTAATTATGTGCTGAGTAAAGGACTATAAATGGGTTTTTACATTTTTATTAGCAAGCTTTCCATGGGTGTATTAAGAAAGCTTGAAATTCCTTCTATATCCTTATTTTATCTTCCTCTTACACATCTTTCTAATAAGTTTCTGTCTGAACTGAACTACTCCAGTCTCTTCACATCATAGGGAAGCATTTCTAGCTCCCTAAGCTCTTCTTAAAACTGGAGTGCCTGTTGTGTCTCTTGGAAGCATTGTCCCAGGAGAAGAGAGCCTGTAAAGCTCTATTTATTGAGAGGATTCACTTCTGCAGATGTGAAATTTTCAGCTGAGAAACTAATTTAGTTATTGCTTCTAGTCTCAGTTTTCAGAAGAGCATTATCAGTAACTAATTCTATAAACAGCTCTTCGCTCTCCTTGAACTACCTTACTCAATGCACATATAGTTTGAAACAAGCTCCTATATAATATTCAGTTCCTCTTTCACCCATCTTTCTGATGGTTAGATAGAAAGATAGATTTCAAGCCTTTTCAATAAGTAATATCATTGACCATTTTATTAATCATGAGTGCAGATAGAAATTAATAGTCAGTATTTACATTAAAAAGTCTGAAGAAAGTCCCTGGATTAAGAACAGTGGAAATTGGTTAGAACAAATGTTGTTATTAAGAGATGTGGGTTTGGTTTCCCAGGTGCTGTAAATCAGGATAGTTAAATCAAAATATAATTATGAACAGCCACAAATTATAACACAAACTGAGAACATAGTAAGGTTCAGAGAAGCATGTGACAGCTGCAATAGAATATCCTCTGTTACATGAGCACAGACAAAAATGTAACACTGGTTTCCATTGCACTTGGTCACCAAGTTCAGGTTAAAGAGCTTGGCTGCTCTAAATAATTCTCCATTGTTCCATGTTTTTAAGGTAGATGAATGGGGGAAAGAAGGTGGGCTGAGAAATTTGCTTTTGAGAGGAAGTTGTTTCTTGGTTACTCTATACCACAATAACAGTTGCATCTTTTTCATCTAATAAAGCATTTCCAACCTTTCTTAATTACATGCAAATGAGGGTGATATAATCAGATGCAAGAAACTGGATGCAAATATGTTATTCCTTTAAAATACAGGCAGTACAGAAATGCAGACATCCAAGACCACAAAAATAACTGCAACCTTTTCTATGAGATAACGCTGGAATATCTGCTCTGTTGCACAATGGCTTGTAACCCTGGTCTTCACCTGTGGTCACCAGTCTTCATCCACAGAATCACTGCTATCACGGCTACGGTCCTGACTTTGGGTATCTGACAGTTTTTGCTGTAATGTTTATAATGTATTCTGATCAGCCTTTGACAAATGCTCTCTCTATAATAGTTGTCACCTGTATAGCAAATCCATTTTCCTGCTGTATTGGGGGTCATTGTAATGAAGACCACCTTAAGAGAAGTTCTGGTATGTACATGTCACTTATTGTGTTTTCCATTTTTTATTTGTCTTCTGTTGAGGTTCACTAGAGATGGATCTTTTTCAGTTTCTTTCTTCTACGGTTATACAAGGCTTCTGGTTTCCTTCATACCTGAGGTGGATGTTCCAATTCTCCATAGGATGTTGTTCACAGAATAACACAGGATGAAGACAGTCATAAGTCAAAGCAGCTCGTGTCTCAGGAAAATCCCCACTGATTTTAATGCAAGTTCTTCAATCATAAGTGCTACAGGTTTACCAAGTATATATGGACAGCTTCACAATACTATTTTTCTTCAGACCCACATGAAAATAAAGATTATGGCAAGAAAAATCCATCCATAAGTGGCCTCTTGGAATAAGAGATTTTGTTCAAACAACAAATTATTTATTCTGTTCAAAACTTGAATTCATTTTAGCCAGAGGCAGTTGAGGGTGCAGGTTTTGCAAAGTATTTTAAGCACGTATGTAATCCTCAGCAAACATATAGGTCTGTTTGCATTGTGTATGTCCCACTGACACCTATGGGCAAGCCAGCTACCCCACAAGTATTCAGAACCGGGGGAAACAATGGGTGAAGCTCTGGCCATGTTTGTCGTGGGTTAAGCAGAGCAGAGTTAATTTTTTTTTCCCTTTTCCCTTCTCTTCATAAATAGCTAGGAAGAAGCTATGTTTTGGATTCCTGCTCAGGAGAGAATTGATAAGAGAAGAACAGAGAAGAACGTTTATAGTTATTGCTAGGATGTTGCTATTTGTTCTCAAGGACGAGATACATTCAGCCTCTCTCCTCTCAATAGACAGAGAGAG
>WKFP01014354.1:556431-584079 GCA_011057875.1 Pterocles orientalis | reverse complement strand
TCTTTGTATATAGTATTATTTCTAATATTATTGTAGTTTAGTAATTAAATTGTCCTTATCTCAACCCACGAGTCCTCTTTGCCATTTACCTCTTTAATTCTCTCCCCTATCATTGGGTGGGGGCAGGGACTGTGTGAGCGGATGTGTGTGGTTTGGCCCCCAGCCAAGGGCCAACCCGCCACAATGTTAAAAGCAAGATTTTTTTCATTGAAGTTCTTTCCATTGTCTTCAGTGAAGACAGGCTTTCTTTCAACATTTTCTTTTCATGTTTTTCAACTGTTGGAACTTTTATTTTCCCAAAACTTCATAATTCCTAATTAAAAACACTTAAAAAATAATATTAATGACTAATATCAACAGCAAATAATGCATTTGACTGAATCTAAAAGCTGATGAGAGCCAGTAGTCACCCTAATTTGAATAACGATGCTTCTGTAAGTGTATTGTTGATACTAGGTGATTGTTTATTTCCTAAATGGTAGGAGGACAGCAAGGGAAAGTACAGACAGTATTTGTCTCTCTAGTCCTCTCTCGATTAAAACTACTTTACTTTCTGTAAATAAATAAATATCCATTAGTCCATAGGGAGTATGATTCAGTCACTTGGTGCACACAGCCATAAAGTGGTTTCAGATCCCTAGCCCTATGACAAGTTAATTGTCCATGCGAAGTGGCACAGCTCTAACAAGCTGCTGAATATCTCCACCACCAGTGGAGAAAAAAGTGCTTTACTTCAGCATAGCCAGTAGCCTCACGGTCAGGATGCCTTCTGAGCATAGAAAACACCTAAGTTCAAGTCTCTCCTGTAAATTAAACAGTTTGGATGACTTCAGACCACATGTTCAAGACCTCAGGGATAATGATACAGCTGTCAATTATAATAAAATATTTCAGAGTTTCAGGCCTTTTCTGAGAAAAAGTAATTTCATCTGAATATTACTGCCCTTCCTGCAGATATTAGCCCTAAATTTGTACATTTATCCTGGAACAAAATTATTCTTGCTGTCAATATTTTTTTCCTCCTGTGTCACATTCATTAGTCTTGGTGTCTCTGAGAGCTTCCTGAAGACTGGATTTAGGCTGTAATGGAAATCCAACTCCTTAGCTTTACAGCAAAGCAGGTAGAGATGTAACATTTTTCAAGCTGAAAAAATCAGTAGTTATCACAGATAATTGCTATCCATGGTAGCCATGGGTAATGACTGTTTCCTTGATAGCCATAGATATCCTACATCTTCATAGTGATTTATTTTACTGTCAAGCAGTATAACTTCTTTCAAAGCCAGACTGTTAGTTGCTGAACTGAGATTGTAGGTCTCTTTTCAGACTCTGGATTAATTAGTCAATTGCAATTTTGCACCAGGCGGGAGTTTTCCCAAAAAGATAGACAAATGCAGGCTAGACAGATATTTTCTTCCTGGCAGCCTCAGACTTGGTTGCATATTTGGTGATTCAACATCTCTCTCTGAATTTTTTACAGTAACAGCCTGGTTGCAAAGGCCAAGGATGAGCACTTGTCTCCGCTTCCCTGATTTTAGACTGGCAAACCATGAGTTGTGTGAGAGATCACAAGCTTCGGATAACTTCAAGCTGGATCTTCTTCTTTCACAACAGGATCCTTAATTGGATCAAATGGCTAATACTCTGTAAGTGCAAGTACGTGGTCATGGCTGTTTATTTGTGCACTGGATACTAACTATACACAGATATGTATTTTTCAATAAATCAAGAGACAACCCATAGTTTTTCCTATAAATTCTCAGTTCCAAAAATGTATTCCTAGGAGCACAGTCTCTGTCAAGTTTCTAGAGGCTTTCAGCCACAGATAGCCTAATAGTGACTAGGTATTTATTTCTTTCCCATGCACCAGATTTTCTCCAGTACAATTCAATTCACTTTCTCCCAGATTACAACAAAGTGAGGAAAACCAAGTTCACAGTATGCTGCAGAGATCTAAGACAGGTCTATACATGATTCAGCAGTTGCAAACCTGCAGCTAAAGTAGTGTTTCCATTTGCATTAAGCCCCCACTTTTCCAATTACAAATGGCAGGACAATGATCTGATGCTGGAATAAATCAGAAATAATTAAATTAGAACCACATTGGTTTAAAATTGAAATAAGTAAAAGCAAAATCAGCATACAGTTGATCATCTGTCTACTAGTCTGCCATCTGTCTAGGATTCTGTCTTTGAGCAGTCATCAACAAACTTTTTTGACTGCTCATCCCCAATATAAGTTTATTTATTTATAAAATATATACATGTACTACTGTACTAACATATCATTCACATTAGAGAATACACAGAAAAAAATAGAAATTAAAAAGGATAAGTTCAAATGAAATAAAGACATTTTAAAATATAGTTTTATTTTACTTATTAATGGTACAAAAATATTTTCTTCCCACACCCCGACAGATTGCCTTGTGCAACCCCTGGGGTGCATACACTGTCCTACATCAAAGTTCTGACATTGCTCTTTCTTTTCCTAAGCAAAGACCATCCCTGTGTAATTCTCAAGTCACTATCAATGACAATGGTTTTCTGCATTGATGGTTTAACTGGCTGGAAGCATTCAGTGGTTTAAAATGTACAACAATGTGGCAAGCCCTGCCAGCTCTGCTGTCATAGTTTCTATACCTAAGACTAAATGTCTCATTTGTTGCCAGGATCACAATACTGAGCTATTTTTTCTGCATAGACATCTTATGCCAAACAATTGCCAATACACAATGGCGTATGAAAATGTAGATGCCACTGTTGTGACCACATGACACGAACTATCTGGAAAAGTTAGAGAAAGGAAACAAAAAAGGACTTAGAAGCATGAAAAGGAGAGAAATCTCGTAGATAAGCATATGAAACTTTGAACAACCCTGGTTCCACCAAAATTCAGAGTTTTCATTCAGTTTCCCTAGGTGAAAATTCTGACCAAATACATTTGTGAGCAGCTCTCCTAGTCAGAGTCAGGCAAGATTTCAAACCTGAACACTCTAAGTTAGATCAATACATATCTTTAGAAAGATAAAATATACTTTATTTTCTGGAAAGAAACTGGGCTGGTGGAATGCATTAAGTAATAAGCTGGAAGAAAAAAAATCCATCTTTTGAAATTAAATGAAAATGTGCTTAAATGTATTTTAGCTGGCAATCAGAAACTGCCAGTCTGACTAATTTTAAATGTAACTCGGCTGCAAGAAGGCAATCCAATTTTTGAGAGTTCCATACAGAAGTCAGCTAATAGCTATGAAAAATTGCAGAGAAGCAGCAAAAGCTATACCAGTTCCCATCAAAAAGGGATAACACACAGATTAAAGTGGACAGGTAAATGTTCTGCTTTTGGAAGTATTTTTGAGAAGAGTTTAAAGCCCACAATTACAGTAGCAAGGCACATTCTTTAACTTCTAGAGATTCCAAGGACCTTAGTGGGACTATAAGGATGCTTAGAGGTAACTCCTGAATCAGCAAAATACTTGAAAAAAATGTTGGAGCTAGCAGGCATTTACATTCTTCAGTGCTGCTGAATGAAATCACATAGCTGCATGTTTGCTTCAGGACACAGTACCCTTTAGTCACTTCAGTGGTGTTTCTGCCTCAGGGAAGCAGATAAATCTGTCAAATCTCTAAATCAGAGCAACACATTAAATGGTGATATGACGCAAGAGGGAATTACTAGAGCACGCTGTCTTAAACCATCAGTAGATTGCTCTTTAAATATTTGTGTACAAGCAGTGGTCAGAATGAACCAGCATGTGATGGTACTCCAGACAGGTATCTCTAAGTTTTTCTTTCAGCCACCTGTGATTAGGAATCAGTTAAGAGGTAAAATGAAAGAAGCCTTAGAGCATGTAATACATAATCCTCAGCAGTTCCATGATGAAGCCACTGTGTTTTGAGCCCAGCAAATAATATTTTATAAGCTTCCTATAGAGCCTGTTGACTCTCAGTTCATCATTCCAGTTCAGGTTAGCAATCCTAAAATTAAACCAGATCTCAGCTGCTGCCAGTGAGGTATAAAGAATTGCCAGAAATGCTGCCAATACCCTCATGTGCACCTGAAAACACTAAAAGGGGTTGAAATTGAAGTGGGAAATTTCACACACTGAATCAGTTTTAACAGAAGCAATCCAAGCTCAGTTTATATCATATTGTCCAGGGACCTTTGGTTAGATTCCCCTTTAAATATTTACTAAGCTGTACTCACATGGTCCCGTATGCTTTATTTCCATATATATTTGGTACTTCATCACGAGAAAAATCCTCCCCAAGCCCCAAATAAATGAAAGGTCCCTGCAGAATACGATATAAATTGAGTTAATTTGATGTTTAGACTATTGAAATGTATTTAATATTGCTTGGATCACTTAGGACTCTGCCAAATGTTCTTTATATATGCAGGGTGGAAATGCTGCGAAAAAATTAATGAACAAATATAAGCTATTATGATATTAATCTCTTATGCAAAGAAGTCTTTGTAACATATCAAAATGAAGTTGGGGAAAACTTTGTCACTACATTATTGGTAGCTAAACTTTTAACACCCTGGTTCAGGTTTTATGTTATATGTGTTTTATAGCTAGAGTTAAAAGAAGTACAATAAAAATTATGGGCTGGACTGAATATAATCCACCATCAAAGAAAGTGGTAGTTCAAAGAACAATCCTTTCTTTGAAAGGGAAAGGATGGAATGTATCTAGGTTATCGTGGTCATATGGTATATATGCAAGTATTTAAGCTTGTGAGGAAAAAGAAGACAAACCATAGCCATTTAGCAATCTCTCCTGAGAAACTCTTTCTGCTCACAACTAGTACATTTCTCATTCTGACAGGCACAGAGGTCAAACACTGTAGAGCCAGGCTATGTGGAGGGACCAAGGGAAAGCAAGCTTACAAGTATGTGTAGCATCCAGGATCATCTTCCCTCAGCAAGCCAGACCGGTTTCGATAAATGGCCAGAAACTGGACAGAAATATGTCTGATCACTTTTTAGCTACACATATCCACTATTTATCACTCTGAGATATGGGGTCACATTTGGTATAAATTGAAACACACATTTTTGTAGATGTTGCGTATTTATAGTCTGAGAATTTCGTGGACATCAGGGGAAAAAAATTAGCCTAACACTGAGTACATTTGAAAATGCTTCCCTAATGGAAAAAAAGTAGTAACAGAACAAGTAGGCATTTTACGATGTTTAATTACTGCTTCAGTTATTATTCTCTATTAATAATTTAAACAGCTTGGGGAGCATCAGCAATTGACAGCACCCAGTTCTGCAACCCTATACACTAACGACCAAAGCAGGCAGCTCACACTGTCTGTTCTAGTCAATTAAATGGGAATGCTCTTGGGTACTGAAGCGAAATGTGTGAAAAGGCCTGCAGCTACAGCAAACTCTCTTAGCACCCAGAAGATGGTAGTTGCGTGCAGTGTGTCTTTTAGCAGTGGTCCCAGAGAAGGCATAGGTGTTGACTGGAAGTGGCAAATGACCAGAGTTGAATGAAGGCATCCCAGGGAAACCTTGCATAGTACAAGGTGAGATATTGCGATGCATGGGCATGTCTGGGCTACTGCTAAGCAATCTGGGAAGCTGTAAACTACAGTGGTAGATGTAGTCCCAGAAACGGCATCCTGGGAAAGAAAATCAGAAATAGTGTGGCCAGCAGGACCAGGGAAGTGATTGTGCCCCTGTACTCGGCACTGGCGAGGCCACACCTTGAATTCTGTGTTCAGTTTTGGGCCCCTCACCACAAGAAGGACATTGAGGTGCTGGAGCGGGTCCAGAGAAGGGCAACAAAGCTGGTGAAGGGTCTGGAGCACAGGTCTTAGGAGGAGCGGCTGAGAGAACTGGGGTTGTTTAGTCTAGAGAAGAGAAGGCTGAGAGGAGACCTTATCACTCTCTACAACTACCTGAAAGGAGGGTGTAGTGAGGGGGGTGCTGGCCTCTCCTCTAAAGTAACAAGTGATAGGACAAGAGGAAATGTCCTCAAGTTGTGCCAGGGAAGGTTTAGGCTGGATATCAGAAAAAATTTCTTAACTGAAAGAGTGATCAGGCATTGGAACAGGCTGCCCAGGGAAGCGGTGGAGTCACCATCCCTGGAGGTGTTCAAGAATCATGTAGATGTGGTGCTTAGGGACGTGGTTTAGTGAGTTAGGTGGTGTGGGCTGACAGTTGGACTTGATGATCCTTGAGGTCTTTTCCAACCTTAATGATTCTATGTGATATAATTTGATGTCTGATCTCTCTCCCTCTCTCACACATACGTATGTGCAAATCTGAACAGTTATAATTGCACACATCAAGAATCTTCTGTGATAAAATGCCGAGACTCTGGAAGAGGAAGGACTGGTCTAAAAAGATACAAACTCCATATAATTCTAAATTTTGTTAATGCACTTTGCTTCCACACCCAGATTCTCTTCTGTTCATCTTGTTTGACGTTGGCACCAAACTAGGCTGCAGTTACTAGACTTTGGCATAGGATTGCTGAAATGAGATGTCGCCGAAATTAGCAATTTCCACAAAATGAGAAAATGTGCAACACCTGGTTATGCAAGATCCTTGGCTAGTGAAAGGGCATATTTAGCACTATGAACATCTTTGTTGGAGAAATGGACAGTGGGATGGAGTGCATCCTCAGCAAGTTTGCCGATGACACCAAGCTGTGTGGTGTGGTGGACACGCTGGAGGGAAGGGATGCCATCCAGAGGGACCCTGACAGGCTTGAGAGGTGGGCCAATGCAAACCTCATGAAATTTAACAAGGCCAAGTGCAAGGTCCTGCACATGGGTTGAGGCAATCCCAAGCACAAATACAGGCTGGGTGGAGAATGGATAGAGAGCAGCTCTGAGGAGAAGGACTTGGGGGTATTGATGGATGAGAAGCTCAACATGAGCCAGCAGTGTGTGCTTGCAGCCCAGAAAGCCAATTGTGTCCTGGGCTGCATCAAAAGAAGCATTAGCAGCAGGTCAAGGGGGGTGATTCTCCCCCTCTACTCTGCTCTCGTGAGACCTCACCTGGAGTACTGTGTTCAGATGTGGGGCCCCCAACATAAAAAAGACATGGACCTGTTCGAGAAAGTCCAGAGGAGAGCCACAAAATTAATCAGAGGGCTAGAGCACCTCCCCTATGAGGACAGGCTGAGAGAGTTGGGGTTGTTCAGCCTGGAGAAGAGAAGGCTCCGAGGAGACTTAATAGCAGCCTTCCAGTACCTGAAGGGGGCCTACAGGAGAGATGGGGAGGCACTCTTTATCAGGGAGTGTAGTGAGAGAATAAGGGGTAACGGGTATAAGCTGAAAGAGGGCAGATTTAGACTAGACATTAGGAAGAAGTTTTTCACTATGAGGGTGGTGAGACAGTGGAACAGGTTGCCCAGGGAGGTTGTGGATGCCCCATCCCTGGAGGTGTTCAAGGCCAGGCTGGATGAGGCTTTGAGCAACCTGGTCTAGTGGAGGGTGTCCCTGCCCATGGCAGGGGGGCTGGAAGTTGATGATCTTTAAGGTCCTTTCCAACCCAAACCATTCTATGATTCTATGATTCTATAAAGAAATAATTTTTCTACAGATTGATAAAATTAAGTCCAAAGGAATTCCAGATCATTTAGCCTGGTCTTCCACATGGCATGGGCCATTTTATTTCTGCCAATTACCTCCATAACTGTACAAATAATTTATTATCCAATTTTCTTTTGAAAGCATTCAGTCATTAAAAAAAAAAACTTACTTTGATAGTTTGTTCCAATATTTTACACCTTTGTTGTTAAAGCCCATGCTTAACATCCAGTTTGAATTAGTCTCACTCCATCTTCTAGTTTTAATTTACAGCAACTACACCTCCTAATAATTATTTTTTTCTTTACTGCCAGAGAAGAGAGGTTTTATTTGTAGGATGTTTCAAAGAAAAAAATGAAAGGATTGTAGTAACTTTCAGAGTAATCATCTCTCCCAGTTTGGATAAACTAAAATTTTGTGCTACATTTTTTCACTATACTTCCCCATTTAAGAGTCATATTCACTAGCAGTTTTGGAGGTATTTCCACATCTGTTCATAAGCACTCAGCTGCTTCTCCTATTCATCCTTCTATCAATAAAGTAATCAGTCATTTTGGAAATAAAAACATTCAAAATCACTTTTTAGTTTCAAGGAAAATGGAGATCTAGTATATTTCCAACATTAACAAAGATTTTTCCAGTCTGTGCTGCTATCGTTGCTTGTGAATGATATTTACACAGGCTGGGTATGGTAAACGTATATTTAATACACAGCATTTCTCCAAATATTTTAAATAATTTTAAAAATATCTGTAATGCTCAGTAATTCAGTTATACTGATTCCACTGAGAAGCAGAGCCTTTTGGGTTGTCTGCAGAGTACTGGCCACTTGACACAACTTGAGAACTTGGTAGGCTGAGGGCAAAGCCAAGGATTTGTCTGCAGTCAGACTCAGTAGCATGTTACACTGTCCACTTGTTTTTTCTTTCCATGGTGATTTTAGCTGTCATATATGGTTTTGCCCTCCCCTCCTAGATGAAACCTTTTCGTTTTGTCCAGAAGACATTATCAGTTTTGTGGTGGGTGATGTTCTGTGCACATTTCCCTAAGTGACAAAGCTAACCGAAGTGACTTCTGTCTCTGACTACTCATTCCTACGTCATGCCACAAGGCATCACTCCTCAGCTGTTTTTGCACAGCTTAATGGAGTCCTACTGCAAACTGAATCACTGAGATAGTCCAGCCTAAAAAAGAATAAACAAGCAACATTTTGGGGGAAACTTCCTTCCCATTGCCCAGGGTGCAGCACAGCTCATGCATTCTGGCACTGCCAAAAATGAGGTGATGACAAACTGCAATGTAGAAATAAGAACGTGCATCCACCAGCAAAGCAGAGGGAATTTTTTTACACCAGCTGGAATATACTCGGGAAAATAACTGCAACTGTGTCATCAGTCCGTAGTTCCATGACACACTGAGTCTGGCTTTTAGGCTCCCAGTGCCAGATAAAAATCACTCCCATCACATGACACAAAAGCACAGATGGAGCTCAAATTCACAGAATCACAGAATCACAGAATCACAGAATCACAGAATGTTAGGGATTGGAAGGGACCTTGAAAGATCATCTAGTCCAATCCCCCTGCCGGAGCAGGAACACCTAGATCAGATTGCACAGGAACGCATCCAGGCGGGCTTTGAGTGTCTCCAGAGAAGGAGACTCCACAACCTCTCTGGGCAGCCTGTTCCAGTGCTCTGTCACCCTCACTGTAAAGAAGTTTTTTCTCATATTCAAGTGGAACCTCCTATGTTCCAGCTTGAACCAGTTGCCCTTTGTCCTATCACTGGATGTCACAGAGAAGAGCCCGGCTCCATCCTCCTGACATTCACCCTTTACATATTTATAAACATTGATTAGGTCACCCCTCAGTCTCCTCTTTTCCAAGCTAAACAGACTCAGCTCCGTCAGCCTTTCCTCGTAAGGGAGATGCTCCATTCCCAGATGCTCTGCACTGGACTCTTTCCAGCAGTTCCCTGTCCCTCTTGAACTGAGGGGTGCAGAACTGGACACAATATTCCAGATGAGGTCTCACCAGGGCAGAGTAGAGGGGGAGGAGAACCTCTCTTGACCTACTGACCACCCTCCTTCTGATACACCCCAGGATGCCATTGGCCTTCTTGGCCATCAGGGCACAGTGCTGGCTCATGGGCATCCTGCTGTCCACCAGGACCCCCAGGTCCCTCTCCCCTACACTACTCTCCAGCAGCTCAGTACCCAGCCTATACTGGTACCTGGAGTTGTTCTTGCCGAGATGCAAGACTCTACACTTGCTCTTGTTAAATCGTACTGATTTTTTCTATTCCCAAATCTCCAGCCTGTCTAGGTCTTGCTGAATGGCAGTACAGCCTTCTGGCGTGTCAGCAACTCCTCCCAGTTTCGTATCATCAGCAAACTTGCTGAGGGTGCACTCTACTCCCTCATCCAAGTCGTTGATGAATATATTGAACAGCACTGGTCCCAATACCGAACCCTGGTAATTGCAACTTGAGATGTTTTCAACCATGTTTTGACGAGCTGACTTTGTATTATGACACAGGTATCAAATGACCTCCTGTGTCTGGCTTTTGGCATAAAAAACCAGTCATGAGTTTCACAGTGTGCTCCAGCTAAAGCAACATAAACACAGCCATAAATTGTGTGCTTGATTTGGATCAGTTTCTTACAAATGAGTGATTCAATAATGTGCTAATTTGGTATTGATGACTGTGAAACTATGGCTCCACCCTGGAGTGAGACAGTTTAAAACAACAGCCATTAAAAAGGCGTCAGTGGTACCATTATCTCACTATTTTTCTAACTCTGATAACTGATATGAATTTTCATCAAAACCTTGGTCATCAGTGGTGAGCAGTATCACAGAATCATAGAATCGTTAGGGCTGAAAGGGACCTTAGAGATCATTTAGTTCCAATCCCTCTTACATGGGCAGGGGCACCTCCCACTAGATGAGGTTGCTCAAAGCCTCGTCCAGCCTGGTCTTGAACACCTCCAGGGATGGGGCATCCACAGCTTCTCTGGGGAACCTTTGGTGGGCAAAAATGACCAAAGCAAGTCAACTGTGGCAAATTCCTCAGGACTAGTACACACTTCAACTTTATGGAGCCATCAGTCTAGGACTAGGTTAGCAGTGGATTTGCTGAAATGTATAGATATGTGAATACATATATATGCATGTATGCATGTGTTCTGCAAGACTAGTTTGAACATTAGCAGCACTGAAGTTTTAACTCACCTCCAAGACAGGCCAGTTAGTGAAAGCTTAAAACACTATTTATCTCTCTCTAAGGACTTCTAAGATCTGATAATGCTAAAAGAATGAATGCAAGTTTTTACATCTTTATATTTTGTCTTTATGCTAAGTAAATAATACATGCCCAGTGTAGCAGGGAAGAATGTACCGACTTGTGCTCAAATATGACAAAGGTAAATATTCTTAACCACCTCGTACACGTAAGTCTGTACTATACAGAACCTGTTTCTTTTCTGGTGGGTGATTTCCTGCTTTATTAGCTATAAAATTCTCTACAATAATACACAGCAAATGTATCTGATGAAAGTATTTTATGTTCCTTTGGCTTTGATGCATACCACATCATACAGGATAATAGAGAATAACTCTTTTAAGGACCTAATCTTCATATAAAATGTAACAATAAAGAAGAAGATTCTATTTCCCCATTTCTTAAATGTGAATAGAAAAATGACTCTCAGAGTTTGTAATTTCTGTCTGCCTAAAGGCTGTCAATCACTCTGCCATGCAACACTTAAAGGCTGTCAGCAATGTCTTTTATAGAGACATCTAATCTTTTAGAAGTCTCCCTACAGTATTTACTGATTACAAAAATAATACACAGCTGCATGCCATTCATCATATCAGTGGGAGTATGTATTCTTTAAAACAGATTTATTCAGCCATTGTGCAATAGTCTCTGCAATGGAAACCGTGTTCAGTAATTAATCACTTTCTACTGGAACCGTCTGTATCTGCATTGAATCACTAAAACAATCAAATTATTAGTCAAGATTAAAACTTAAGGCAAATAAACCTATTAGAAACAATACCAAAGATTCATTTGTTTCATTGTTTCTCCATATTTTTATGATTCAACCAGATACCAGAAAGAATAAGGCAGGTACAGCTTCTTAAATCTAATATACTTTATACAGTCAGAGACACAGTAAACACAGCCAGACACACAATGTAAGAATAAAACTCTCTTTCTATTAGTGATCCTCAAGCTTGTTAGAAATCAATTCCATTAACCAGGGAGGAGAAACCCCTTAACACTGTTCCTCTTTCCTTCTCAGTAGATCTGTATCACATGCAGTGTGGTGGTGTTCAAAACAGGACAGCCATTCTGTTTCTCTAGGCAGGATCCCAAAGACCATGCTGATGCCACAGGTGTATTGTAGTTCCTTTGGGAGCAGTGGACCCAAACATTCGGCAGGACTCATTCATTCACAAATCTCCACTCTTGCCATTAGCATTTTCCCAAGGCCTATTCCCATATGCCCTAGATAATCCAAACGGCAGAACAGTGAGTTGCCAATAGCTCTGGCCTGTGGGAGGAATCCTTCCTCTGGTCATTAATATTTGTCACAGGTAAACTCAGGACTATGCCAACTCCAGCGCATCTTTCCGAGGCAATCTGAGTATGAATCTTGCAGGTCATACCCACTCCTTTTGAACAACCTTTTTTCCTTCTGGTACCCAGGAGTGTGTCTGGGGATTTTAGGTGGGTTAAGTAACTTCCAGAGATGCCATCTTGTGTGTCTTCTTTGCATCTGTTCTGAGGAACAGCCACAAGTGGCATGCCCCTTTCAGAAAAAAATCCTTTCATCATAGGTGCTAATTTCATGTTTAATTAGACCAGTTCCAACTAAATTATGTAATCTGTGGGAAGACGCTTGACCTCTTCTCTCCTTTCCACCACTGGACTGCTATGTTCTTGCAGTCTTCTCCCTGTGTCCTTGATTTTGACATTTACTACAGTCATATGGTCAACTTTACAAAAATATAACTCAAGGAATGTAACTCACTTTGAAAGACCAAGAGTATCTGTCAGTTTTCTCATTCACAGTGACCTACACAAGCTAGGTTCCTAGTCTTCTAGGAACAAAACTTCCAGTATTATCTGTGATCTGAGAAGCAAGTTAACGCCTGCATGCTAATACATTTCATCTGCTCTTCCTGTGAGAACTTCAGGGTCTGTTTTTCCTTCAGCCAAGACTCCTCCCTCTCAGTGTTTGCCACTGAACTAAGCAGATTCTGTTACATCAGCAAATACTAACAAGTAAATTTTTACACCACCAGTACAGGAGGGCAAGGGTCTGGTATGAAGGACAGAGATCTCAGTGAAACATACACAGGGAATATTTTCCCAAAGCCTGAAAGAGCAGATAGAAAACACAGTAAACTGCACCAAACTTGGACAGTTAAGCATAGATAAAATAAGAGGACAAAATATTAAAAGGACATTAAAAAATGAACAGTTGCATTTTCTCTGTACACAGTTCTCAGCAGTAACTCTTTTCTGCTCAAAGTAGGACTTGCTCATAGCACTAGCAATGAAGATACTGTGTATTTTCACACTTCTGTCTGTATTTTATTCTCTGTAGATCACAGCTGAGTAAACTTTCCCATCATTACTGAATTCTCATATGAATTAACAAAAATGTGATTCTGCACACTTTTCTTTTATTTGATTGAAATTCATGGCTGATACATGTTTATGTTTTCTTCACTTCTGCTTTATCTAACTTCATCTCCTTTATGCTGTTTGCTGGCACAGAATCATAAAATTACAGAGCAAGATTGAAATGTCCTTTGAAAACAGATCTCTCTTTTGATTTCCCTCTGCTTTGCTATTACAACTGTGGACGCTGTTCCCCAGTGTTCTTGTTTTAAACATTTACCACAGTTCTGTTACCTTCAAAGTCCAGCCACCTTTAGATAACTACAATTTGGTAATTCTAAATCAACTTATTCCCCCAAAGGTATTGGTCCATTTTCTTGCCATAAAGTCCCATTACAAACATAGTGCAGCATGGTTCTGTATAGAGAGAGCTTTCTGTGTATCTATAACCTGTCTATCTAGACAGTTAGAAAATACAGACTCCACAATGTCTCAAAAAGAGTTATATATATTCTGTTTTGGCTTAAAGAAATGAACTAAAAATGCTGACCATGGCATTAAGTCAAGGTGTTTGATCCAAATAATTCTTACCTCTTGTAATAAAAAATGGGATTTTTTAATATTCACCTGTCAAGGAGTTGCTTAGAGTAACAGCAAGCTCCCTGGGAAGGTCCTATGGAAAGCAAAGTGAAGAAATCAAGTAACAAATTAGAAAATCAGACTGCAGAAATTATTCAAACAAACTACAATCTGTACTCAAGAAAGACATGCCTCCAAAAGGATTTCATTCAAATAATTGGAAGCTCTTGGATGATTATTGGAAACCTCTATGGTGCAATCATTTTTCCATCAAGTTCTGTTAATATTTCCCCCATAAAATTTACTTCTAAAAAAAGCAAATAGAATCTGACATTAGGATAAGTTAACTTGATATAAACTTTTTTAAAAAAAGAAATAGGAAGAGTTTAAATGCGCCTGGACACTTGAATACATAACAAATGCCAGCAGAAAGGTCATTGTCTTCCATAACACCAGAAAATTTTTTAAAAAATCTGTTATTGTAAGACCTTATTCTTTTTTTATACCTCAGGTTTCACATGTACTAGAAAAAACGTTCTCAGTTTGGTACTTGCAAGCAGACTTAAGGGCATTAAGAACATCTTTTTCTTTACAGCCACATGAAGATGTTGAAATTCAGGGGCCAAGTATACTTGAGAACAAATCACATAATAGTGTGAGGTAACAGCACTAACATATTTTGCTTGGCTAAACTTTCATAGATTTTGTATTTCTATTTATTCTATTTAAATATTTCCTTTTCACTTTTTCATCCAGAAAAGTCCTACTGACAATATATTATTCGAGACAATTAACTGTTTTAAAAGAAAACTGCTGACCAATTTTCCTAGTGATTACAGCTTACAATGATGTAAAAAAGCTACTGTAATGTGAGGGCAGCACAAAGATGCCATTTTTCGATAATTTCACCTCCAAGGGGAGCTGGGAATAAGACAGGAAAAGCAGACACAATCTTTCTAGGAACTTTCGTACTCATGATGGCAGTGATTCTGTTGCGAATCAGTGCATGGTGTTTCTATTGGACAACTAGATCAAACACATCCAGCAAGGCTGAATCATCTCTGTCATATTCCATAATTTTGTAAAAAAGTAATAGAAATTATGCAGACTCGGTGCTGGAAAATGCGGAGAACAGGGAAGGGAAGTTGAAGAGGGAACAGCCAAAGAGAAAATCTCTTCCTTTTATGGACAAATCCACTTTTGCTGTATTATATAATGCTCATGTGATGTGCAGATTCTGATGGCATGTCTCATGCTCTATGTAGCACACACTAAAGCTTTGGGCTGGTCCTGCTTCTTGCTAAGTAGGTCCCCAGAATGCCAAGAAAGGCTGAAACATCAATGAAACAGCAAATCCAGTGTAATTCTTTTTAAGTGCTAAACATGGCATTTGGTGATTTTGCCACACAGCTCTTGCATGCAGCCTCAAAAAACAAACAAACAAACAAACAAACAAACAAACAAACAAATTTGCTTCATTAATTTTAAATATAAGGTAGTCTCTTTTTCTGAGGGGAAATAAAGTCTGGCAAATTTTATCATAAAAGCTTTTAATCATAGAATCGTAGAATGGCCTGGGTTGAAAAGGACCTTAAAGATCATCTAGTGTCAACCAACAACCCATCTCCTGCCCAAACCTTTTTAGTGTAGCTAATAGGCAGGGACTGCCTCTGAGCATAGGATATGGTAAAATTGCACTAGTCAGACCTGCCTAAAAACCAGGTTTAGACTTAGGTAGTGAGGAGCAGGCCTCAAACCACTACATTGAATTAAGTTTGAATTAAGCTGTGCCTGATTAAAGCACAGATTTGCCAGGAATACAAGAAAGGTGCAAATTCTCTTTTCTGTAACCATCTGAAGTTGCCTAAGCCTGCAAAATGTGATCTTGAGGGTAATGCAGTAGCTGATGCTCAGTAGAATCCAAATTCCATCAGCAGCCTTTGAATGTGTATGTAAGCTTGAATGACTTAATTTTCTGTATTTCAGATTTTCCTGTCTATGGAAGAAAGGGAATGATTACCTTTCCAACACTGACAGATTTTGATACTTTTTCGCTTCAAATAAATAAAAGTCCCTGTGGACAATTGTTAATCATTATAAAAAATCTGATCTGAAATTCATCATGACATACAAAGAATCCCTTCTTTTCCCTGTTCTGCTAAAGGTTATGCAGAACTGAACAACATTTCTGGTATCATGATGTAGAAATTCTAACTGGATTTCTTCTGAAGCTAGGTAGGAGGCATGCATCAAATGACTGTTAGCATTTGTTCACAGGGAAACCTAAAAAACAGAAGAATAAATATTTTTTAGCACTGCTACACTTGAAATTTTTCCCTGCCTATGACAAATGAAGTCTTTAAAAATTACTGTGTGTAGTATTTTCAGTATTTCTTACTGTTTATTCTCATACCCTGGTTTTCTTTCCTGAGTATCTTTTGAGCTCAGCAACCGCAATGCAGCTGGTATTCTGTAAAAATTTGCTATGGCTGGATATGATGCAGATGGATTTCCTTAAGACATTACTATTTTAGATCCACTGAACAATCTTTAAAGTATTACAAGGTGTGACTAGGATGACTTCTGAAAAATAGTCAGTAGAACTAGACGTCTGTCATTGCTGGCTAAGACCATTGCTGGTTACATTTATAATGTGGTTTCATATGACTTTAATCCCAACATAAATGCAGGCTGATACTGAAGGAGGTGATTTACATTATTCACATAACCTTCATCAGCCCATTCACAGCACATATGAACATTTGTTTGGTGACTTGATGAATCAGACCAGGAAACTGATCCAGCTGAAAATCAATCTTTTAAGCTATATGTTTATTTTGCTGTTTCCAGCTGCATCACTTCCCAGGCCCAGCTCACTCACCTCAACACTAAGATCTGCACAAGACAGGAACTAGGAACAGGTGGCTGCAGGTAGAGAAAAAGGCATTTAGGTCAGATTTAAAGCAACCAGGAAACAACCACCTCAGAGCACATCAGCCAGTTGTCCCCTATTGCTCACCAAACTGTAAAATGGCCCTTATTGCTGAGACACTTAAATTAGCTGAACCCTTGTTTATGCCTGTTTTGCACAGGGGACTTACTGACTCAAGTTATTTCAGTCAAACAATGATTAAAATAAATCAAGTATATTTTTTTTAGCCCTTAGAACTGCTTTTTGCGTGTAAGCTGCTTCAGTTTACCCTATTGCAACATTTGACATATGTGGGCAACCCAAAGGGATCTCAGTTTGTAAAGGCTGCCTCCTGTTCAACACAGAAGGACAAAATAGGAGACTTCTGTAACTGGAAGACTCAAGGTTGCTGCAGTGTGAGCTAAGGAATAATGACTCACTCTTTTGAAGGGATAAGCACAAGAGGAAATCAAAATACATATGCAAGCATATAGACAAGAAAATGCAATGTCATACAAGCAAGTTGGTAGGAATGGTCAATGTTTTTATAGGCAAATTACGGAGTTTACAATTTTCAGGAGACAGCCTCTTTTATGTCATGTCCACTGATTCACCCAGCCACACAAATCTATTGCTAAATGCTCTCCCTTATGTGAAAAATCCCCTCTTGGAATTAAGAAACATTCTCAACTGCAAAACTATGGATTCTGGCTATGTCTTTTGGACACCTTTTGCATCTTGTGAAGAGAAGTGAGCAAAACCAGAATGATCAGCTCAATAACAAAGGAAATTCTATCAGAATCTACTCTAATAAATTTTATTGAGTAGAACAGGTTGATACACCAAAAAGAGAAAAATCCTTCAAAACTATCTGTAAAGAGTGAAAACTTGAACAGATGACATGACAATCCTTTCATATAATTTCAGAGTCATTTTAGTGGAAGAGACAAATTCAGAAATTTTTATTTTGCTCATACATTTTGCCAAAGAAACAAGTGATATAAATACTCATCATCGTTTCCAATATTCAGTAAAGATCCTCACAAGAGCCCCCTTCAACAGTTTTCTTCACGCAGATAGCTCAGTCTGGCTGTTGTCTGACCCCACTTCAGTTGGTAAAAATTTGGGTATTTCTTTATGGCTGTTAATGAAGTTCAGCTTAAGCACAGGACTGTTGAAACAGTAACCTGTGAGCTTGAAGCATGTTGCTACATTTTAAAAGATAGGAAAAAAAAAGATTATTTAAAAATTAATGTTATACAAATTTGGAGTTCTGTGTAAAAGCAGGATGATCAAGTTCTAATGTATCTCCTATTCCTATGAGACATTCTTTAGTTTAGGTGACCTATACACACCTTGAAACTACTTTTTTTTTCTTGTTTCTTAGTCCTCAAATGAGTTCTTTCAAATGAGTTCTTTTTTTTTTTTTCTCATTTTACACATATTGGGATTTTAAAAAGTGTCTCTATGCAGCCTAGTGTACCATCTACCCAGCACTGGCACTACTTTTGCGTATAGAATTAATCCTCAATGCCTTAAACGGGGTTCATGCAAGGGCCTGGTGGAGCACGGCACCAACACAAATGAAACCTTCAAAAGAGAAATTTTCTTTCGGGGCAGCTTTGCAGAAAGATGTTGGAAGAAAACTATTGTAATGGACCACAGACTGCAGTCTTTTACCATTTCATACTGTTTCAATACCGAAAAAAAGAACATAGCTTCTTCAGTCTCTGATGTGTACTATTCACCCATTTTACTGGTCTGATACCTAAATTCTGCCCTCATTGTACAGGGTCATTTTCGCTGAAGTGTAAGAAAATCTGACACACAAAAAAAAAAAAAAGGCTAGTAAGTCTCTCCTGTGTCTATTAGTGCAACAGAGCTGCTCGCCTACAGAGACAAAAGACGGATTTAACTCCTCATCAGTCAAATGTGACCTAGGCAGAACTACATCTTTACTGAATACTGGAAGCAAAGATACACTTTGATTTTCTGATGCCAGTTGTGTCTGCAGATAAAGATGGGGGAAAAAAGTAAAATAGATTGATTTGATAAAGAAATAACTATGATATTCTTACAGACATTTCCCTGATTAAGAACTCATTGCGATGTTTGAAATAACAGAGCATTGAACAGAGTTGACTCTACCAACAAAAACAATATATTTCACAACTGCTATTACATTTTTGCATGGCAGTGTGAACTTTTGCAAAGCAGACTGAAAAAAATATGCAATTCTCTACACACTTGAACTGGCATGCACAGTCTAACTCAAAAAATTACTCCAGCCACTGGAGGATTTGTTGAATTATGCTGTTGAGCAAGTCTCTCATAATACGTATTTGAGGACTCAAGAGCATCTTAAATCAGATTTTTATTTTTATTATTCTGAGTTTGATCACATTGTTGCAAAGAAAATTCTAAAGAGAAAATAATCACAGATTATTTATTTTTATTGTTACAAGTGCAAATTTTACTCTGTAATTTTTTGAAAATGGAAAGGTGGCTTGTAGTTACTCATACTGAAATCAATAGAAAGCAGATTAATCAATGCTGTCAAAAATCCCACACATAAAAGTCTTCTCCAAAAGTTTTCAATCCTTTAATTAAAGCTGTCATAAGAAAACAATGTTCAGAGAAGAGCAAAAGTGAAAAATACTTATGTGTATGACATGCCCTCATGATCTGAAGTGTGATTGCTTACAATGGTAATGGGACTGTTCAGCCTGGAGAGGAGGAGGGTCAAGGCAGATCTTATCAACATATATAAAGATCTGAAGGGAGCCTGCAAAGAGGACAGAGTCCAGTGCTGTCCAGTGGTGCCAAGTGACAGGACACAAACTGTCCAGTGGGCACAAACAGAAAGATAAGAGGCTCCCTCTGAAGATCAGGAAACACTTCTTTATTGTGAGAGTGACTGAATACTGGAACAGGCTGCCCAGAGAGGCTGTGGAGTCTCCCTCCTTGCAGATACTGAGACCGCACCTTGAATACTGTGTTCAGTTTTGTGTCCCTCACTACAAGAAAGACATTGAGGTGCTGGAACATGTCCTAAAGAGAGACAGGTGTCAGTCTCTTTCCCCCAGTTACAAGTGATGGGATGAAAGGAAAAAACCTCAAGCTGTGCTAGGGGAGGTTTAAATTGGATATTAGGAAAAACTTCTTCACTGAAAATGTTGTCAAGCATTGGACCAGGCTGCCCAGGGAAGTGGGTGAGTCACCATCCCTGAGGGTATTTAAAGGATGTGTAGATGTGGCATTTATGGCCATGGTTTAGTGGTGGACTTGGCAGTGCTACATTAACGGTTGGGCTTAATGATCTCAACGGCCTTTTCCAACCTAAACGATTCTACAATTCCATGACTCTATTTAAAAGCTGTCTGGACATGGCCCAGGGCAACCAGCTGCACATGACCCGGCCTAAGCAGTGCGGTTGGACAGGGTCACTTCCAGAAGCCATTCTGCAATTCTGTGACTCTGTAACAACTAATCCACTACCAAAATAGAATTTTCATGCATTGAATAATAAATACTAATTGTATAATTATGCTTAGTATACCTACAGGAACTTGATATTAAAACAATATAAAGAAAACACATGAAATCAAAGTCTTTAGCTCAGCTAGAAGAAGTGAACGATGTTCAAAGTCCAAAAGGGCTGCCAACTTTATTGTCTACAACTCTTTGCCATGAAACCAGGTGAAATCTGCAGAAGCAGACTATTTCACAGCTCAGCTTACATAAATGGAGGTCATACATGATGCAGAAGGAGGAAATCTTAAGTATTGAAAGAATGCTCAATAGAGTGCAGGTAGAGTGCAGGTCAAGTTTGAATTAAGAAAAGTAGCATACTTAGGTGATGCTTGCAGAGAAGATAGATTATAGGCTTCAGTGCAAGCTGACCATCTGTACTGTCAGCGGCCCGCAGAAATGTATTTTCACTGCTATTGTTATCCAAGGCAGCTCATTTAAAGCTATATTGGGTATATCTATCTAGGCGGTAATTACCATACCTCATGTCAGATGCACTAGCTTGTACAAAAATCCTATTGGTTCTGCAAAAGACCATATGCACACTCATATCAAGAGTATAATTTTACTAGAATATAAGCACTTAAAATAACTGCACCCTATTTACCTTGTTTCCAGAAGGAATTCCACTGAAGTAACTGAAGATTGTTCTCCTGAACAAGTAGAGCAGTATTTGCCTTTATTTGCAAGTATACTTTTCCAAAAATGATAGATTTATACTTTGCTTACAGTTTTCTTATATGCTATTTTTAAATGGAACAAATAGAATGTGAACACAGGTTTTGAAATTTTTTATATCAAAAAGGAGCAAAACTCCACCAAATGAAGATGAAGAAGAGAAATCTGAACATGTTTAACAATAAAGTAATTATGTCTTGCTTTTCCTATTAAAAATAAGTTGGGATTGATACAGAGAAGCATTTATAACTAACTGACATAAACTGACAGATTGTTGATAGTTTTGCCTTCTCACACCATTCTTCATTTTGGATGGCTGTCTTTTTTGCCAGTTACTTCACCTATAGATTATTCTTCAAATGACTTGTTTCATTCCACAATACTTTTCTATGCCCTTCACAGTTACTTTGTCAGAAATTAGCAACATTGATGGAAAATTTGAACCCTGGTCTTCACAGACAATTAATTAATAACTTAATTCCTCTTAAATGGAATAACAAAATGGGCATTTCAATGCCAACACACTGGAACAGTAAGCAAGCTGGTGAGAAAGGATTTCTTTTTTACCTACGATTTCATCAGTAAATCTGGCCTTCAGAGGAGTTGTTAGATAAGACAGACAGTTCCAAGTTAAGGCTGTAATACAAAATCTGGTTTGTTGTTGTTCCAAAGAATGTCCTCATAAGAATGCTTTGCCTGTATCTCTATTGCGCAGTTTGTTTTACAGCCATAATGTAGTGCCTTGATTTCATTGCCCGAAAGGTCCACCCTGGAAATTAGAAATAAAAAAACATTTTAAAAAATCAGAATTCATATACAAAGATACAATTCAACTCCAAGAGAGTCATCAAAATACTACTGTTGTTAAAGGCCTGCCCTTGTTGCTGCTCTGTAAGAGAGTGGAGCATACCATTATTAGGATTCTGCTAAGCTAGTGCTTCCTTATCTAAAAACAAGGAAGAATGTTTGCTCTTGCTTTTATTAGACTTCATAGACCATACAGACAGCCTGATTCCCAGAGATGCAAGTAATAAAAAAGCCATAATGACCAAGCTTAGCTGTCAAGACTTCAGTGAAAATCGGCTGTGAGACAACCTTGCTAGCCTTCTTATTATAATTCATAATTCATACAGACATATACAGAAATTGGCATTTGTGACTGCATACTGCATTCCCCTTCCTCATCCACTGTCTTTTCTGTGTGCTCAGTCTGAAAGTTCTTAGTCTGGGGATTGTCACATTTCTTACTAATCCTTCAAACCTGTGGTGATCAGTCAGCTTCCTGTGACTCTGTCCAGAGCTGTACAGAACACTTTATATGAGGAGAAACAGTAAAGGAGGTCCCCTTATGCTCCAAATCTCAAGTGTCTTTTCTATATATGACTCCAACTGCTTGTGCTCATAGCTTCTCTTCAGGTTACACAATCCTGGGAATGAAGGAGCGATATAACTGAGAAAAGATTGCACAAGCAGCTTTGGGAAAAACAAGGCCATTTGTTCAACAGAAGTGGCTGTACACTTTTTCTGAGGTGTTCATTATAATTTGTGGAATACATGACTTGCAGTCAGAAGGATCACAGCATTCTTGCCTCCCCTTCTGTTGAATCCACAAGCAACTAATTGTATTGCACAGCTTGTTTTGTCCCTCTGCAATTTTAGCACGACTTTAGTCACAAGGTGCATGAAGGAAAGATGCACAGCTTTAAAAATAATTAGCATCTTAAAAGCAAACACAGATATTGTCAATGGACAAACACTACACTAATATGCAATCCCCACTCAAGATTTACTTACACCTTATATTAATAACCTTTGGATGGAAGGAAAAAGAACTTTGGAGCTGAAATCTTCAAACAGATAATCCTTGAAATTACTGAAGTCTTCAAAACTGTTTTCCAGACATGAGCAAGAAATACTACTCAGCAATACTTCCAGATCTTCTCACATTTGTGGCAATAAACTTTCAGCCACTCTTGATTCTGTACCTGTATTATTTGCCTCTTTGATTCTTTCAGATAGTCTACAGCACCACACAGTATGTGGCAAGCAGAATACTGTCTTATTCAGGAAGAAGAATGAGACTGCTCCAGAATGTAGGAAAACATCAGGATAATGGATAAAGGATGCCTTAGCAATTAGCAATTATGACATGAAACTCAACACTTTAGTCAATGTTTCAGTGCCATTTGGGATTTGAGGCAAAATAGATATCAGTCATAAAGAGGGAATTCCATTTCCATCACTAATGAGGACATGAAATGTTTGACTACTTATCTCAGACTTCTACAGAATTTATTTAACTTAGACAGGTGTGATTAACAATAAAATCTCTTGCCTTTTATCTGTTCAAGTGTGTCTTTGATATCTTGGTATTTTAAATAAGTAGGAAATTGCCCCTGAGAATGTGAGCTTATTGTTTTTCTTCTGCTACATCACTGTATTAGCAACTGTTTTCAAGTAAAGCTAAAGCTCAGAGTACTTTAAGTCAGAGTAGCCTGCACTTTTAGCAGCTGTACTAGTTGTCTTAAACTGGATCAGTACAAACAGAGCAGGCACCTGTTTTAGAGTGATATTCAGAAACACAGCTTGTAACCTGCCTAGTTTAAGCCTCCAGGATTTCTCTCTTATAACACCAATGAAGTTTCCTGCAATGATGTATACAGTCTGTGGGTTTTAGTGTGCATTTGCACTTTTAACTTGTTTTTTACTGCCTAGTTTGAGTGAGAAAATGCACTCACAGATGCATTTTAGGAAGCAGGATTTATATTTTCAGACTAGTAAATCCTGTGACTGAGAGCTGGCACTGCTTTCTGTGCATTAGTATGCAAAGATTTTGGTACAGTGATCATCATCACCTCCCATTGAGATCTGAGGGAAGGAGATGAACAGAGTCATGTATCTGCTGGTCTTAGGATGTTTAGCCAGATGTCAAAGAGCCAAGGTCATTCTGGATGGCTACTCTGAAAGGGGGAATAAGTGAAGTTTACAAAGTGAGATTGCTACTAGGCCTTCACTATGCCAATGAACAAAATTATGTAGTCTCTCTTATGTCACTTGATATACCATAAGTTTAGTCAAGTGTGCCTGCATACTGGTTGCTGACGCCAACCAGGAGGGAACAGCTCACTTCCACACTATGAAATCATCCCAGCCTCTAAAGCAGCATGGGCACATACAAACTGTCTAGTGGAAATGATCCATAATATATCACACACTGGGCTTGGAAATTATTTGGAACAGTGCAAGCTCGCATGGGCCAAAAATATACTAGGAACCACACTAAAAATTTCATAGCATGTACAATTCAATTTCAGTGTTCGGGAGTGTTCCCCTGCACTGTTCAATTTACTAGCAGATTTCAAAGACAATTGATGATAACAGTGAGGTTCTTTTGCCCCCTAGAACTGTTTAAGTTTAAACTTAAACTGTTAACTGTTTATGTTTTCTTGGTTAAGCATTGGTATAATCCAGTGATGCAAGTGTCTGTGTACATGAAGTGTAATAGCTACATCTATTTCCTGTAACAGAAAAACAATCATTAAGACCAGGGGTGCATTAGGTAGACATCACACTGAAAGAAAAATTCTTCGTTGCTTTTCTTGCAAGAAAGCGATATATACAATTTCAACCCTTGCATGAGCAATTTCCCACCATTTCTGTGCAGCAAAACTCATAGCTACATGATAAACAGTGTCAAGAGATTTTTTTTTCCAACATTCCTATTCACACTTTTCAAGAGTTCCAGAGAGCCATCTAGGTTCTGATGCAGCAAAAGTTCTTCAGAGTTTCTTAAAAATTTGCAGAAGACAGAAGAGGAAAAAAGCTTAATCTGAAGCATCTTGAGTTCTTAAAGAAATTCTGACCAAGAGAAAATGGCTGACATTAGAGAAGGCTAACTGACTTCAATATGTCTTTATGATCCATTCTTGCTGCTTATCTAAAAGTTAAAAGCCTTTGGGGCATTACTAGTAAAGCTGCATTTAAAAAAAAAAAGTATAGTAGAGATGAAAAGGATGTATTCAGAACAGAAAATTTTTATTCCCGTGCATTTTTTAGAGTGCCTCCTAGTTTCATGTGAGCCTGAGAATTCTCAGCAAAGCAAATGTAGAACAAATGAGCTTCCTAGCAGAAACCTTCAAGGAGGGAGAAGAATAAATAAAATACTGTTTTACTTAAGATGCTTTCCGTTTGGAAGTGTACAAGACTTCTCAGCCAATGAGAAAACACTCTTAAGAAAGATAAGCGTAAAATGTTATGGAAGCCCAGTTCAGCCAAGTAGATTAATGATCTATCTGTGCATTTTTAACATTTCTTAGAATTTTACTTAGTACCTAACCCTTCTCTCCTTTCTCTTTCCCATTTTGTTTTTGGTTTTTGTTTTCTTAATGAAGGTGAAAAAATTTCCCAGTTCTCTGAGTTTCAAAGATTTCTATTACGACTTGTTTCAATTTTGTGTGCTTAGCAGTTTTGCAGATTGGGCCTTTCAGATTCTAATTACTCTATCTGCAGCTGTGCCTCTGTGCTTGAAACTTATGTGTGATCCAAATGAGAACACAGATCAGTGATGTGGAACAAGGGTTCAGAGAAAAGAGCTTAAGTGCCTCATTTATGTCTGAGGTCTTAACTCCGGAGTCAAATGTGGATATTTGAAATACGAACACTGTCAATTATGTTATATTCAGAGGTGAAAGATTCATCTGAAAGGACATTCCAGGGAGGTGACAAAGCATTAGGGCTTGAGGGTGTTATTCCTCCCTAAGAGCACAATTGCCAGTTCCAAGTCTTGAGGCAGTGTAGATGTTACACCCTTGTACTTGCTCACCACTGGGAACTCCTGCCCTCCAGTTATCAATCACAGTTATCAGAGTGTAGAAACAGAAGGGTTAAGCTTTGGTGATACTAAATCAGACTCCTTCTACAGAAACTGAGATTCTTCCACGTTTCCAGTAGTCCTGGCAGCAAAATGCATGGGCATGGTGCAGGCTTTCTGAAAGGCAAGCAAATTGCTGATGCAACTCCAGCTCAAAAATAAGGACTTTTAACCGAATTTTTGGAGAGTAAAAAGCACTGAATTGACCTCTTTTTACACAGAGGTAAATCATACTCCTACATAGGAGCAACTAAGTTAGGCTGCTGGATAACACCTGGGACAAAAGTGGCACACCGCACAAATTCCCTGTTGCAAAAAATACCCATGGAAAGGCAAAACATTGGCTAAAGAAGATAGTGCTGTGCTCTCATTCTGTTGCTTTTCTAAATGGTAAATGTGGGTTTATAGCTGATGTGTCTTATTGGTAGAAATATTTGTCCCTCCTTTTTACTGTGCTTTTAGAAACCACTAGCTGTTACAATGACTCTTGAGTAATAGCTCTGCAGGAGCGGAGATAATTTTCTAGAACTAACATCTTCAACTTCCATACACTGAGGAGATTCAAACAGGCAGCCCTAGGTATGAGGTGAATTTCAGCCCAGCTAATTGTACTACTAGACAGTGGAAAAATCCCTTTCGGCATCACTAACAGGGTGGGTAATCTACCTGTTTGGCATCTAGTAAACAAAAAGGGAGTCTGTAAATCTTAGAGCAGATGGTAGATTTTGTGCTACAGTCTGCGTTCTTTTCATGGGATTTATTACCATATGTGGTGCTTCTATTTTACCATCCTTCTGTTTCGATTGCTGATACAACTTTATTTGAATGCAGGAAGGATTAGGGCTCAGTGTATGAATGAATCCAAGTCAGGTTCCAAAAGAGCAATAAGCAGTGTACTCATCCTTAATATAAAGATGGTACCAGATCAAAAGTTAAAATTATATGAAACAAATTATCAAATTGATCTAGTTTTTTGTATGCTGTACCCTGGGATCTGAGTTTTCCAAAGATGGGGTAAAGGCCACCATAAGCTTTTAAGGACACTAATGCTAAATTAGCATTAATTAGCATTGGTATTAGCATTTAGCTAAACACTCAAATCCATAAGGCAACTGGCAACATCTGAAAGCCTTCTTGGATGGACTGTTAGACAGGTGTCTCCTCTGTGTCTCTTCATTCCAAGCTGCAGTATTATTATTATTCCTATTCTTCCACCATCCCCTCATCTGTCTTTCTCTTTTTTCATTTCAGGTAGTTGACTTCAACAGATAGGAGAGGAGCAGCCAAAAAAGGTAAAAACACTTAGCCAAAGATGAAGCCAAATGTACCTTTATTTCCCTGAAGAAGTAAGACCCTATCACTAGGGTGCAGAATAAGAAAAACAATTTGTGTATCTTGCTGAAAATCAGAAATATTTTTTCAATATAAGCAGTCCAGAAAATACTCCAATTTCAGTATCAATTATAGAAGTTTAAGAATAGTCTCTATTTGCTATCCCATGGCTCAGTGTTCTCCTGCATACCTTTACAACGAATCATAGAATCATAGAATCATAGAATGGTTTGGGTTGGAAGGGACCTTAAAGATCATCAAGTTCCAACCTCCCTGCCATGGGCAGGGACACCCTCCACTAGCCCAGGTTGCTGAAAACCTCATCCAGCCTGGCTTTGAACACCTCCAGGGATGGGGCATCCACAACCTCCCTGGGCAACCTGTTCCAGTGTCCCACCACCCTCACAGTGAAAAACTTCTTCCTAATATCTAGTCTAAATTTACCCTCTTTTAGCTTATACCCGTTACCCCTTATTCTCTCACTACACTCCCTGATAAAGAGTGCCTCCCCATCTCTCCTGTAGGCCCCCTTCAGGTACTGGAAGGCTGCTATT
>WKFP01014354.1:542375-556411 GCA_011057875.1 Pterocles orientalis | reverse complement strand
GAGATTTGCATGGGCCCACCTCTCCAGCCTGTCAAGGTCCCTCTGGATGGCATCCCTTCTCTCCAGCGTGTCCACCACACCACACAGCTTGGTGTCATCAGCAAACTTGCTGAGGATGCACTCCATCCCACTGTCCATGTCTCCAACAAAGATGTTAAACAACACTGGTCCCAGTACTGACCCCTGTGGAACACCACTTGTCACTGGTCTCCACTTGGACATTGAGCCACTGACCACCACTCTTTGAGTGCGGCCGTCTAGCCAGTTCCTTATCCAGCGAGTGGTCCTTCCGTCAAATCCCTGTCCCTGCAGCTTAGAGACAAGGATGTCATGTGGGACTGTGTCAAAAGCTTTGCACAAGTCCAGGTAGATAATGTCTGTTGCCTTTCCTCTATCCACCAGCGCCATGGCTCTGTCATAGAAGGCCACCAAATTTGTCAGGCACGATTTTCCTTTGGTAAAGCCTTGTTGGTTGTCGTCAATAACCTGTTTGTTTTCCATGTGCCTTAGCATAGATTCCAGGAGGATTTGCTCCATGATCTTGCCAGGCACAGAGGTGAGACTGACCGGCCTGTAGCTTCCCGGGTCTTCTTTATTTCCTTTTTTAAAAATGGGGTTTATGTTTTCCCTTTTCCGGTCTGCGGGAACTTCACCAGAGTGCCACGACTTCTCGAATATGATGGATAGTGGTTTGGCAACTTCATCTGCCAGTTCCTTCGGGACCCGCGGATGTATCTCATCAGGTCCCATGGACTCGTGCACCTTCAGGTTCTTTAAATGGTCTCGAACCTGATCTTCTCCTACAGCTGGCAGTTCTTCCTTCTCCCAGTCACTGACTTCGCCTTCTGCAACTTGGGCAATGTGGCTCGAGCTCTTGCCAGTGAAGACTGAGGTAAAGAACTCATTAAGAACCTCAGCCTTCTCTATATCCTGGGTCACTAGGTCTCCTGCTTTCTTCCAGAGGGGGCCCACAGTTTCTCTAGTCCTCCTTTTATCGCTGACATACCTGTAGAAGTTCTTCCTGTTACCCTTAATGTCCTTGGCCATATTTAATTCTGTTAGGGCTTTAGCTTTCCTAACCTGATCTCTGGCTTCGCGGACAGTGTCCCTGTATTGTCCCCAGGCTACCTGTCCTTGCTTCCACCCTCTGTAGGCTTCCTTTTTTTGTTTGAGTTTGCTCAGGAGTTCCTTGTTCATCCACGTAGGCCTCCTGGCATTTTTGCCTGCCTTCCTCTTTGTTGGGATGCATCACCCCTGAGCCTGAAGGAAGTGATCTTTGAATATTAGCCAGCTTTCTTGGGCCCCTCTTCCCTCCAGGGCTTTATCCCATGGGATTCTTCCAAGCAGGTCCCTGAAGAGGCCCAAGTCCGCTCTCCAAAGTCCAGGGTAGTGAGTTTGCTGTGCACCCTCCTCACTGCCCTGAGGATCTCGAACTCTACCATCCCATGGTCAGTGCATCCCAGGCTGCCATTGAGTTCCACATTCCCCACCAGCCCTTCCTTGTTGAGAACAAGGTCCATCATAGCCCCTCTCCTGGTTGGCTCCTCTATCACTTGGAGAAGGAAGTTGTCATCAACACATTCCAGGAACTTCCTGGCCTGCCTATGCTGTGCTGTGCTGTTCTTCCAACAGATATCGGGATGGTTGAAATCCCCCATGAGGACCAGGGCTTGTGAGCGTGAGGCTGCTCCTGTCTGTCTGAAGAAAAGGATGTCCAGCTTCTAACACTTAAAAAAACAATATGGTTGTGGTGCTACCTGTGTTGAGCTATAAAGTGCCCTAGGTTGACCCATAAAACTCATCATCTTTCCTGGTTTTCATGTGGTTAATTTGGTTGAGGAAAAGGGAAATCCACCTTTTCAGGGATCTACTCTGGGTTTTTCTCCCGATCAATTTTCTGGAATGAAAGAGGTTTGTTGTACATTATTGATGTCCCATCACGGTCTTTTTCTATTCAGGGAAAAATTTGTGACTTCTGGACAGCCTAGGAGAGCTAATAAACAGACAGTTGTGTATTTATTTGTTGTGTTTGTTTAGTGTGATATAAATGCTGAAGTTATGGCAGACATACTGGAGACGGCAATCACAGCCCACTCAAATCTGTATATACTTTACATATGAAACCTGGCAGCGCCAATAAGAGTCAGTAAATCCTCACTCAGAGTATCCATTATTAACCCACATTACAATTTGTATTTAAAATAAAGAGACACACTAGATACCAAGAGATACCAAAAGAAGGGTTATTATTCAAGCTTCTTATGTTTTGGAAGTGTAATGCCAGAAAGCACTTGCCATAGCACAAGGCAAATTCTGACAGAAATCAGTCAGAAAAACAAGGCCTCGCCTAAAGTCCAGTTATCTCCTACCAAGGCACTTTATAAATAAACAAATTACAATAACAGAAGTGGAAAACATATTTCACAGTGAAAGCCTACTGCAATGAAGATTGATAAACTCTCAAGTATACATGGCTGCTCATACTCAGCACCATTCAGCACCAGAACTAGCAATCATCATGCTAGCTTTAAAGAAGCTAGCTTCAGAACCTTTGACAGTCTAGCCACAGTCACACAGCTCAGCAGAACCTAAATTTAGCCCCATAAATACCAGTTCTTAACTCAATGCTACTTTGAGTGGACAGCTCATGAATTTCAGGACAGGTTTTGTATATCTCTATAGTTTAGAGTGTGTCATAATCTTCAATAGCCTTTAGAAAATCACCCCAGTATAACCTGGAGAGTATACAGAGTGAAAGATCCCGCCTGATCTGGGAGAAGGGACAAGTAACTTTCTGAACCAGTTCTGAAAAGGAGAAACCTGAGTGCCAACTCTTATTACATCTTTGCATTGGAATGTAAGATTTTTATTTAACTGATACCTCTGTGTGCAAATGTTTATTAAGCATTTATTCACACATTAATTACTTCTCTCAAATATTGGACCTCACTTTCTTAAACATTTGTCCCTTAGAGATTTTAGAAACTTTATATCCTGATATTGGGATGTTGTCTGTAGTGTGATGATGTCTCTTTTTAAAGAAGGTCAGCCTTCTGAAACACCTCTTGGTCTTTTTCTGATCCCATCAGTCAGTCTAAGATAAGCTATTAGCCCTTCCTAGAATTCCCCTCAAATTAAAATAAAATCCTAAAAGTGATACTTGCTGGCAAAACATTTCTCAGCACTCAGTCTGTCAGAAATACCCCTTCATACATTTAATATCATATGATGTCTTTCAAACCCCATATCTATATAAACAATTCACAAGAACTGGCTTCCTTAATTCTACATCAAAACAGTCCCATCAGCTAGAGACAAAAATAGCTAGTGGGTCACCCACCAATCATCTCACTTTCCATATTTAAGTTTGCTCTTGTGGATACTACATGTTGACCAGACCCAATGACATAATGCAAAAATCTTTATGTTAATCTTCACGCTGTTTTGAGATTGCCAGTGCATATCATCTTTGCCATCCCTTAATACTTCAGTTTAATGCTTTTTACTGCCAACAACTTCAATCTCTTTATCTTTTGAAATTTTAATTTTCTGTTAAGATCTGAATTACATATATTGTAGTCAAGAAAATAAATTAAGATGAAAACATTACATAGTATCACCTCCCTTTCTAAGGAGAACACCAGTCTGGCTGATGTTATCAAACTGCTAATTCTGAGTCTTATTTTCAAACTGCAACAGACTGTTCAAATAAGAGTCACAGGTGTCCATGGCTTGATTTAATGCCTCTATTACTTACCCAGAACTCCACTGAGTGTGTTTAAGTTGTGATTTAGTTCTGTCTATTGTTAATAAACTTGGTTACAGTATGCTTTCTGAAAACTACACACTATTCAGTAATGTCCTTTTATCTTGTGCTTTGATCTAAAATGGCATCATAGAACATTGCCAATACATAAATTAAAATGTTATTTGAGTTATTAACAACGAACATTGAATGGTATTGGTCCTCATACTGACTTTTTGTTGAATCCTGATGCTTACGTCCCCGCAATTAGGGTAATTATTCTTTAGTTCATAGTAACCAAGCTCACATATTTTTTTCCTAATCTAGAGACACAAGAGGGCTGTTCCCCAGCAGCCCTATTTTTAATAGAACTGAAAATTAATGTCAGTAAATTATGGAAGAAAGGGAGAATAGCAAATATAATAGCAAGCTGTTTTGTAATTGCTGGGCTGTTACTCAGGTCAGACCACTTTGTCTGATTTCATCTTTATTCACCTTTCTCTGTTTCCAGTAAAAACTGAGAGAAACCAATAGCTGAATACTTCAGCATAGTCCACACCTTTCTTAGAGCTCATTACACTGGGAGATCAATGATTGCTTGCAAAATGCTGATGGCTCATGAATAAGTCAATCTGCCTTTCCCATTCATTCCCAGGAATGTACTTCAGAAAAATCTTTAGAATCATTAAGAACAAACATTCTGCAAAAACATCTAGAGATTTTTTACCTTGTTGCTTACTCAGAACATACTAATTGAAATGAGATTCATAACGTTCCAGGCACTACTAGTAAATTAATTACTCATTACATAGGTTAGCTTTTATGACTTGTTTGTTTTGATCATTTGTTTATATCATTTCCACAGCCAGTGGTGAAATTTATGTTAACCAATAAGCATTTCAGCAAGACGTATCATTTCAGTTCGTGCTTTAATGAACTAATTTGAAAAATCACAGGTTCCAGTAATGAAATAAATTTCCCTATTAAAGACTTAATCTCAGCTCATCAATATTTGATTCGTAGCAGTCATGAAGATAAATGTCACCACCATTAATTAAAATTATTTCCTCAGCAATGTCTCACAATTCCAGTCAGCTAACAATTATTTCTGTATTCTTACCTCCTAAATTCCTCAAACTTTTTACTAGTTAAAAAAGAATTGCAGCTATTTCAAGATAGTGTTTTCTGTCTAGGTAGTTTGCATATTTTGCTTTAGCTGTCTTTCCCTGTTACACATCTCTCAAGCTTTCTGCTTGTGCCTCTGCCGGCCCTCTGATGCTCGCTTTTTGGGGCTGGAGTCGGGGCATCCCTAACAGAGGAGTATTGACTGTGGAAATCTCTCCCTCTGCTGGTCACTGGAGCCGCTTGCTTTTACAGTTTACAGTCTCAACCCAGCATTTACCAGATGGATCTAATCTACGGTTTTACCTTTTTCTGTCTTTTTGGTTGCCCACTGTCTGGAAGCAGAGTCAGTACTCTTACTTTACATAAAAGCAATCTTATACGTATTTTTATAGTGAGCAAGAGATACTGCTCGCATGTTTCTGTTGAGCTCAGAAAATTATCTGGGAGAGTGATTTAAGGGAGGGAGGAGATACTTGGTAAACAAATAAAAGAAGAAAAGCAGTGCAGGATGAAAAAAATACTGAATGCAAATAAGAAAAGGGTAGACAAAAAACAGAACACAAGCTTATTAGTACCTTGACAAGAGACACAAAAGATTGCAAAGGGGAAAAAAAATTATTTAGAACTATTACTACGGAAAAAAATGCACAGGCTAAGCAGGTATGAAAAGCTGTGTAAAAAAAATGCAGTTGGGAGAAACATGGAAAATACAAAAAAATAAAGGCAGATACCTAGAGCCAGATTCTGTAGCTACCCCACACATACACTTTTCTACAAGGCAGTGTGAGAAAGGTATGCAGCCCGTGTACTGTAGTTACTGTATAACTGTGCAGGACCATCAGTCTAGATCAGGATAGAACTGTTCCTGATCACTGACAGTTCAACCTCTTGGAAGGTTATGGATAGCTGAAAATACAATTTTTCTGACATTTCTACTTTATTTAAATATGTTATGTGAAAAAGATGTGATTTCTCATGTTAGAAGATGTGTGAACATGGTTATGGGCACAAGTCTGCTAATGACTTCTAGTTGTTCCTTCGCTCAGATGCAGAAATAGTATCTTTAGCTCTTCTGGTCAGTGATGTGACACTTTAATGCTGCACCACGGGTGCGATGTTTCAGGACATGCTGGTGTCCCAGGATCATTCAGAAGCATCCAGTGCAGTGACAGATGCACTGCCTACACACAGTGACTCATCAGGAACAGAAAACTAGAGGGCAAGCATGTCCCTGGGAGGGAGAACTCCAGAACCCCAGAAACCCACTAATCTCTCCATTTGGTCTCCTGGAGCTTTCCAAGCACTAGCCCAAGTAGGTCCTCACTGCCAACCTGGCACAGGCAATAGTCCAGGTGGATAAGGTGATTCTTTGACCCATCACTTAGCTTCTCCTTGGCAAATTGCTTGGCTGTGAGAATATGCAGAGTACAAAGGACTTCCTGACATTATTTATTTTCTTTTAGCCATCTGTATAGATGCTTTAAAGACATAATTTTCCCCAATGTTTTAAACGAATCCCTGATTTCAGTATAACACAAAAACATTTTATTTCTCCTTTTTATTAATGCAGTATCAAATTTTTAAGAATTCAGCTTTAAAGGACAATGAAATGTTACTACATCAATTTCTACAGCCCCATTAACTGGACAGAGATGTTTTAGCAAATTAAATTTGCTTGCAAAGTACTAACAGCTCTTATCATGTCACCTTACAATGGATAATAAGAATTAAATATTTTTGTGGAAGTATAGAAGGATTTTACTACTCACTATTAAAATAAAAGAACAACTTCTTATAATCCTTATTACTTACATTGCATATTAATTTACAATTATTTTGCTGTGCTGAACTTAGCACAAGGATTCACAGGCTCCCTTGTAAAGCATAACACTGTTAATATAGAAATCAACGAATATTGTATCTTATATGTCATCAATATTAATAAACTAATCAAATGGGAAAAAAAAAGTGCATCAAAACAAAAACTTTCTATTCCTGCAGCAGAGAAAAAGAGGTGCTGTAGCAAGTATTTGACACATTCTGAAACAGCGGTATCATGGACCAAAGGACAAAGCATTGGCTGAAGACTACCATTTAATATAAAATAATTATTACATGCCAGCTGTATATTGCATTGCCACTTTCAATACGGTAGCATTATGTAAGAGCTATAGTCACAGATCCAGTTTCTGTCATGCTCATCCCTGAAGATACACCAAAAAAACCCCCACTCCATCTGCCCTGAGGATTTTCAGTTTGACAAATCTGAGTGGACCATCTGAGTGGATGTGGGAAGTGGGAGTTGCATGTTAAAAAGTTAAAATTGCATGTTAAAAAGAATGTATAGATCATGATGATTGTAAAGATTATGTTGTGAAGATTTTGTGCTTCATGTTATTTTTGCTATGTCTTGAGTGACTGGATATCTACCATGACAAAAGAAATTCTTCTATCATTTTTAGTTTGGTTAAAATACAACTTAACATGAAATTTATTAAGAGAGAAAAACTTTGCAAACAATTGAATGGAAGAAAATCTCCTTTTAATTAACTGGCTAGCACCTGAGGCTTTATGTGTGAATGAACAATTCTGCTTTTAAGCTTGCTAATTTTAATTCTTAATGAGAAAAGTTTCAGCTTCCCACCTTTAACTTATACCTGGCATTTATGAACTCAAATATTTCTGGATGCATTTAATCTATCATAAAATCATAAAATCATAGAATGGTTTGGGTTGGAAGAGACCATCTGGTCCAACCACCCTGCAATGAGCAGGGACATCTTCAACTAGATCAGGTTGCTCAAAGCCTCATCCAACCTGGCCTTCAACACCTCAAGGGATGGGGCATCTATCCCCTCTCTGGGTAACCTGTTCCAGTATTTCAACACCCTCACAGGAAAAAAAATCAACTTCCTTTTATCTAGTCTGAGTCTATTCTCTTTTAGCTTAGAACCATTACTCCTTGTCCTATCACTACACTCCCTGATCAAGAGTCCCTCCCCATCTCTTCTGTAGCCCCCTTGAGGGACTGGAAGGCTGCTAGAAGGTCTCCCTGGAGCCTTCTCTTCTCCAGGCTGAACAACGCCAACTCTCTCAGCCTGTCCTCATATGGGAGCTGCTCCAGCCCTCTGATCATTTTTGTGGCTCTCCTCTGGACTCTCTCCAACAGCTCCATGTCTTTCCTGTGCTGAGGACTCCAGAGCTGGATGCAGTACTCCAGGTGGGGTCTCACCAGAACGGAGTAGAGGGGGAGAATCACCTCCCTCAACCTGCTGGCCACACTTCTTTTGATGCAGCCCAGGATACAGGGCTCGTTCTGAACTGAGAGCACACATTGTCGGCTCATGTTCAGTTTTTCATCCACCAGTACTCCGGAGTTCTTCTCTTAGACATGGTGGGAGCCTCTTGTTCAGCCCAGAATTGTTTGAGACAAAAGCATAGATGCTTAGGAGTCCCTGACAGGTATGAACTTTGCTTAGTGTCAGAATTTCTGATGAGTAACAAGACACAGAAAAAAATAACTGCTGTTCATAGTGGGAGAAAAGACGGCAGATAAAAACTGTTCCACAGAATATAATGAGAATGTGATCATGCAGGACACTGTTCCTCTGTAAGATAACAGCTGTCTGCTGTTAAGTTTTATTTCCATCTGCCTTTGTTCCCCTGACTGCTGGTTACTTTGCCAAACCCAGGCTTAAAATGTACTCAGCATCCTGATGTTAAACAGCTTTCATTAGCCCAGTAGAGCTGACTTTTCATATGTGTATCACTTATGTTCCATACTGTGATATAGGTGCTTTCCTGTCAGTCTCTTAGGACACAGGTACTGTTGAATAAGCCCAAAATAAATAGTAGTTATAATAGTTTAAACACAAGACTTTCCAAATACAAAAAAAAAAAAAAGTCAGAATTTATAGCTAGCTGATCAGGGGATAAATATTTGACACTATTCAGCAGAATCTTTAAAAGGCCTGAGGTAGGAAAGTTTTAGAAACTGAATTTCAAGAAAACTTTCCTGTCTTTCCCCATTCTGTGTGAAACTTGACCTAATTGTTATGATTACCATAAAATAAACAAATCTAAAAAACAGAAAGGAGAAAGAAAGAGAAAATAAGGAAAACGAGAGGGCAAAGGAAAGTGAGAAGGAGGAGGGGAAGGAAAAAAGGAAAAAAAAAATTCCTGCAGTCTCTATACATTGTGGCAAGGCATAGTCTCACTCTGGCCACAGTGCTCATTTCTGTCAGAGCTGAGTCAGCAGCTTATTTAACTCTAAAAGGTCTCACTAACATGAACAGCCTCACAGTAACTATTTCCGCAAAGTGGTATATCCCACAACATATAAAAGATGGTTTGTTTCTTATCCTTTTCCCCCAAAACACATCAGGTCTTGTGAAAATGAAAGAATTCAAAAGGTTTATGTCTAGTTGGAGCCTTCTGTTCACACTCAGTGAGTTAAATGGAGACTTGGTAGAAGGAAAGCTTCGTTGTGACCAACAAAAAGGCACTAATAGCACCACCAACCCTTTATTCGGCAGGGGACTGGTGAAGACATGGGAGAATCACCTACAAAAGTACTCTTTTTGAGTAACTCATCTTGAACCCCACTCCTCACTCAGAACTGCACCTACATTTGGCTGTGCATTTTGACCAGCAAGGTTAAATGTTCGAAGTTATATTTAAATAAGCAGATAAAGAGATAAAACTTCATTATAAGTCTCAAGCCAATCCCTCACAGAAAATCTGATGAAGCACGTGTAGGAATCATGATCATACTTTCAATTCTGGTTGTTCCCATGCCTTCAGGCCCTGCCTGGAGCTATAGTCTGCACGAATATGGGATTTTCTCAACATGACGGACAAGACCATCACAACCTTTTTTACACTAATTGCAGAGAGGCCGAGAATTCTCAGGTAGCTTAATTACAGTGAGGTATTTCCTTATAATGTGTAAGGATGAGACAAGTCCCAGTAACTAGTATAGGAACTCAAAGTAACTAAATTTTTTTCCTGTTTTCAAAAAGTGAAGCATACAGAGGGCTTTGGCAAAAGAGTACTCTTTGCAATAAGGAAAATCTAAAATGCTAGGTTTGTTTCTAGCTCCTGGGCTACTGACCTAGTGAGATCCTACAGAACTACTGAGAAGTGGTTGTCAGAGTGCAGAGTACAATGTGGTGCTACCACACTTTTGATTCATGCGTAAGGCTAGACAACAAATAATATAAGGTGCGTGGATGCAGATGAAAAATGTAGTCATTCCCATACTCCTTTAACTTGAAAACTAGCTACTTCTCTACGGCTTCAACATGTTTGATTGCAAGCAGAATTTGTCTAGAGATAACATAGCTGAAGCATGAGAGATGAGAAGAAGCCATCAGTAAACTTTGCTGCCTAAGAAGCCAAGTTAGCAAGCTCTAAAACATAGGCACGGTTTGCACAGAAAATACCCTGGATACAGCAGAAGCAACAATCTCACTTTCAGAGACTTGCAGAGTTGCTCACTACAGGAAACTCATGCTCAAAAAGGTTTTCTCTGACTTTCTTTTCCTACTCATCATCCTTAAAACCTGAAATACTTGGGCAAATAAGAACAGCTACTTTTTGGGCATCTCAGCTCTCAGTTGCTCCTGAAGCTAGACCATATAATCTTTTAGACTCTGTGGCAGGCCTCTTATAAGTGCAGCCATTCTCACAGGATCTGCCACCATTAACATTGGCAATGGTCTCCTTGGGATTAATTGCCAGTGGTACATTAATTGGAGGCAAGCCACCTTTTGAATACTTTAAATCAGCTGATTGATATTAGGCATGCCAATGCTGACTGGGTCTCCCCTCTCCAAAGGGTTTAAGCTGCCTGCCCAGTATACTGCCCTTTGGGTTAGGGACCAAGGCTCCTTAGGATTGTCTACCATCAGAAATAGCCTGGGTCCCCAATATCCCTGAGCTTCCTCCTCAGACAACATGACCCAATCTCCACCAGTAAGTGAAACTCTCCAAACGTACTCAGTTTCTGTTTGTCCTGGTCCTCTTCAATATTTCTCCTGGATTTTAGACAGCTTCGTAGGGCAGTAAGGGATGGTGCAAACTGAAATTCCCTATATATATATTCCCCTACTATAATTAATTGTTCACAGGCAAGATCTCTTCCATCCCCTATAGTCCCACAGATCACAAATTCTTTGGAGAAGAGTAAGGAGATAAAAGGGAAGGAAATAAGTAGAGAATAAATAGAAGTGATACAGTTGATAGGAAGGGGGGGGAGAAGGGGGGTGTCACCACCCTAGGCTCCACTGATGACTCACAGTCATCTGTCAAATCATGGTTCCCAGTTGATGGGCTGGCAAATGACTGCTCCATCTGGTGTCTTTTATACTGCTTTGGTTGGAAGATTCTGGAAGATGGGTTGAGGGGCGTCCTCCCCTTGGGCAGAGTGGTCCTCCCATCAGGCGGAGTTATGCAAAGCATGTGCACTACCTCGGCTGGAAAGTTCTCAGAGTGGGTGTGGGAGTGTAGAGGGTCCTAAAGGTTGGTTTGCCCCTCTAACTGCTGTGACCATGGTGTGACCTTTTGTGGGCACATGGGTCCTGAGCCTTCTGTCAGAGCAGGGGAGTTGGAGAAACAGCATCACCCTGTCTTACACAAAGTAGGCTGCAGATCACCATTTCCCCCTTTGCAGTATAAAACAGCCTGTTCAATGTGTACCTTGAACAGATCAACCTTGAACAACACCAGTAAATAAACTCCTAGAGTCACTTGGGATGCCCTCAGATGCTGAACCTAGTCTCTAGCTCCTGCTCTAGAGACCCATGTCAGATCTGCCAGTATCTTAAATACATGAGTATTTTAATTAGCACTGAAGACATTATGTGTGGATATCTCAATCAAACCTTGTATCAAAATCATAAACAAGAGTCAGAATACCAGCTTTCCACAGCCAAGCTGGTCTTACAGTGCCTGCAGTTTATGTCCACATTACGAAACTGCAAAATTTTCTAAATGTTTAAGCCTAGCTCAGAAACCATGGGCACATTGCTTTGTCCTTAAGTCTTCTGTGGCTTAAGCCCAAAGTGGGGCTGTGACTAAAACACATCAAAGGCCATAAAAGTGACTGCTCTGTTAGTTTGCAGCATCAGTGCTTCTACCTAAAGAGAGTTCAGTGTCATGATTACATGAGTGTACTTCTGACTCAACAGCTCTGATGGCGTGCTGCTCAGTGCTGGAATGGAGAATCACCCTTTAAGCAATCTTACCTCTTCACTGACTCTGCGAGGCACATAGCTGCCCTGAATGAGCTCACTAAAACAGGGAGTTTCCTTTCAGCCCATCAGTACCTAGTTTCGGCAACCAAAATGGTCACTTTAACATGTCGCTTTATTGGGATAAACCACAGTTTACATTTAATGATTACAGAAGGGCTTCCATCACAAAAGCAGTGAGGTAATATTCAATTTATAAAGAATCTGGTAACAGATAAATAACTAAAGTGAAAACATTGCTTACTGTAGCATCTTACTATATTACACATTTTAGATTACTATACGTCAAGAAGATAATTTTGGATCTCTGTGAGATCTGGCAGGAGAATTTATAGGCATCATATTTCAGAAATAGTAAAAATATTATGCATAATTAGGCATGAGAGTAGGAGGTTATTTTGACTACAACAGAGTATTTGAACAAAATTTCATGTTAGAAAAAGAAAGCTTCAAAGTCCTCTGTTTTGCTTTTGTTATGCCATCAAACTGCAAATACCAAGCACAACATAGCATTTGTCAGACGACAATTCTCAACTCAGAAACTGTGAAATATAAATAACTAACATAATCTTCCAAAAAGTAAGGGTAGAAATTACCTCAAAATTACTTATGTCCTCAACTGAGATTGACATCTGAATTAGGATCCCATCCTCTCAGCATGACAATTAAGTTTTTCATAACTGAACGTTTTAATTATGTAACTTAAGCTGGAACATGTATGTAAACAAGATAAATCCAAAGTAATTAAAGATTAATTTATTGTTCATTGATTTGTTACATAACAAGTTTTAAAGTTTATAAATTCCTTCAATTTAACAACCTAAAAAGAGTTCAGAATGTCACTAATAGAAAATTAAAAAAATAATTTAATACAACTGCAAAATGTGTGAATCACTATTTATGCAAAATTACCTTGTTCATACCATACATCCACTTAAACAGGTCTTATAAAATTAAAATTTTGATCTGTTCTCAAGGAGAATGAGATACCTTTACCTAGAGTGTCTTCTAAAATGAAAAACAGATTATGTAGTTTTCTTCAGCAGAGAAGTTGCTGATTCTTTCTACTTCCTCTCTATTTAATATTTGTAAGATAGAAGATTAAATATATCAGGCATATATACCTTTATGTAAAAGAAAAACATTGCTTAAAAGCTAAACTGATTTAATAATCCTATACACCAGAAACAATTTTCAGTTTAACAAGACAGATAACTAATTTATTTGTCTCTCAACCTGAGCACAAGCCTGTTACATCCAGACATTAGCACTGGTGAGCGAAATAAACTTTCACTGCTTTCTATCAAATCCTACTGAAAAAGTGAAATGGATAATTCTAGAAAGGGAATGAATTTCAGGCTGCTCTCATAAACTATGTAACACCGCAATAAATAAATTTTGGCAAAGATTTAATTTAGACAACGGTGAATTGTCTAAATTAATCTCCATCTCCAGCACAGAGCCATGAAGACGATGAAGGGAATGGAGGATCTCCCTTATGAGGAAAGGCTGAGGGATCTGGGTCTCTTTAGCTTGGAAAAGAGGAGACTGAGGCGTGACCTAATCAATGTTTATAAATATGTGAAGGGTGAGTGTCAGGAGGATGGAGCCAGGCTCTTCTCTGTGACATCCAGTGATAGGACAAGGGGTAGTGGGTTCAAGCTGGAACATAAGAGGTTCCACTTGAATATGAGAAAAAACTTCTTTACAGTGAGGGTGACAGAGCACTGGAACAGGCTGCCCAGAGAGGTTGTGGAGTCTCCTTCTCTGGAGACATTCAAAGCCGACCTGGATGCGTTCCTGTGTGATCTGATCTAGGTGTTCCTGCTCCAGCAGGGGGATTGGACTAGATGATCTTTCGAGGTCCCTTCCAATCTCTAACATTCTGTGATTCTGTGATTCTGTGAAACAGC
>WKFP01014354.1:510490-539940 GCA_011057875.1 Pterocles orientalis | reverse complement strand
CCCGGTGACGCACTGCATACAGCCTTCACTATAGCCAGAACAGCAAGTCAGACATTCTCTCTGGTTCCTGGTTTACTGTGTGTCAATTTGGCACTGATCCTTGGACTCCTCACCATAGACTCAAGATGTTATTGCTGCCCTAGTAGAAACTACTTCATAAATATCATGCCTTGGAATTAACTTCTGCACTAACCCATCATGTATCTCAAAGTCACAGCATATGCAATATCCACTAACCTTCTAAGTTTCTTTAACCACTCTTAACCTTGCCCAGGTCAGCTGCCCTGTCCTCATCCTGTGGCAAACACTCTCTGTAAGACAACAAATCCAGCTAAAACCCTTGCTTAATAAAATCAAACATGCTGAACAAAATCTTAAAATATAATATCACAGCCAGTAGCAAGGTGTCAGAGACATGGACAGTGGGATTGAATGCACCCTCAGCAAGTTTGCCGATGACACCAAGCTGTGTGGTGGACACACTGTAAGGAAGGGATGCCACCCAGAGGGATTTTGACAGGCTTGAGAGGTGGGCCCATGCAAACCTCATGAAATTTAACAAGGCCAAGTGCAAGGTCCTGCAAGTGGGTCGAGGCAATCTCCAGCACAAATACAGGCTGTGCGAGAATGGACAGCGAACAGCTCTGAGGAGAAGGACTTGGGGCCATGAAACTGGTCAGAGGGCTGGAGCACCTCCCATACAAGGACAGGCTGAGAGAATTGGGGTTGTTCAGCCTGGAGAAAAGAAGGTTCCGAGGAGACTTAATAGCAGCCTTCCAGTACCTGAAGGGGGCCTACAGGAGAGATGGGGAGGCACTCTTTATCAGGGAGTGCAGTGAGAGGACAAGAGGTAATGGTTATAAGCTGAAAGAGGGTAGATTTAGATTAGACACTAGGAAGAAATTTTTCACTGTGAGGGTGGTGAGACACTGGCACAGGTTGCCCAGGGAAGTTGTGGATGCCCCATCCCTGGAGGTGTTCCAGGCCAGACTGGATGAGGCTTTGAGCAACCTGGGCTAGCGGAGGGTGTCCCTGCCCATGGCAGGGGGGTTGGAACTTGATGATTTGAAGGTCCTTTCCAACCCTAACCATTCTATGATACTACAATTCTATTTTTACTGATTCTGTTTGCTGTTGCAGTGACATGAGCCACACGGTGTCTCACATTTCTTTCCCCAAGTGCCATCTTCAATGATATTTCTCCTTAAGCACAGGATACTATTAAATTCAAATAGTCTAACCCTACATCTTACTGATGCAGAAGCAAATAAAATTACAACATTTTAAAAGAGTAAAAGCTCTCTCTCCTAACACTTTGAATATTCTTTTATGTCAGAAGGTGAAGTCTTAAATTAGCAGCTAGTCATTTTACCCTGTATTTTATTTCCTCCATTCATCTCCCTTTTTTTTCTATATGACTCTACCAACTAAGTTGGCTTGAAAATGCCTTATAACCTGCATCTCTTTACGACCAATAAATAGTGCTTTTTGTAAATAGCCCTTTCAGCTTAAATTTGAGCATACTGTATCACACTAGAAATTATTTCAAAATAACAGACTCTCTTCTACATAAAATTACTGTACAATCATAGCAGAGTAAAACAGAATTTAATTATTGTGTGCATCCTACGTGTGAAGTTCTTTATGTACACCACCTTTACTGGTTCTACATTAAGAAAGAAAAAGCAGCAATTAGTACAACATCCCACCAAATACAATAATCACTAATAAGACCTTAAAAACTCTCTCTTCAAAAATAGAAGCAACAGCTTTTCTAATCATAGAGTTGGAAAATAGGAAGACAGGAAAATGATTCATCACAGCATAGGGTAATTTGTTTGTTTTAAAAAAACCCCACCACATCCAATTACAGCATTTAAGCACAAGCAAGCATAAAGTAATGTAGCTAGCTGTAAATATTGAAAAACAAGGCTTTCTGAATGAATGCTGTTATATTGTTATTTAAAATAACTTGCATCATACTGTTGTTCAAAAACTTTTCACATGAATAGGTCTCTAAATAGCAGAAACTGACGAAACCTATACTCTCTCAAGAAAGAATAGACTGAATAATTCTTCTGTTATAAGGCAGTCTGTTAGAACAATAACAGGGCAGCAATTAGCAAAAGAAAATAGCAAAAAAATCAGCTAAATGAGAGCATGGGAAAAAGAAGTATAGTGGAAGCACACTTCTGCATCCATGACAGTCCACATTTTATGGCAAGTCCAATGTCTACTTGATAACAAAACCTTGTCTTGACCAACAGAGAATGTATTTGGAAATGCAAGAAAAATCATAGGAATTAGATATCATAAATGTAGGAGAAATAGCGAAATGGATCTTTCAGTGTTTCATACCACCTCCATAGGCCAAAAAGGTGGGCAGACTCCGTATTTTCTTTTCCTCAGCAATCTTCCAGCCTTTCTTACATTCACACTGCTCTAATAACTCTGGTCCCTTTCTGTATCTGAAGCAAAGCAACTATTACTTCGAGCAGACGTTAGTTCCTGATCAAGTCACAGTGTCATCACAAAAGGCCAAAACACTACGGAGGCACAAACACAGCCCATCTAGTTTAACAGCTTTTCCTCATCAGCCGTGAGGGGCCGGCGACGCGGCTCTCCTGCCGTTTCTCCTGTCCAGGCCTGCACGATCTGCAGCAATTCCCTACAAAGGTTCACAAGTTTACTTCATTTTTTCCCCCGTATTTCATTTAAAGCTTCCTCTTTGCTCCTGCTGCCTATTTATTCAGGGGCTACCGATGGCATGACTGCTTGCTGGCACTTGCCGGTCCCTCTGATGTCCCTGTCCCGCTCTTTGACAGCTCCCTGCATCGGGGCTTGTCCCTCGGGCCTGGAGGAATATAGGGTTTTTGTCCCAATTTGTACTGAGAACTTTTCATTCAGTGCCCCGTAATTCCCCACCGCGCCTCTCCACCCTTGTCACAGCTTGTGGCAGGGGCTGACACCACCCCGGCTCCATCGCTGCCAGTCAGGAGACGCGAGGACGTGCCACCCTCGGGCCTCGGCACGGCGCCGGCTGGCGCGGCCGCTGCCCTCTTCCGCGGCGACAAAGGGGCCGCCCCGCAGCCGGCGGTGGGCCCGGCCTCCCGCGGGGACGCAGCAGCCGCCTGAGACGACTGGCCTGCCCCACCGTGCCTTCCACGGCCGGCTGGGCCGGGCAGGCGCCTCGCTAGCGGAGCGCTTTCCGCCGCCGTTTGTCTCCCGTCTCTTCCCGTTCGCAACAGCAGCAGCTGCTGCTGCGCAACCCCTTCCCCGCCCGCCCGCTCGCCCCGGTAGCGTCGCGTCCTCTTCTCAGCCTGGCACAGCGTGGCCCGGTAAGCTTCAGCGGGGCTGGTGGCACGGAGGGCCGAGGCGGGCCCTGGGCGTGGGGGCCGCAGGGCAGCGGGGCGCTGGGGACGCGGGCTGAGCGCTGACGTTCGGACACCTGCCTGGAGCCGGGGCGGCGGCGGCGTTGCCCGTCCCGGGGAGAGCCCGGCGCCCGCCTGAGGGGGCGCCGAAGCGCGGTGGCCGCAGCCCCGACTTCTCGGAGTTAACTTGGCTGTGCCGCCGCCGGCTGTCAGCACCCGAAACGCCCCGGGAGCCCCCCGGCGTGCGGGGCTGCCAGCCCAGCCCTGCCCGCGCCGCGCCGGGACGACTGCCCGGTCCGCTGCCCGGTCCGCCGCGGCCCGCTCCCGCCCAGCCGGCGGCGCGGGCAGGGGGCTCTGAGCGGCGCCGCTGCCCGGCGGTGGGGCCTGGGCGGGAGCAGGAGGTGTCCGGGACCCAGCGGGGCGGGCGGGGCGGCTGCTGCGGCTGTGCTGCTGGGTGACTTGCAGCCAGGAGCTCGTGTTACGCAGGGCACCGTATCTCTGCTGGTTTCGTCCTTTATTTTGTGGGACAGCCAACAGTGCGGAGCGTGAGGCGGGCAGTGCTGTCTGCAGGATCTCAGGTGAGAAAGAGAAGATGCGCAGATCCGTAGTTTTCCGTTGACCTGTGAGGTCTGTTGCCTGTCAAAGTGATTTGAACACGCCGCATTCTCTGTGTCTGGTAGACCTGTTGACTTCTGCAGATTGCGGTAGGATTCTTTAGGAAGGTAAGCAATAAGTCACAAGTAACGTTCTTTCCCATTTTGATGTAAACTGCCTTTTAATTACGTAGCCTACTCTTGTTACGAGAGACGGTTTCGCACGCTGGCCACCCTCTCTCATCAACCAGTGGACCATGATATGGAAGCTGATCACACAACAATAGCTGAAGTGGTAGAACAGTTCCTAATCGAGCAGGAGCTGACAGAGGAGCAGGTGGCACAGCTCTTTGCGGGTCTTGCCGCTTTACTTCGTTGGCAGCCTGGAGGCAGTTCTTTAAACTTTATTTTCTATCTTTTCATCTAAGTGCTACTTTATTGAGAAACACTGGTTAAGTATGCGTCTTGAAGTGTCTCTTTAAGCAGAAATACTTCAGAGATCAGAAACTAGCAGCAAGTTTTTACATGTACCTGAGTACCTTCTGTGATTTTTTTTCTCTGTCCAGTGAAGTGTCAGTTCCTCCCTTTCTGGGAGCAGGAACTTCTGGTATGGACACTTGTTGGCTAGGACAGCTCATCTAGCTTCTCACTGTCATCTTTCTTCAAAGCTGCCACTCCTCTATTTTTTCAAGACTCCAGTTAACTAGTGGTCAAGTTCCTGTGCCCTAGTTTCTTGCTGCAACCTAATTATTATTGCAATCTTCATGGCTGCAGTGTTCTGAAGGGGTCACAGGTGACTTGAACAAAAAGGCATTGAAAACTGCTTGTCCTCCAGTACTCGTTTTCTTAATTTTATGCATTTGAGGATGAGGAGCAAGCTAGTAGAAGAGAAATTCTAGGCCAAGTTTTCAACAGAAATTTAGGTTTTTGTATTTAGTTCTATACTCAAAACATTTAAGAATTTTTTCCTGGGGTTTTACATCATGTTTTCTAGCAATCTTATTGAAGAGGAAATTAAGCCAAAGCTTAATTCATTATGCAGCTCAGATTGTGTAAGAAATTTAGATATAAATATCAAAGGGGACTTCCTACTAGTGACGAGATAGCAGGCAGGAAAGTGTCCCGTTCAAGAAGTCATCAGTAAACAGAAAGCTGATCAGCTCTGTACCATTTCTTTGGCTGCTATGTGTGCTGCTTGATTCTTCACCTATTTTTTATTGTTTTTTTTGTGAATAGTTCTGCTAGCTTTCTGTGATGTTGCTCATAGATTTTCCAGACAGAGTGGGAGGAAAGAAGAGTACAATTCCTGTGTTGACTTCCCTTAGCATATTGATGAGCATATATGAATCTGAAAATATTAAGGATCTCATGCTGAAATTACTTAGAAAATTGTTTGCTGCTGGGGAGTTCTTATTTAATCTTCCAGTGTTTCTTGCCCTTATAAATGTAAGAAAAAACATTTTCAAATATATCTAAGTGAATTTTGTGTTACTTTCTATCCTAGTAAGGCATCCTCCATTCTTTTTTTCCCCTTGAAAACATATATAGACTAATCTAGTCAGTGTTGGTAAAACTTCGAGTTCTGCATCCAGATTGGAACACTGCTGTACAAGAATAGCTGACCCATTTGAAAGAGTTCACAAAGTACCAGTGACAGTTGGAGATCAAGAAAGCCCAGTCTGTGAGGAAAGAGGGAAACAACTGGATATATTTAGCCCAAAGACCAGTTTGGAGGGGAGCTAATGTACAATAAGTGTTTGAAGTTGTAAAATATTCTCGCATGGAAGAAAAGGAGCTGTTTTGTTCTCTGTATTCACAGTGAATAGGGGGAATTGCAAGAAAATTCAGGTTAGATGTTTGGGGGAAAGTTACAGTAATAGAAGATAAAGAAGGTAATTAAGTAGTTTGGGAAGGCTGTGAAATGTCCATCAAAGGTCTTTAAGGGAAGGTTAGAGGAGTGGTTTTCAGGAAAGGAAACTGAGACTCTGACTTGGGAAGGAAGTCTTAACCCTCTGCTCCTGGTTTTTCCAGGACTGAATCATAGAAAAAAGTTTGAAGGACATAAAACAAGAGTCAAAGAGGAGTGTAGGCTTTTTAATGCTCAGATATGTCTACGTGGTATTTTGGAGGCAAACGTGAGCTCACATAAAGCAACTGATCTGAAAGCAATATAGCAAACATGGCCCAGTGCCAAGCTGAGGAGGCTGCCTGCGAATGACACTATATAGTTTCTTAGTGCCAAATTGGAATCTTTTATCTTTATGTTGGCATTTTTTGCTGAAAGACAAAGCAAGGTGAGAACAAGATGCCTTTTAATAGTTTTAGATGCAAAACAAGATGAATAAAAACTTACTATAAATATATCCAGAATATTATGGTTAAACTGCATTTAACTATAAAAATACTACAAAATCTTGTGTTTGTATGCTTTTATTTGAGTTCCAGTTTAAGTTATGTGCAAATCAAAATAAAAATGAGTGCTCATGGGACAGATAGAAACATCTCATTTGCTGTTTTCTAGCATGGTACGTGTAGAAACCACTGCAGTGTGTTAGTGTGCATTTGTAGCATTTCTTCTGCCCTCTATAAGAGCTACAAAAGGCACATACATGCAGAATCTTAATAGGCCTCCAGGAGTTTTCTTTTTAAAATTCTACTAGGCCGTAAGAACACTTCAGCCTGTGGTAGTAGAGTAAAAGTATTTGCATTTTGAGGTGGTTTTTTCCACTTAGTTCACTCTTGGTTACACAAAATACAACCTGTGCTGTGTGAATTATTACATATATCTTATACGTTCATTTATCTTATGAAAATGTATTTTTAAATGGAAGGTTTATGCACAACTAAAAAGAAACTTCAAAAGTGTATACATAAAAAGAAAAGAGCTTTTATTTTGCAGTAAAACAGAGCTTGTGTACTAGGTATTGTTGAAGTGAGGGGGATGTTTACATCACTTTTGATGCCAGTGATCCTTAGACAGACTCTGCTTGCATGACTTGAACCGTGTCTTTTAAATATAGCAAGTATAGCAGTCCTTTATCTGTTGGTTCAGAGGTCTCTCACCAATTGTTTTATAGCCCGCTCCAGTAAGCATCATCAGCCTCAAATGGACCAGCTGTTCAACAGGTAGCAAACCAGCTTTTTCTATAACAATTAGCGTAAGGGGAACGGCGTATATACAGAGACCCAAATATATGCCATTTAAATGCACAGATACAGCATATAAGATATGCAAGATGTATATCACTAACTATAGTACGTTTCAAGAATGTATTTTAGTAGACGGGGATATGGCTGTACCTGAAAGGCACGTCTGAGCTAGCCTTGGGCAAAAAGTTTTTCAGTCCTTCCTGGTTGGTCTTGGATCTGAGGTTCTCACTGAGCTGTTGTAAGATTCTTTTAATTCTTGAAGTGTGTTATGAAATTATGAAAAATAAATTAATTAGAACAGCTTTAAGGTGTTAGAATGATACAAACAAATTCATAACTGCTAATCATTCCTTCAAGACCCTGTGAAGCCTAATGCTGCATTTATCACAGCGACGTGGTACACACTACTTGTAAACATCCTTCAGAGCCTGAATTTACTTAATTCAGAGAGAGGTCCAGCATTTTTGTACATTCCATGTTCAAAATGGGTCTGATACAGGAAGTAGCAGCATTGACATAGTGTGGTTAGTAAAAACTTGAGAGAGATACTGCTTGAGTCAAGGCATTTGATTCATCACATTTTTTGGCACGAACAAGACAGGTTTCCAGTGTAAATGCTGCCTTTCCGCGATCCTTGCTTGGCTATCTTAACTTACGTTAAAATATGTTAATGACATCTTAACAATAATTCATTTTAAATTATTGTGAAATTGCAAGAAAGGATTTGATGTTTGTCTTAATTTCACTTTCTAAGCTTAGCGTGGATCTAGTTATTAAAAACTGGGTGTACACTTGAGCTAGGCATTGAGTATGCACACATTGTTTCTGTTCTTCCTTGTCAAGCTGTATTTTGACTCTACATATTTAGAAAAAGTAGGAAATCCGATTAAAGAAGACCTCAGATATAAATGAAAAATAATTAATAAACTGTCTGTGTGTTTCGTAGTCTTTGATTAATTCAGGAAACAAGGCAGAAAAGGGAAAGGTAGAAGTGGGGAAGATGCAAAATTCTGTATGGCTCAATAAGCCAAACTGCTCTTCAGACAGCCTCTATTGAAGACCCAAGAGTTTCTTTAGTTAGTGAAAACTAAATAAAAATGACATTGATGAAAGAATTGCAAAATCAGATGTTTGGAATGTGGACAAAGATTCTTTTAATATCTTAAGATATTAAGATATCTTAAGAATCTTAAGATTCTTTAAGTTTTATGCCCCAGCTTCCCTGTCAGTAAACACTGTGCACTTTAGCACTGTGAGTAGTCATAATCCTGGAATAGTGCTTGAGTTGAGTGTGTGGATGTAAACTATTTTCTTTTTTTTTTTTTTCATATAGCTAGCACAAGAGAGTAAAAACAGAGGCAGGTAGAAAGAAGAGTTGGAGGATCTTTGGAGATAGCATGGTAAAAAGGGAAGGCTTTGGAAACAGATTAGAGAAGACCAGCAAGGCACAAAGAGAAAAATATTTGTCTTGTCCTTCTGGTTGTCTTAATTTAGGTCTCTGTTTTACAAGGGGGTCAATTCGAGTCTGTGAAAAGCACTTTTGCATCAGCAGCACTGATCCTCCTACACAAAATAATTTAAGGGAGCAAGCCTCCAGGGACATACTGAGAAAACAGTCTTTGTTTTCTGTGGTTTTATGTCGGCGTTCATTTTTATTGTGTGTCATCACATCACATATATGTGTGTGCTTGTATTTAATGTGTAGGATAATAATGACTTATTTTTATGGACATATTCTTGGAAAACCAGAGTGCTCTTGTCTTTTGCCTAAGCATTGGGGAAGTTGGTTTATTTTTTTAATTTTTTGTTGTTGTTGTTACTTTCTAGTTCTGTACGCAACCTGGAAATAAAACCAGCTGATTTGCTTTGCTATTTAAAATATCTAGGTGGCTCGCTGCACAAGATCAGAGAAAGTTTGTAAATAAAGTATTAGTCTTCTCTGTAGTGAAGAGATTACTGATAGACTTCTGGGTTGCAAGAGGAAAGCATGTGTGGATTGAATTGTATGTTTTTGTGGTCTTTATAGGTAGATATACGGATCTAAGGAATCACAGGTTGAAATGAGTAACCAAGATGCTGATGTGCTATGTTTTGGAGATGTAGAAAACATATAGCAAATTCTGTTTGCCTTGCAAAATGTCATGGAAAAGAAGCATATGAAGTAACTATAGCATCTGGAGGGGGTTTGTAACTTTTTGCAGTAGCATTGGTTTTAAATAAAGGAGAAGTATTAGACTTTCCCTCACTTAGTAATTATTCTCCTGTGGAGATAAGTTCTGAAATATGCACAATTCCATAGAGAGTAATGTAAGCAGTAATGCTACTGAAGCTGAATAGGCAGTGGCCACCTTTATGATCTGAAACATGAAGGCTGGTATTCGTGATACATTTGACTACTAGCCTGTGTAGAGTATGTAGTGTTACTGTTTTTCATATAAAAATTGGTTTGTTTTTTGACAGTTTCAGCACAGCCAATTTTGTTTTAATATCTCCTAACAGAGAACTCTTTGTTGCTAAGGTGTGTTTTAAATAACGATGCTAATTTCCACTGAAATTATTAACTATGTGTGAAATATTCCTACATCACAAGCTTTTGCTCTTTATTTTGAAAACCTGGGGAATAGTCTGTATACAAAAATAGTTCAGAAGATTAGCCTGCCCTGAGGGTGGGGGTGCCTTGCCAGGCTAAAATACCACTTAGTAATTTATGTCATCTTTATTAAAATAAACAGAAAACAATCATACAGAATGAAACAATGACAGAGTATTTCCTGTGGCTTTATAATGGCAGATAGTAATTGTGAAGAGTTAGAGTCTTTCCAAATATGCCAAGAAGACTGTGCTTACATCCTATGATCTTGAATTAAAGCGAGAAAGCAAATAGACACACTGGAAATGCAGTGACATTCTTTTTGGCGCTGGAGAAGAGTATAACCAATAGAGGTAGAAACAAAGTTATTATTCCTTAAGATCCTGATATAATTAGTATTACTAATAAACCCTATGTTAATCACTTCCTTCTCTTGTGGAGCTTGAGTTTCTGGAATGTTTTTCACGCTTTATATTTGAGGTGTTTTTATTTTGTGCTTGACTATTTCGGTGGGGTGGGAAATTTAAACTCCTTTCATGGAAAAAAATGTAATGAAGAAGGTATCTTTGTCAGTGCCCCACCGTGGAGCTTTTAATTGCTAGTGGAGATTCACCTTTATTGTGCACAAGACTGAAGGAGCTCCTTCTCTAATTATGTCAATAGCAAATTTTAAAAAATGTAATTTAATGCTACTTCCTGAGATATTGGGAGGCAAAAATTGTAGTAAGATGAGAACAGTGATGTTTTCAGTATGTTTGCTTTCCCTGATGAATTGTAGGCCTTCAGTCAAAGACTGAAGCTGAAATACACATAAAAGAGAAAAAGCATAGAATATTTTGAGTTGGAAGAGACCTTAAAGATCATCTAGTTCCAACCACCCTGCCCTGGAGAGGGATACCTGCCACTAGACCAGGTTGCTCAAAGCCTCATCCAGCCTGGCCTTGAACACCTCCAGGAGTGGGGCATCCACAACTTCCCTGGGCAACCTCTTCCAGTGCCTCAGCACCCTCACAGGAGAAGATTTCTTCCTAATATCTAATCTAAATCTACCGTCTTTTAGTTTAAAACTGTCACGTCTTGTCCTATCACTGCACCCCTTGATAAAGAGTGCCTCCCTATCTCTCCTGTAGGCCCCCTTCAGGTGTTGGAAGGCTGCTCTAAAGTCTCCTTGTAGCCTTCTTTTCTCCAGGCTGAACAACCCCAATTCTCTCAGCCTGTCCTCATAGGGGAGGTGCTCCAGTCCCCTCACCATCTTCATGGCCCTCCTCTGAATTAGTTCCAGCAGGTCCATGTCCTTATGTTGGCGGCCCCAGAGCTGGATGCAGTACTCCAGGTGGGGTCTTACCAGAGCAGAGTAGAGGGGAGAATCACCTCCTTTGACCTGCTGCTAATACTTCTTTTGATGCAGTCCAGGACACAATTGGCTTTCTGAGCTGCAGGCAACATTGCTGGGTCATGTTCAGCTTCTCATCAGCCAGTACCCCCAAGTCTTTCTCCTCAGAGCTGCTCTCTGTCCATTCTCCACCCAGCCTGGATTTGTGCTTGGGATTGCTTCAACCCACGTGCAGGACCTTACACTTGGCCTTGTCGAACTTCATGAGGTTTGCATGGGCCCACCTCTCAAGCCTGTCCAGGTCCCTCTGGATGGCATCCCTTCCCTCCAGCGTGTCCACCACACCACATAGCTTGGTGTCATCAGCAAACTTGCTGAGGATGCACTCCATCCCACTGTCCATGTCTCTGACAGAGAGTGTTAAACAACACCAGTCTCAATACTGACCCCTGAGGAGCTCCACTTGTCACCGGTATCAACTTGGACATCAAGCCATTGACTCTGTGTGTGCACACGTCCAGCCAATTCCTCGTCCACCAAGTAGTCCTTCTGTCACATCCATGTCTGTCCGTTTTAGAGGCAAGGATGTCATGTGGGACAGTGTCAAAGGCTTTGCACAGGTCCAGGTAGATGACGCTGGTTGGTCTTCCCTTTTTCCCCGGCGCCGTGGCTCTGTCGTAGAAGGCCACCAAATTTGTCAGGCACGATTTGGCGCTAGTGAAGCCATGTTGTTGTTCTTGGAACAAATCTTAAAACCAAGTGTTGAAGATAGGAATGTGTTATGCATGTTTTAGATCAAAATTGTATCCAAGCTGAAATACAGGCATTCTCCACAGATGGGAGGAAGATGATAGCATAGACATGGCAAACTAATTTATCTGTCTGCTGTCATTACTTGGAAAATTTGTGAAAGATTCTGTCTTCTGTGCATGGCTCCACTTTCAATTTTGAACATAATGAAACTTTTATTCTCATGAATTTTATAGCATACGAGTCGGTGATTTTCCGTATTCATAAATTTTAACAACTGATTTTAAGACTTTAACACTCACCAGAATTTCCTGATATTTTTAGCCATCTTTATAACATTACTGACGTTCTAAACCGTATTAGAACATCCTATGCATATCACTTCTGTTCTGAAAGGACATTAGGTAATTGTTTGTATTTTAGTATCAGTTAGTGAAATGCTACAGCTTTTTTGCATTTTGCTTCATCTTCAGTTGGTCACATCATTGCAGTAAAAACTCAAAAGTTGCTAAGAGACCCTAGTTTCTCTACTAGTTATTCCAACAAGCCTTAGAAAATGAATTTAAAACTATTTCTGACATAGTTATGCAGTACTGACCACAGCCTTCATATAAACTGGAACTTAAATTTTCTTCTCTTTACTGGAATATTGCGCCAGCTGATAGTGCTTCTGAAATCAATTTCCAACTATACTTGGCAGATCAGCAATTCCATACTTTCTGTTACTGTAAATGAAACAAAACCACCTCCAAATGCCTCCACCTCCACACTGGAATCTGTCCAATCTCCTTACATTCAGAAATAGAGAATTATTGACAGCATCTACCTGATTTTTAGCTTAAAGGATGCACCAACACCTTTGAGTTTTATTATTTGTTAATAAAATTTTTACTGAATTTGGGAAGCTGCCTTCTGGCTGTATTCAAACAAAAAAAAAGCTGACGTTGAATGTTGAATATCAATAAAACATTTATTTTTTAAACAAACATCACAACCTTCAGCTTCTTCTCAGGAGTCTTGCAATGTATGGCATGTGAACTTAGAAGCTATTCCAGAGTGGGTTAAGTGCATCATTGAAAAGGTAGGTCTTAGATTTCTCAAACCAATGGGAAGTAAGTAAGGGGAACAAATTTCAAGAGCATGTTTCTGCCAACGTTCATATATATTATAGAGACATTCTAACTGAGGGAATTACTCAGTAACATCTGCCATTACCATTTACAGGGGCTTTTTTCCCCTTTTAAATGTTTTGGTTTGGTTTGGTTTGGTTTGGTTTGGTTTGGTTTGGTTTGGTTTGGTTTGGTTTGGTTTGGTTTTTTATGTAGGCACAAAGCCTACAAGTGATAAATCCTGTTCCTGCCCATTTATACATTAATGTATTTATTTTTGTGCAAGTAACTGTCATGGGCACCTCTATATATTTTGTCAATGCTTAAAATTATATTATTATTATATTATATTTTCTAGACTTTGGGTTTTGGTTTGTCCTGGTCATCGTGTTTTGCAGCACTAATGCATATGTTGACGGGGATAGTAAGAAACATGTTTCTCCATAGAACTGGACTGAGGGTTTGTTAAGAGGTGAGTTGTTGGAATATGATGTGATGTCTTTTATATTTAATGTGCTATTATGTCTTATGAAAAGAAAGTAGTTACCTTCCTCCAAATTCAAAGGTCTGATGACAACTCAGTGTCACTGCTTTTGAGTTTTAACTGCCCACTTGAAATTACAGACCATCCCACAACTTTCCTTTTGTACTGATTGCTTCAGTTGAGTGTTTTCTTTCAGTTTTTTTTAGGTCTAGAAGTTAATGTTGTTGCATAGACGTAATAAGCAGAAACAGTGTTTTTCTTCTGGCCTGCAGTTTTTCTCTGATGAGTCTTTGATTTTGAGAAGCAAATGGTATCTGCATTCCTTTCTGCTTAGACTTCGATGTCTAAGTTTTACTATATTGCAATTAACTTCTGATCTAAGGAAATCCACCCTGAAAATTATACACAAAGAAAAAAATGTTATGACTGTAAAACTAAGCATTCAAAATATAAGAAAAATTGTTTCAACTTCCTTCATCTTCCCCTATGTTTTTTTTTGTTAAACATTAATTAAACTCATTTACTGTTTTCTTATACTTCAATAGTACATGACAGAATAGTGTATGTGTTTCAGAAACATTAATCTTGGCAGGGGGGTGTTGAAAATTAAGGGTGATAAGGTATTTCCCCACTTTACATAATTGCCTAGTCTTGAATGTCTAATCATACAGACGCAGTTTTTTATAGTACTTTGCATGTTATTTTGTTTCAGTAAAATTGGTTTCAGTATTGCTACTACTATTCTTCTTCTCACTTTTATCTGTAAACGGCCAGCCTTCTGCATTTGAAAGCCTAGAGTGTACAGGTTGAGACATGGGAAATAGAAAACCCATAGACTGCTCTGAAAAGGCTTAACATATTTGCTCAAGACTGCAGAGGAGCAATGTTCCTCTGGTGGCAGAGGCAGAGAATGCAATTCTCTATGAACACGTTCACTATCTTAGCGTTCATTTTGTCCTTTAATATCCTGGGAACTCTTGTCTTGTTCGCTTCTGACTTCTCTAGAAAGATAACTGTGGGTTTATGGGTAAATGTGTGGTTTTCTTAAACAATTCTGACTTATCCCCAGATCCTCCTGGGCTCTGAATAATTTTGTGATCGTGTGTTATTTTCTCTTGTATGACTCCTGATTCAAAGGCTAAATCATTTTACATAAGCACACAGTCTATTTGCAGACTGTAAAAACCCACTGCTTCCCAGCCAGTTCTTTTTTGCCATCTGTCCCTGTTCTTAACCAATCTCTTTGGGTTTCATGCACACATTAGCGTATAGATAATCTTCAATGATTATAAATGTCTAACTAGTGTCGCTAGTGACATTTATTGAGCTGTGTTTTCTTTTCGCCATCTTTCATCACCTGTTTTAGTTTCTTTGTCTAACTCTTCCCAGTTTTTCCTCTTCGTGCAGTCCATCATTAAATCTGTGTACCCTCAGCTCCTTTTCAGATCGTGGTGACTTTCCTCCTACCACCTCCTCCACTACTAGGCTGTTAACTTCTTTTACTGAGTCAATGCTTCCACAGCCCATTGCCAAACTCATGTTAAATCAGTCCTAGTCTCCCTTGTGCTGCACCTCATCTCCCAGTCTTTGTGCACATAGGACATAAACATGTCCTTTATCTTCCATACTGTCTCTTGCATTCCCATTTTTGCCAGACTTCTAGCCTTCTTCCCTACCCTTCATGAATCACTCCTCCATTTGGAGATCCAGGTTACTATTCCATAGTGACTAAGTGGCAGAAAGATGCGCTAAGGGCACTGGAAAGTGATTTTCCCTGGGTTTTAATGCCTAATGGCATTAATGGGAGATGGAGTGTGGGAGATTTATAGTAAATCTCTGAACCACCTTAATTCTTTTTTGAGAATGGCATGTGAACAAGTTGGTCAGCCTTATACACTGAGAAAGACTGTGCATGTTCAAGGAATTTTCAGGGATTTTAAAGCCTTTGGGCGTATGTAAACTGAGATTTTTTGAGCATATGTAAACAGGGTTTATCTTGAAGATTAAAGCATTTCCAGATTTAAACAAATTCTTATAGGTGCAATGAAAGGCATGTCTTTGATACTTCATTAAATTTTGAGATTTTAACCCACAAGGCAGGAGCAAGTTTCTCAAAGAAGTGTTTCCAGAAATGTTTCTAGTATTGCATGTGGAAAATAACCTTTTTTTCCTGCACAAGGTTTTTTGTTTGTTTGTTTGTTTGTTTTTCTGAAATTGCGATATTAGTTTTACTGAAACATTCTGAAGCTTTCAGTCGAACAAGCATCAGTCATGGAATCATCTTCCTAAACTACCTTGCAAAGACATTTGCAACTGAAAGCAATGCTTCAACTGGAAATGTGGGACAGCTTCTGTATTCATGGCTTAACCCCACTCTAGGCACACTTGTGGGTAATGTCTGACTGGAATTGCTAATGTTGTTTCTTGTCTGGGCTGTGATCTTACAAACAGTTGTGTAACTTTAATCCTCAGAAATGTTTCTGCTGACAGATTAATATATTTACTGAAAATACCAGTAGTTGTGCAAATATGTAGGATTTTATAGATCTCCGATGTGTATTTTCTTTTGAAAGAGTGACTTTAGGATGGATATTAAATTAATAGAATTACAAATAATAACTGTCTCCTTATAGTTATCCACACACAGATTATGTTGTAACACTACATGTCCCAAAATACAAGTACCATTTCAAGTGTTCGTGGGGTAAACAAAGTAAAAAGCTATATTCTCTTTGTAAGAAATCTCCTTCCCCTGCATTTAGTATGGAAGAAATGTCTCAGCATTCAGAAGACTCCGCTGAGAAACTGCTTGCCAATTCCAGATTAACGTGGTAAATTGATTTCATTGCTTTAAAAGATCTAATGTTTTCATTAGTATTGCAGCATTGTTCTATCTCTGGACAAATTATAAACATATTTCAAAACCCCTACATTTTGAAATGTGTGTTCTAGATTTCTTGGAATTAGTTATCACTGCAGCAAGCGAAGTTTTGACCAGAACATTATTTATGGTGGATTTTCTTTCTACTCTGAAGTCTCTTTTCTTGTCTTTGAAAACAGAGAGTAAGCAGTTTTATTAAAGGAGAGAAGTAACTCTGATAATGATTTCTTAATGATTTATTTGCAATTAATCTGTTGGGTGGGTTTTTTCTCTTCTTGTCAATAGGCACAGTGGACAATTGGAAGATTGCACTGTCCATTCTGTGAGGCCTGCTTAGGGGGCTTTAACTTTGCAACACAGAATGTTCCTGTGGACAGTTAGTAAATATGCATTTCTGCAAAAGTCAGACTGACTATCAGCCAGCTTTCTCTGTTAAATTGGCAAAATCTTCATTACCTCTCCTCAAGATTCAGTCTGGTTTTGGCAAGGATACCTGCCAGGAAGTGGTAACTGCAACTTTGGAAATCAAAAATCAACGGCATTCATACATGGCCAGAAATAATAATGGTACTGGAAGATTAACAGAAGCACTTTGTCTAGAAGTAAGAGCTCCCAGATGTGAGATGAAAAGTAAAAAACTTCCCATAAAGGCATTAAATCAAAAAAGAAATCTTTCCGCTTCCTATCATATGACTGATGCATGCACTGTGAAACCTTTTCACAGAAGATCACGTAGTTTGGATTTAAACATCAGAGAGAGACTTGTTTTGTCACCTGTGTTACATGAAACTTGCTGTATGGGAATGATTTACCATGGCCAAAATGAATACACAGGAAGTGGCTTGCAATTAGAGTCTGATAGGAAAGACAGTCCTGCTTTTCCAGACCAGTATAGTTCCAGTGCTGGTGAACTACAAAAAAGGTTTCAAGTGGCTTCATTTGCCACATTAGTACACAGAGAAACAGAAGGTGAATGTGATTTTGAAGCTACTGGACAATCTTCTGTGAATGCCATTGCTGGTGGGTCACCTTGTGTGATGAACCCTTCTTTATCTGCAAGTGCTGTGGAAGAGGGACACATCACACCTGTTGGTCTTGTGCAGCCTACGAGTATTTCCTTCAACCAAAAGCTGATTAAGAGAGAACGAAACAAGTTGAAAAACTTAAGGAGAAAACAAAGGCGGCGAGAACGGTGGCTACAGAAGCAAGTAGGTGTTCGCTTAAAATTAATTATGCTACTTTTTTTGTAAAGTTTGGCTTGCTTTTACAAATCATTCTTTTTTTTTTTAGTGCTGTCTGTTAATATTGGTTTAACATGGTACTGTGTGGAGTGAGGTACCCTGCAAACAAGGATTTATGACCTCTTCTTACATGTTGGTTTTCTAATTGAACCCAGTCAGGTTTTTTCTGTGTAAAATCAAACCCTAGTGTGGGTAGATATAACTAGTTTCTGTTGTCTTTCTTACTGTTTTGTGATGTAATAATAAATTTGAAGTGTGAAGAAGTACAGTAACATTTAATCAGCATGATTAAAGGAAAACTAAACATTCAGGTGTTCTAAATGAGAAAGTCTAGCATTTCAGGATTTCCTGACTTTTATGTAATGGCATTTTTGGTTAACTGTACAATTAAGAAAAAATCATGTTTTAAAAGGTATCTGCATTTATTATTTATTGTGACACAAATATATTTTCTTTGAGTAGAGAATTGGTTGCCGTTATTTAAAATATTAGTTTTGACTAGGTAAATACTTTGTCTACAAATCTAACAGAGATGTTATATATTTTTGTTTCATTTTATAACTTGACACATCACCAGTTTTGTATCCTTTTTAAAACATTAACCTTTTGCTGTACAAAGGTAACTAGTGGTCAGTTTTCATGAAGTGAGTTTGCTTTCATGCTCCCAGTGTTAATCTGAACTCAGAATAAACAGGTGGGTGCATTGTTTGTCCGCACTGTCAGGTACTGTCATCTTGCCTGAAGCCTTGAGTTTTCAAGTCTCTACTGACGTTCTGTAGGAACTGACAGTCTTGTAGTGAAGGCAATAGGCTTCAAAGGTTTAACTCATGACCTTAGTTCACTTAATCTATGATTGTCTCTTTTTCATGTGTAGATTGGTTTATAATTTTTTTTCTTGTACAGTCAAATTTGTATTTAAACTGTAAGTCCTTCAGGTGTCTCTTCATGTGTTTATGTACTTGGATTTCAGTCAGTCTTTCTATGGTGATATTCGTAACAAGAGTTATTCTCAGACTGCTTATGGATTCCTCAACTGGCTGTTAGAGGGGTAAAAGTATTATTTAGTGTGGGTACAAAAATAAAGCAGGAAGCGAAGGAAGTGAAGTGAAATCACAGATGGAGGAGGCATCTCAATTGTGAGCTTTGTTGGGGAAATATGAGGCCCTGGAGAAGTTGCTTAAAGCAAGGAAAGAGGAAACACAGGGGAAAAGAGGCAGTCCTAATCCGATACCCTGAGATCTGTACCAAAAGATAGTAGATTTAATATGAAGTAGTGTTATGTCGCAGTGACTGACTAGCTGTGAATCCCCAGAATTAAGATTGAGGGATCCAATAGTGGGAGGGCATTTTGACTCTGTGCAGCTTGTACTGTATCTGCACCAGCTTTCCATTCACTTCCTCGAGTGGCTGTAAGAGAAATGAAGAGCAACTATTAACATAAACCTTTCCAACTTGGGTGATGTGGTTTTGTGTGGTGGGTTTGTTTGGTATCACGGGAGGGGCTACAGTGATGTCTCCTGTAAGTACCAAAGAGTTCCACCCTGCTGCCCTCCCCACCACACCTCCCTGGCTGCAGGGGAGGCGAGGGGAATACTACTGAGATGGCCCCTGGGAGAAACTGCTGGAAGTTCCCCCAGCTTCAGGCTGGATCCACCCCTGTCCAGGGCTGAGCCAGTCAGTGCCTCTGTGAATAACATATGTAAGAGGGGGCACAGCGCAAGGAGGAGTGGTGTGACCCCAGGCAGGGCCCAGACACTCCATCCAGCTGCCTGCCCAGCCCCTTCTGCAACCCAGCCCACTGCAGTGCAGGCCTTCTGTCGTGGTTTATAAAGCCACGGGGACAGTTTTTGCTAAACACCTGGTGGGCTGAGGCAGAGACGGGGAGGGTTTCAATCACCGCTTAGGGTCATGGGCAAGAAACCGACACGGCTTGAGAAGAACAAGAAAAACAATTGAATTTGTTAACTATTTACAACGAGAAGCAAAATACTGAAAAAGAGAAACCACGTCTTAAAAAGGCCCTTCTCCCCCACCGCTCCCTTCTTCCCGAAGCCCAAAGGCTTTGTTCTGTACCTTCTTCCCCCCCAGTGGCACAGGGGGACAGGGAGTGGGGGTGCAGTCAGTCTGCCGCTCCTTCTTCCTCACAGTCTTCCCTGTCTGCCACTTGGAGTCCCTTTCTCACGTTGAGAGTCCTTCTCCAGAACTTCTCCAGCGTGAGTCCTTTTCCAAACGGGGCTATAGTCCCCTGACAACTGCCCAGCTCTGGCGTGGGGCTTCTAGTTCCAGCATGGGGTCCTCCACTGCTGCATCTTTCTTCACCACGTGGCAGGGGAAATGCTGAGATGTTCTCTTTCATCATTCCAACTCAGTGTCTGCATGGCTGTCTCCTTCAGCATCTTCCTTCTGTCTCTCTCCGCTGCAGGTTTTCATTGGCTCCCAGGAAGACAGACTCTCAGGCGAGCCATGGCAGAGGCTTGGGCTATGGCAGGTCGGTTCACAGAAGCCGAGCAGGTGGCTGGACAGCTGGACTGGCCCGCCTGAGCCATGCCCTGCCCAGGGCCGCACCAATCCATCATTCTGTGAACCCTCTTAAATATGTTATTGGCAGAGGCGCCGATTGGCTCAGCCCTGGCCTGGGGTGGGTCCAGTCTGAAGCTGGTAAACTTCCAGCAGTTTCTTACAGAGGCTAGGTGGTGGTACTCCTTCCCCCACTCCCGCTCCTGGTTACCAAATGTTTGGAGCCGGGGGGAGGGGGTGAATCATTAAGAGTCATTTAAAAAAGAAGCCACCACTGTAACCCCTCCCTTGCAGCAGCAGACTGGAAGCTAGGGGAACCCTTAGCAGTTGCTTAAGGAGCCATTACGCCCCTCCCTGCTACCAGACAAAACCCCCCACACAAACAAAACCATAACACTTTCACAATGGCTTGCCCAAGAGCTGGGAGTTTCCCAGGAGCCAGTGGAAGAACCTGCATCAGAGAGAGGAGCGGGGTGTGAGAGAGAAACAGCTACACAGACATGAAAGTCAGTGAAGACAGAGGAGAGGGAGGAGCTGCCGGAGCGGAGATTCCCCTGCAGCCTGTGGTGAAGAGCATGGTGACACACATTAGTCCCTGTGCAGTCCATGGAGAGCAGAGCTCGCCTGCAGCTCATGAAGATGTAGCTGTGGAGGACCCCAGGTTGACGAAAGTGGCTGTGCCCAAAGAAGGCCATGAATTTTGTTGAAGAGACTCATGGTGGAGCAGTCACTACAGAGAACTGTGACCCTGTGGAGGGAAGGGCACATGTTAGAGTAGTTTGTGAAAGACTCTCCCATGAGAGGGACCCCACACTGGAGCAGGGAAAGACTGAGGAGCCCTCCCCTGAGGAGGAAGGAGTGGCAGAGACAACATGGACTGACTGCAACCCCCATTCCCTGCCCCTGCTCGCACCGCCAGGGGGAAGAAGGTAGAGAAATTGGGAACAAAGCCTTTGGGCCTGGGAAGAAGGGAGGGGTGGGGAAGAGGTGCCTTTTTAAGTTGTAGTTCTCTTTCTTATTGTCTTGCTCTTGTTTTTGATTGTAAATATTGTTAACAAATTAAATTAGTTTTTTTTATGTTTTTTCCAAGTCGCATTGGTTTCTTGCCCATGACCATAAGTGGCGAGTGAATGCTTCCTATCCTTGCCTCAGCCCACCATGTTTTAATAAGAGACTGTGTGGTGGTCTTTAAACCACAACACTTGGGAAAGGTGGAAACTGATTTCAGTGTTCTTGGGTGGTGAGCAGTATCACTGTGTATCAATCATTTGTATATTTGTATATATTACTATCATTATTATTATTATTTCAAATATTATTGTCATTTAGTTATTAAATTGTTCTTATCTCAACCCATGAGTCTCTCTTTCCTTCACCCCTTTAATTCTCTCCCTATCCCCGGGAGCGGGGAAGAGGTAGGGTGAGCAAGCGGTGTTCTACTGTTTTGCTGCCAGACAGGGTAAAACTATAACACGTTTGCTCTTTCTTCACTGGCCTGCAGCTTCGTGTTACATCCATCTCACCTTATGTGGTGCCTTTTATGTATGTAAGATAGTTTCTTTGTTCTCTTTCTTACCCTTAAAGCCAATTCTGTCCAGGCCTGAGTTTGCATTTCTTTAACAGACCTCTGTAAGTCGCTCATAGCTGTTGTGCTCTCCAGTGCCAAGCCAGTGCCCTATCTGATGTGATCTCATGCCTGTACTCCTCCATGTTGCATCCCGATTTCTCAAGGCCTCTGCTATCATTAGCAAGCCTGTATTTCTTTACACTATATACTTGCTTTAAGATACTTGGTCTGCTGGGGTCTGATGGAGTCCATCTGTCAGAGAAGGGGAAGAACATCCTCAGTCATAGGTTTGCTAAGCTGATGAAGAGGGCTTTAAAGTTGCCGCAGGAGGGGAACTTCAATCCAGCCTACTCGTACCACTTTGATGCCAGTGACAGCAATAGATGCTTCAGTCTTCGCCGGCAGCCGCTCAAGCCACACCACCCAAGTCACAGGAATCAAAGGTAGGAAATAGGAGAATGAAGAACTGCCCAGTATAGGAGAAGATCAGATTTGAGACCATATGAGGAATCTGAAGGTGCACAAGTCCATGGGACCTGGTGAGATGCATGTTCAGGTCCTGAGGGAACTGGTGGATGAAGTTGCTGTGCCACTATCCATCATATTTGAGATATCATGGCAGTTTGGTGAAGTTCTCACTCACTGCAAAAGGGGAAACATAACCCCCAATTTTAAAAAGAGTGAAAAGGAAGACCAGGGGACTAGAATCCAGTCAGTCTCACCTCTGTGCCTAGCCTAAGGCACATGGAAAATATGGAGATTAGTGACAGCCAACATGGCTTCACTAATGGAAGATCATGCCTGACAAATCTGATTGCTTTCTCCAGTGGGGTTGCAGTTTTGGTGGATAAGGGAAGACCAGCCAAGGTAATTTACCTGGACTTGGGCAAAGCCTTTGACACTGCCCCACATTACATCCTTGATTCTAAATTGGAGAGACATGGATGTGACAGAAGGACTGCTTGGTGGACAAGGAACTGTCTGGATGGTCCCACACAATTGTCGAGGTCAATGGCTTGATATCCAAGTGGAGACTGGTGACAAGTGGTGTTCCTCAGGGGTTGGTACTGGGGCTGATGTTGTTTAACATCTTTGTCAGAGACATGGACAGTGGGATTGAGTGCACCGTTAGCAAGGTTACCGATGACACCAAGCTGTGTGGTGTGGTGGACACGCTGGAGGGAAGGGATGCCATCCAGAGGGACCTGGACAGGCTTGAGAAGTGGGCCCGTGCAAATCTCATGAAGTTCAGCAAGGCCAAGTGCAAGGTCCTGCACCTGGGTTGAGGCAACCCCAACCACAAGTACAGGCTGGACAGAGAATGGCTTGAGAGCAGCCCTGAGGAGAAGGACTTCCGTGTGCTGATTTATGAGAAGCTGAACATGACACTGCAATTGGCACTTGAAGCCTAGAAAGCCAGCTGTATCCTGGCTGCATCACAAGAAGCCTGACCAGCAGGTCAAGGGAAGTGATTCTCCCCCTTTACTCTGCTCCTGTGAGACCCCACCTGGAGTACTGCATTCAAGGACATGACCCATTTAGAGTGGCTCCAGTGGACCACTGCAAAGATGTTTGGGGCTGGAGCACCTCCTATATGAGGACAGGCTGAGAGAGTTGGGGTTGTTCAGGAGAAGGGAAGGCTCCGGCAAGACCTTCTAGCAGCCTTCCAGTACCTAAAGGAGGCTACAGGAGAGATGGGGAAGCACTCTTTATAAGGGAGTGTAATGTTAGGATGAGGGGTAATGGTTTCAGGCTTAAAGAGGGTAGATTTAGATTAGATATTGGGAAGACATGTTTTCCTGTGAGGGTGGTGAGGCACTGGAACAGGTTGCCTAGAGAAGCTGTGGATGCCCCGTCCCTGGAGGTGTTCAAGGGCTTTGATCTAGTGGCAGGTGTCCCTGCGCAAGGCAGGGTGGTTAGAATTACATGATCTTTAAGGTCCCAACCCAAACCATTCTGTGATTCTGTGATCATTATCCTAGAGTTGTTGCCCTGGCTTCAGCTGCGGCAGAGTTAACTTTCTTGTCAGTAGCTTGTGTGAGACTATGTTTTGGATCTGTGGTGAGAAAAAAGCTGATAGCATATTGATGTTCATAGTTATTGCCAGGACATTCCAGGACTTTTCAGCCTCTCTGCTGTGCCAGTGTGAGGAGAAGCTGGAAGGGAGCACAGCCCCAGTTACTAGCCTAGGATTCAACCTTAGGTTTAGGATTGAGACCCACATTGGCCAATGGTGTATTCCATATTGTGCACATTGTGCCCAGTATATGGATGAGACTTTATCTGAAAGTGCTCTCTCCTGCTCCAGGTTGTCTCCCTCTCAGTTGCCCCTCTCTCAGGATTGTCTCCATCTCTAGGACAGTCAGATTCGTATCTCTGTTCTGGGATTGTGGTTTCAGGACTCTCCCTGCTCTGGGATTGTTAGCCAGGAACAGGCTGAGCCTTGGTCATCATATGGTGAGCAGTATCACTGTATATCACTCATTTGTATATTTGTATATATTGCTATTATTATAATCATTAGTTATTAAATTGTTCTTATCTCAGCCCATGAGTCTCTTTTCCCTTTACCCCTTTTATTTCTCTCCCTCCATCCCTGGGAGCGGGAAGGGAGAAGGGTGATCAAGCAATTGTTAAGTTTGGCTCCCAGCTAGGGTCAAGCTACAACAGTTGTAAATATCACATTCTACATGGAATAATCACTCTCTGCGGTTGTACTATACAAAGATAACAGAAGTAAAGCAAATTAGCCACAGACATCTGGTCAGCTAGAGAAATTGCTGTCAGAGGTAAACCAAGGAAAACCAAGAAGCAGGCAGGGCAGCGGAAGTTCAGCTAGAGGAAGCATGGCCAGCCTCAGCCCTGAAGCTTCGCAAGGCCAGTACAAAGCTTGTGGCTGTTTCTAGCAGTAGCAATGCTGCATTACAGGGCTACGTCATTACAAGAAAGAAGCAGTATCTTTATTTAGCTAGGTTATAGAAGGAGGGGGGAAATTTTGGTCGTGAGGAGCTTCTGAGACAAGGCCTGTCTATCTTTGCTTTTGCTTTGGTTGTAACCGTTGTTACTATATGGTGTCTTTTGTAATGAGATTAATTCTGTTGCTGATTATAAACAGAATTAACAAGGAGGTATTAAGAATGGTGGATTCATGCCCAAATACATGACTTGCCTTTGCTGAGCTGCAGTTGCAGTTTCTATGGAAGTTGTATCTACTGGTTTCTGAGGCAGATGTGGAGGCCCGGTTGCAAGCCTTTAGGCCCCAAACTCTTCAGAGTTTTTTTACTTTTCGCTTAATTTGTTTCATGCTGTTATTTGTGATTACAGCTGTCAATGGTGTTGTCTGACCTGACCTCTTCTATTGTTTAGTATGTTTTTTACACAATTTGGCATCAATAATAACCAAATAATCCCTTGTAAATTTCCCAGGGATTTGTCAGGAAGAAACTTTGCTTTGCCTTCTGTTGTAGACTGTATTGTAAACTGCTTAACACTTCATTCCTATGTTGGAAAGGAGGGAGCTACTGGATAAATACAACATGTCAGTATTGTCTCAGTGTATCTGTATATACTCTAAAATCTTTCATTGTCATCTTGAAGCTAGAATGTATAAACTACAATATAGTGTCATAATGTAACTCTGCTGTGGGCCAAAATAGCTGACTGTGCTGTGAATATATTCCTTCATTCAAGTGAAATATATATGAACAAGCTGTTTATCTGTAAGGTAGTTGCAGAATATACAGATACTATGGAATAATCTCAGTATAGCAGAAACCCGTGAACTGTTGTTCGTTAAGGTCACATCTTGCAAAAGAGGAAATCATGTGCTGCTTTTTGTGTCAGGCTGCCTTTGGTGGTCAGTATGCTAAGAAAAGGCAATAATTTTCACTGATGAGTTTTTCTGAAGAGAGACACACGAAGTCTCCAAATGCAGCCACCTCTACCTGAAATAGTGATGTTGTACTGGTGGAGGTACAACCCTAAGGATCAACAGCTGGGGTAATGTGTCTTGCCACAGATAGGATCCTGATCTATCCTCGCAGACTGTATCTTACTGGACAAAAGCAGTGCAGGATCTGAGTAATGATCTCACAGGAAAGAAACTAAGCCCAGTGAAGTGAGTTACATGTTTTATTGTTGACTGTCTGCCAAAAAAAGGTGTGTTTTTTCAATAAATAACATAGTGATGGTTGCTTCTGTTCCAAGGTTACATTAGAACATTGGTTACATATTTTCTTGCTATTCCAAGAAAATATTGATCAGTGTAGAACTATAGAATTACTGTATGCTTTTTTCTTCTATAAACTCTAAGTATTAGAAGCTATTATTTTAGTTTTTCTAGAAGCCCACAGATTACTTAGATCGTAACAATTTATGAGACTTGCTGTCCCTCAGCTGAGAAAGATGATGACCCATTCATGGAAGTAGTTTGCAATGGTGTGCAGTTAGATGCATTCTGTAACTTCATCCTGTGATTTCAGTGTGGATTCTTATTACATAGTAGAGTGAAGAGCAGACTAAACTGCAGTTGTATGAGATAACCCATGGCAGACAAAAATCAAAGTTCAACCACGTTATGAACAAAAATACAAGAGCGGTTTCGTATTTATGAGATTAACTGTGTATTACCAGAAGGACCACATCAAATACACAGTAAGGAGAGAGTTTAAGATGAGACTCGACATAATAAAAGAATTTATTGTTATAAATTTTATAGAACTTTTTGACCCAGGCCTGTAGTTTTTCAATTCTACAAATTGTTACTGGCTCAGTGACTAAGAATTTGAGTAAGTTTTATATTTTTAATTTATTTTCATGGTAGTAAACCTCTCTGAATACATATAAACTGAGATGAATTAAGTGCTGCTTACATGGAGACTTAAGCAGGGTGCAGGGCTTGTTTCTTCAAATTCCAAAAAAAAATTTTTTCAGGAAAAAGTAAATTCCTAACATCTGGGTGAATTAAAGCTCCTTGCGTATTTTTTTGAAGAACTATCTCTTCATGCTTTGCAGTGATCAATATGTCTATGAGTGTTCCTCATCCATGACCTCTCCTTAAATTCTGTGGTATTCAACCTCTAAGCATTTTTTTTTCTTCGTGTCTGCATGGAGAAAATAATGATATCTGAAAATAAATTTTTTTTCACATTTCTTCAGCTGTTTTTAGATAAAACTATAGGTAGCTGCTGAGAATTAGAAGTCACTGTACACATCAAAAAGATGTCACACAAGCAGAACAGAATAGATTTAATGGAATTTACAGTTTCTGAAGTTGAAAAGCAATTAGTGATACTAGGAATTTGAAAAGTAGAATAGCAAATTAGTGACGTTAATTATTATATATAGTACTGTAAAATACTGAAGAGATGTTGTATGGTATCTGCATTTCAGAATAGCATAATCTGAAGAACTTGACAGTCTTTTGGGCATCTGAACATCTTTTTCACATCCAAAGTACAAGCTTATACCAAGTTAAATAAAACAAAAGTTTCCTGTGTTATGATCTAACACTCTTATGGCTGTAAAGCTGTGACAACATTGTTTTTTAAAGCCAGCTATTGCCAAGATTTTATTTGGTACAGTGCTCTTTCTGGTATTGTGTGCTTCCCTAATGCTTTATATCAACACCTAAATTAAAGTGATTACACATGAGAAGAGAATGGTTTCCTCTATAAATGACTTAGCTAGAATCAAGCTTCATGTTTAATACAATTTAGAATTACAGGGGACAGAATGTGTGGGGTTTTTTTCTTGTTTAATTTTCTTTCAGGATTATGTCTGCTTTTTGTGAAGATGCTAGAAATGTCAGTCCCCCTTACTAGTAATTTGCAAACAAATTTCTAATTAAAATTGTTTTATCTTTCTTTTGAGCATTAGATCTGATGTGATGTTTCTAGAGACTTCAGATTCAGTATCAACAAGAAAACATTTGAGTGTAGTAAACATGAAGAAAAGAAACATTCTGATTCAGTAATGATCTCACATTTTTGAAAGTGCCATCAGTCAGAAAGAAACATGTTCATCTTCATTAAGTAAGGCTTCCTTCCCATAATCTTTCTAGAAGAAATCCGATGGTTTGACAAAGTTAATCAAATCTTAATCTTTTGTAGCTCAAAAAGTTGAAAAACTGATCTTATAAAATAAGTTACCTTATTTTCATATTTTGTATATCTCATTTTCCTCTATGTACAGTGAGGAGAGCTTGCACCTCTTGTACTAATCAATTTTGTATGATTATCAAAAATATATAGAATTAAGTAAATGTTTGATGTTACGAATGCTTATTCAAAGAAGTAAATAATTTGATGCTTCTCTCAACTTTGAATGGCATTATCTATTTCATTTATATTTTGTTTAATAGGTTTTAAGGCATTTTAAGGCGTTAAAATGTGATCTTAGCTAACGGAAGCAGAGAGAAAACAACTGGTGGAGAAAGATGATTCTCTAATTCTTCCATAAATGCAAAAATTTTAATTCATGAACAAATTTTTGTTAAAAGCTGTATAGAAAATGAAGACATGTCTAACAAAAAAATTGGGGTACGGAATAACAATTCCATTGACTTTTTTAAAAAGTAAAATTAGAAGATCCAGGTAGACCTAATTTAGAATGTCTCTGCTTCCATTTGTAGATTAGAATGAGTATGTTTCAGGAAAAGGAGAGAGAGAGTTACAGTGCAACTCTGAAATGCACTTTACTGGGAAAGCAAAAATCCAACTATGTGTTTATTCCACTGTTATTCTTGTCATATTAGTTTTCATGGAAGCAATCAACTGGTTAAGAAAATAAGTAATAGAAAGCTATTTAATTAATGAGAAACAGAGCAAAGAACATTCATTAAAACATGAAAATGGGCCTGAATACAGACATGGTGAAGGAGGAAAAAACATTAAATAGTGAAAGAAAAGTGTGATGTAGAATATTACAGTCAGTGAGCTCCCTGAATTTGGAAGAGCAGATGATTTTGGAATATTCTGACTGTTTTACAATTGGATATAAAAAAAAAGGCATATATAAATAGAACAAAACATTACACATGAAATTCTGGAAAAAGGTAAAAACTGTGCGCCAGTCATTCATATGGAAGCAAACATATTTCTGTGTGTTTCCTCAATATACTTTATCCTTGTTTGTTCATTTCAGCCACAATTTACGGTGTGGTAAGTTTTGTCTTCAGGTAATGGCTCATATTTGGGAAATTTTAGGATGGTAGGTAAACATAGGTGCCTCTTAAGTGCTCTAATGTCGGAAATGCTGTGAATCAACTTTGCAAAAGGAAAAAAATACCAGTCATAAAACAAAAATCTATCAGCACTGCACATCCAAAAGCAGGAAGATTAATTTGCTTTGTTTCCTGCAATCTAATGCATATCAAATACACTTAATTTTACACCTTACGGAAGCTTCTGTATTTTTAGTGGTTTAGAGAATGATTTGTTTGTTTTATTGACAGCCCTGAAGAAGTAGGATTCTAGAACAGCAAAGAGAGAAATGTAACATTGTATGTGGACAACTGTATATGGTCTTTATCATATGCATTTTAGCAGGTGCAAGGTGGATTTGGTGCTCAGTTATATATGGTTTTTATTATATACATTTTTTCCTTGTGTTAGGTGGGTTTGGTGCTCAGTCTCACTACAAAACAGGCAAGGTTGTATGAAAAGATACGTAAAGAGATTGAAGATTAGATACAGGCAGACGTGGTAGTTCCTTTGACACAGCTTGTACTATGAAGTACTCCCCTTGAGGTGGGTCCAAAATCCAGGCTGAAATGAGAATGTTAATTATGTTACAGTAAAGAGGAATACTGATTTTGGTGTAGTAGCAAACTGAATTTTGTTTTTATGCATGCATTAGAAAAAAA
>WKFP01014354.1:388635-508968 GCA_011057875.1 Pterocles orientalis | reverse complement strand
TCTGGGCCCCTCAGTTCAAGAGGGACAGGGAACTGCTGGAAAGAGTCCAGCGCAGAGCCACAAAGATGATGAAGGGAATGGAGCATCTCCCTGCTGAGGAAAGGCTGAGGGAGCTGGGTCTCTTTAGTCTGGAAAAGAGGAGACTGAGGGGTGACCTAATCAATGTTTATAAATATGTGAAGGGTGAGTGTCAGGAGGATGGAGCCGGGCTCTTCTCTGTGACATCCAGTGATAGGACAAGGGGCAATGGGCTCAAGCTGGAACATAGGAGGTTCCACTTGAATATGAGAAAAAACATTTTTACGTTGAGGGTGACAGAGCACTGGAACAGGCTGCCCAGAGAGGTTGTGGAGTCTCCTTCTCTGGAGACATTCAAAGCCCGCCTGGATGCGTTCCTGTGTGATCTGATCTAGGTGTTCCTGCTCCGGCAGGGGGATTGGACTAGATGATCTTTCGAGGCCCCTTCCAATCTCTAACATTCTGTGATTCTGTGTATAGAATGTACACTAAAATAGTAAATTTTAGTATAATGCGTTTTGAAATCTCTTCAGCAAGACCCCTCAACTAGTAAACTATGGCCCAAATGGAGCTCACATGTCACTTTCTACACTCCTTTGTGCCCCAGATACTAGTTTATAAGGGATCCTTTGTGTGTGGAGAGGGAAGAGACCTGTCACAGACAGAGCTAGCTGGAAGTTCACTGACAAACTCTGAATATTGAGTCCAAGAGTGAGACCACTTAGCCTAAGAAATTAGATGAAGTACAAGTTTTTTTCTTCAGCTGTGTCCTGTCATGCTCCTGCAGTATTGGATAGGACTGAAGCTGGAGGTGGAAGAAGAGCAAAACATAGTGAAGCTGGAGTGCAAATGCATGTACCATCCTTGCTTCTGCTGTGTTTTCTTTTGAAACTGGACTACTAAGTAGTAGGGGTGAAGTAGAGCAGTCTCTCTGGAGGCTATGACTTCTTCTAAACATGCAAGTGAAATCTAGGAAGTAGAAAATAAGAGGAGTGGTGCCTGTCAACTCACACTTATATTTGAGTGTTGAAGAAGGAGGCCAGGAACTTGTAGGAGGATGTGGATAAACAGAATGGAGAGTGTCTTATATTCACTTGGCTCTATGTTTCTACTTTTGAGAAAGAGGTAAGTTAAGACATATTAATAAAAAGCAAATTATGGCCATTTCCTTGGTTTATCCAAGAACATCCTCTGTATTTTCCTGTGATCTTAGGAATTTCTCTGAGGAAACCCCCTAGTTTAGTGTAAAAATATCAGTAAAAATTTGTACTGAAGTGCAAACTTCTTATCAATGCCAATAGCTCGCCTTTCCTGATTTTGAGCCTGTTGTTGCAAGATGCATCTTCGACGGATCATTCTTCTGGGAGCTCACTAGGAGTTCAAGGACTTCACAGGATGGTCGTTTTGACAAGTTTACTAACCAAGCTAGATTTTTGGCACAAGGCAGAGCAAAAGATACAATACTATCCTGAATCTTGTGCCCTTTTGCAGGGTTCCTACTAGAAACTTTATTCAGGCTGTCTGAAGAATGCTGGCCTGTCAGAATGGTGGACTGGCACAGTGGATGTGTGACTGAACCAGAACTTTTCAGGAATTATATTTTGCCTTTGCCAAGCATGAGCAGCAAGGAAGGTATATGACTCAGCATGTCAGTGATACACTATTGTGACATAGTTTTATGAATGACTTTCTGGGCAATTTGCACAGTTCTTTGTTCAAAATACCAACACAGTCAGAACCACATGGCAGTGCCAAAATCTGCCAGAATCTAATTATCTTTTTAGTTTAAATTATAGTGTTAGTAGGCAGCATAGGCTGTGGCTTCCTGTTAAAGTGGGTGAAAAGGAATCCCTATACAATTCTAGCCACAACTGATTGCTGCTCTTATCTCATCAGACTCAACAGTGACCCGATTGAGACAGGAGAAAAAAGGCAAAATCTGAATAGTTCCTTATTGATTTTCCTGACACATCAGCTCATGCTGGGTTCAGTAGGTTGCTGCAGTCAGCATAAGAGTATAGGTGGCACTGTGTGATTGGAGCTAAAGAAACGTTAGCTGTTAGATCAGCTGAGCTGTAACATGAAAGTACAGATTTATACTTATTATTTTTGTCAGTTGTTCCATTGTTTCGTGTTCTAACAATCCTGCTAGAAAATATGCCAATGTTAGAGTTTTGGTCATTTGCAGTTATACTGTTTCCTATCAGCAAATCATCTTCACTTACATTTCTTATGGTGTCTATAACAGTGCAGTTATTCTCAGTGGAAATGTATGAGACATTATCCAGAACTGATTTGCTGCGAACAGAATTAAGTTGAGGGCTAGTGCATTATCACAGTGTATCGATACTTTGACTCTATAATGTGAATGTAAAAACTGATCCATCTTTTATCTTCGTAAATTTTTAGGATGGAATTTTGTATCTGCTTTGGAGCTTTTGTAGCCTTATATATTTAATGTATTTAATGATCCATACTTAAATAACGAATTATTCTAACCTGCCATGTCCATTGATACATTGCTTTATGGTATAGTCAGGGAGTATGTATTTTGGCTCTATAGCATTTTTATACTGCTATAGAAATTACTGAGTTTAGGGTTTTTTTGAGGAGGACTACTTTTACGACAGGCAAATCTGAAACATTGTTCAAAAAATTAAGAACTCTGGAAGCAGATGTTCTCCTATATGATATATGAAATCTTAAAATGGGGGGGAGCCTGGGATGCGGAGGACCAATACCATGGGTAGAAGTGTGTATTGATTCTTATTTAGTTAAGATCAACTTCAGTAACTATGCAGTACCGTTTATGTTGGCAAATTTATAAGAGATATTAGTACAAATATGTATTTGTTTGAATCTGAGTTAGCAAAGATACCGCAGTTCCAGCTGTCTGTTCCACTTCTGTTATGAAAAGTAATTGACAGAGATCTTTTTGCATCTTGGGCACTAAGAACAACCGCCCCATCTAGTTCTGTGTAAACCTCTTTCCACAAGGCACTGAGCATATTGTTGGGTGGAAACATGGACATAGTAACAAATAGCAAATGTACAGTACAAACTATGTATCTGGTGATTTCATTGTTTCCTGAGAAACTAACATGTCTAATTCTGTGGGATACATTTTGATTTCCATGGAGTAATGCAAGAACAATGAATAGGAGCATCATGCCCAGTAGTTGTGCCTGGGTGACCTGCATGCTTATAACATTGGATAACCAAAGTCTGAAGATGTACCCTGAGGTTAAACATTGTCCTCAGTTGATTCTAGAAAAGAGAGATTTTTACTCTCATGTTTTGCTCCTTACTTTTGTGCTAAATGTAGCCTGAGTGGACATGGCAGTACATCATAAACATAGTTACAATTAACTACTTTCTATTGCTATTTTTAAAACTAATCTGAAATTACAGAAATTATTAGGTTTTTAACATTTGATAGCCAAAAAAAAAACAAAAAACCAGTCATGTTTTAGAGAACTCCAGTCAGTGGCATTATAATTTTATCACTGCAGAAAAATTTTAATGCCATGTTGGAATTTCTGAAAGTGAAAAATATGCTCTGCAAAAGAGAATGTGTTCTGGGAATACTATCATAGCTTTAGCTATTGCACTGCCTCATTAATAACAATTATGTTACAGAGTGGCATGCTGTACTCTTGTGTTCTCTCAAGCAATTAGAGTGTTTTTCCTCCAGTTTTTTCCTTAGGAATAAAGGATTTTGGAAACATGGCCCACTGCAGTAAGCGCATTGATAACTTAGAAGAACGTATACAGCAAACTTACTTCTACACTGCAGACTTGCCATAGAATATTGTTCTAGCAATAATGCCAAATTATAACAATGCCAAATATGAGGATAACAATAATTCCACGTTTGAAAGTAAAAGGTTTGCCAGTGTATTAAGGATACTTAGAATCATAGAATTGTTTCAGTTGGAAGGAACCTTAAAGATCATCTAGTTCCAGCTACCCTGCCATCTGCAGGGACACCTTCCACTAGATCAAAGCCGCATCCAGCCTGGCCTTGAACACCTCCAGGGACTGGGCATCCGCAACTTCTCTGGGCAACCAATGCTGGTGCCTAACCACTCTCACAGTAAAAAAAATGTCTTCCTTATATCTAATCTCAATCTGCCCTCTTTCAGTTAGATTATAGTTGTTTTAATAATTGTGCTAGCCTTTGGATTCTGAAAAGAATTGCAGTTCTGTTACAAAGAACTACATTAGATTGCTATCTGGCAATTGTAATGTGTACAGCTACACGTTTTGTGAAATCAATAGTTGAGGGGTTTTTTCCATTATAAAGTTCAGGATCTTGACCTGTCATCTCGTTTGATACAAGTGAAGAGTGAAATCGTAGTGTCTGTTCTATAAATGGGTGTAAGAAGAAAAATGAAACACCAGCATCTGTTTCAAGTTAGTGCATGTACCTTTTAAACTTCTGGAATATTGTCCTTTTGAAATACAGACCTAGAAAAGTGTGCAATTCATATTGTACACTTTTCTTGTAAACACAGAAAATGATATCTTTATTTTGTGAAAAATAAGAGCAAAGTCACATTCTAAAGAAGCTTTTATCAAAGGCAATGTCTGAAGTCCTTTATTTTCAAAGTATCATTCCTACCACGACAGAGGTAGGAAAGATTTATTTTCTATGCTATTGGATTTGATTTTTTGTTTGTACCATACTTAGGCACTTAGAAAGTCATGAAGAATTGGAAATCTGCCAGACCTAGAGATGATGTACACAGAGTGTTTTGGCATTAATTTCTTAGATTCTGGGTTGATGGGTCATCTTTGCCTTCAGAGGAGTAACTTAATTACTATATTTGGTGTGAGGGAAAAAAATTTTCACACAAGTTGAACTGGTGAAAGCAGATATGGAATACAGACTTCTAGACAAGTTCATACTTCCCTTACCAATATTTTGTGTCATTGATTTCCTACCTTTTTCTTTGCTAGGTTGTCAGTTTTACTTCTGCCTTTCAGTACAAAGCTAAAACTTGTGTCAGAATGCTGGAATGGGGTTTAGGGTTTGTGGCTGTGCAGAAGGCAGTCTCTGGATCTCCTTTCTAATTCCTCACAATTTTAGAATGCTAGGCTTAGTGATCCAGAGTATTTCAGTCCTATTTTGTGTAATTCTGAGACCTTTTAACCGCTATGGATCATATTTCCACCCTGCACTTGTTCTAATAGATCTAGGTCAGGCACTTAGACATACTGGATACGTTTCAGTTGCGGAAAGAGGGCAAAGGAGTCATCCTCTGACCTGACGCCTGGTGGCCCTGGTCCTGTCAGTATGCTTAGAGCTCACTCCCCTCAGACTGGACTAGTTGTGTCCATCCTGCAAATCACTTGGCTCTGAGTCAGAGCCCCAGATGATGTCCCACAGTCTGAATCATAGAATCATTAAGGTTGGAAAAGACCTGAAGGATCATCAAGTCCAACCATCAACCCATACCACCTAACTCACTAAACCATGTCCCTAAGCACCACATCTACATGTTTCTTGAACACCTTCAGGAATGGTGACTCCACCACTTCCCTGGGCAGCTTGTTCCAACGCCTGATCACTCTTTCAGTGACGAAATTTTTTCTAATATACAGCCTAAACCTTCCCTGGCACAACTTGAGGCCGTTTCCTCTTGTCCTATAACTTGCTACTTTAGAGAAGAGGCCAGCACCCACCTTACTACAACCTCCTTTCTGGTAGTTGTAGAGAGTGATAAGGTCTCCTCTTAGCCTCTCTTCTCTAGACTAAACAACCCCAGCTCCCTCAGCCGCTCCTCGTAAGACCTGTGCTCCAGACCCTTCACCAGCTTTGTTGCCCTTCTCTGGACTTGCTCCAGCACCTCAATGTCCTTCTTGTGGTGAGGGGCCCAAAACTGAACACAGGATTCAAGGTGTGGCCTCACCAGTGCCAAGTACAGGGGCACAATCACTTCCCTAGTCCTGCTGGCCACACTATTTCTTGGCCACCTGGGCACCCTGCTGGCTCGTGTTCAGCTGACTGTCGACCAGCACCCCCAGGTCCCTCTCTGCTGGGCAGCTTTCCAGCCACTCTGCCCCGAGCCTGTAGCATTGCAGGGGGTTGTTATGACCAAAGTGCAGGACCTGGCACTTGGCTTTATTGAACCTCACACAATTGGCCTCATCAGTCCAGCCTGTCCAGATCCCTATGCAAAGCTTCCCTACCCTCAAGGAGATCAACACACCCGCTCAACTTGGTGTCATCAGCAAACTTACTGAGGGAACACTCAATCCTCTCATCCAGGTCATTGATAAAGATGTTAGACAGGACAGGCCCCAAAACCGATCCCTGGGGAATGCCCAGGCGTGGGCCGCCACCTGGACTCTCTGGGCTCGGCTGTCTAACCAGTTTTTTATCCAGCAAAGGGTGTTCCTGTCCAAGCCATGAGCCACTAGCTTTTCTAGGACAATGCTGTGGGACACGGTGTCGAAGGCCTTGCTAAAGTCCAAGTAGATTACATCCATGGCCTTTCCCTCATCCACTAGGTGGGTCACCTGGTCATAGAAGGAGATCACATTGATCAAGCACAACCTTCCTTTCATGAACCCATGCTGGCTGGGCTTGATCCAATGGTTGTCCTGTACATGCCGTGTGAGCACACTCAAGATAAGCCGTTCCATAATCTTCCCTGGTACCGAGGGCAGGCTGACAAGCCTGTAGTTCCCCAGGCCCTCCTTACGGCCCTTCTTGTAGATGGGTGTCTACAAAAAGAAACATTGGCAAGTTTCCAGCCTTCTGAGACCTCTCCTGTTATCCAGGACTGTTGATAAATGATGGAGAATGGCTTGGCAAGCTCCCCTGCCAGCTCCCTCAGTACTCTTGAGTGGATCCCATTGGCTCCATGGACTTGTGTGTGTCCAGGTGGCGTAGCAGGTCATCACCTGCTTCCTCCTGAGTTGTGGGAAGGTTTTTCTGGTCTTTGTCGCTGCCTGCCAGCTCAGGGAGTTGAATACCCTGAGGATAACTAGTCTGACTATTGAGGACTGAGGCAAAGAAGGCACTAAGCACCTCAGCCTTTTCCTTGACCTTGGTGATAATGTTCCCTCCTGCATCCAACAAGGGATGGAGATTCTCCAAAGCTCTGCTTTTGTTGTTGATGTATTTGTAAAAACATTTTTATTATCTTTTGCCACTGCAGCCAGGTTGAGTTCCAGTTGGGCTTTTGCCTTCCTAAGCTTAACTCTGCATGACCTGGCAAGATCCCTGTACTGTTTTTGGGTTGCCGGACCCTTCTTCCAGAGGTGGTAGACATTCTCTTTTTTCCCCTGAGTACCTTTGTTTAGCCAGGCTGGTCGTCTCTGCCACTTTGTCTTTCTACAGATGGGGACAGCCTGTTCCTGTGCTTTTAAAACCACTCTCTTGAGGAATGTCCAGCCTTCCTGGGCCCCTTTGCCCTTCAGGACAGTCTCCCAAGGGACTCTGCCAACCAGCGTCCTAAACACTCTAAAGTCTGCCCTTCTGAAGTCCGTGTTAGTGGTTTTACTGGCACCTCGCCTTACTTCACCGAGGATTGAGAACTCTATCATTTCTTGGTCACTAAGCCCAAGATGGCTTCCAACCACCACATCTCCCACCAGTCCTTCTCTGTTTGTGAACAGCAGGTCAAGCGAGGCAACTCCCCTGGTAGGCTCACTTACCAGCTGTGTCAGGAAGTTGTCTTCCACACACTCCAAGAATCTCCCAGACTGTTTCCTTTCCACTGTGTTGTATTTCCAGCAGATGTCTGGCAAGTTGAAGTCTCCCACAAGAACCAGGGGGAGTGATCACGAGACTTCTGCCAGCTGTGTATAGAATGTCTCACCTGCTTCCTCCTGCTGGGAGGGTGGCATATAACACACTCCCAGCAGGATATCAGCCTTGTTAGCCCTTCCCCTCATTCTTACCCATAAACATTCAAACTTATCATCACCATCCTTAATTTCTATGCAATCAAAACACTGCCTAACATATAGAGCCACCCAACCTCCTCTCCTTCCTTGCCTATCCCTTCTGAAGAGCTTATAGCCATCCATTGCAGCCATCCAGCTGTGAGACTCGTCCCACCATGTTTCTGTGATGGCCACTAGGTCATAGCTGTTCTGTTGCACAATGGCCTCCAGCTCCTCTTGCTTGTTGCCCACACTGCGTGCATTAGTGTAGATGCACTTGGGATGAGCTGTTGATTCCACTCCTACCCTCAGCGTGCCACCCCTAGGTCTGTCTGTAATGGGCCTGGGAATTCCCCCTTCCCCATTTGAACCTAGTTTAAAGCCCTCTCGATGAGCCCTGCCAGCTTACGAGCCAGAATCCTTACCCCCCTGTGAGACAGGTGAACTCCATCTGTCACTGGCAGGCCTGGTGCCACATAAGCTTCCCCTTGATCAAAAAAACCAAAATTGCACCTCTGGCACCAGCCTCTGAGCCAGGTGTTGATCAGGTGTGTTCTCCTGATCCTCTCAGTGTTCATCCCTGCCACTGCGGGGATTGAGGAGAACACGACCTGTGCTCCTGATCCTCTAATCAATTGTTCCAGTGCCCTGCCTTTTGATTGCTTTTGTACTTCTCTCCACAACCTCATTGCTTCCAACCTGCATGACCAATAGCGGACAGTGATCAGAGGCCGTACCAGACCAGGGAGCTTCCTGGTGACATCTCTAACCCGGGCCCCAGGGAGGCCGCAGACTTCCCTGTGTAAAGGGTCTGGTCGACATATTGGGCCCTCTGTTCCCCTCAAGAGGGAATCACCGATGACCATTACCCTCCTTCTTTTCTTCGCTGAGGCAGTCGCAATGTGTGGGGCTCATTGTCTCAGCTTAGGCGACCCCCTGGATGGACCTTCATCTTCCTCCTTATTTTCCTGGCCCTCTAGTCCCAGTGCCCCATATCTGTTGTATAAAGGCAATTGGGAGGGTGAGGAAGGTTGTGAGGGGATTCACCTGCCCCCAGGGCTGGGACCTGTTTCCATTCTCCCCCTTCTCTTAGGTCCCTTCCTTCGCCCTGCTGGCAAGAGGGGAGGGGATCCTCTGCTTCTTGTGGAGCCTCTGTCTCCTGCCTTTGCCTCAGGGATGGTAGGGTGCAGCTCCACCAATCTATCTCCTGCTCACACTCCCTGATACTTCCTCCTGCATTTGGCCACCTGTTCTAGGAGCTGGTCCACCTGGGCACACCTATTTCAGGATGGTTTGTCTCCCATCCCCACCCCAGGAGAGCAGTTTAAGCACCTCCCGCATACCAAGGTCTGTACGGTTGCCTCTGCCATCTGAAGCTCTGTCTGCGTGGAGGCATCGGCCATCGCAGGGGAAGATGGTGCAGACCCCTTGGCCAGAGCAGCAGCCTTAGCTCTGAGACGAGTGCCTACCATTCTGACTGGAGGGTCAGCTAGGATGTCTGTGCTTTTCCTGGTCTTTAGTTCTTCCTCCTTCTCAGAAGAACCCTGCCTGCTTGCTCTGCTCCTACAGCTGCCTTGTGAGGCTTCTGGACCCAGCAGAGCTTCAGTGTCCCGCTAGAAGAGCTGCCTCCTCTGCTGCTGCAGCGTGTTAGAGGTGGCACCGCCGCGCTGCCTGCTTTCTGTGAGCGGAGAACTTTCTGCCCTCCCCATACGAATTTAAGGACTGGGAGGGGAGGTGTGGTCACCATTTCCCCGGCAGCCTCTCCCGGGGAGCTGGCGGCAGGATTCGGGTTACGCTGCTTGGGGTTTTCCTGTCAAAGGAATCTTCCGAAAACCCCCCTGTGCCTCGTGATCAGTTGGTCTGGTGGAGCTTGGTCAGCTCCAAAGCAGCTGTTCTCGGCGACTGACTGACTGTAAATAGGGCTTGGATGTCTCCTTTGTCAGGTCAAAGTGTCTGTACATCGTACAGCACACCAGCGTATTGATTCTTACAGCATGAAACTGTGAATAGGTATTGCATGTCTAAGAGTATACCCTGAGCATGTGGAATGATATTTTGCATGCAAAACCTGAAATTGTATAAAGCAAAATGTATCATTCTACTATTTCCCATGTACCGCAGTTCCTCCTGCAAAAATCTTTATTTTTTTTTTTAAATCAACCGTTCTTGATTGATATTTGTTCCCCTACCTCTAAGCTATTTCTGGCATAATTAATGTATGTATTCAGAATGCAGTGCTTCTAAGCACTTTTAACATGTCTAAGATACAATATCATTGCATAGAATCACAGAATAATTTGGGTTGGAAGGGACCTTAAAGATCATCTAGTTCCAGCCACCCTGCCATGGACAGGGACACCTTCCACTAGACCAAAGCGTCATCCAACCTGGCCTTGAAGACCTCCAGGAAAAAATTTCTTCCTAATATCTAATATAAATCTACCCTCGTTCAGCTTAAAACCATTACCCCTCATCCTCTCACTACACTCCCTGATAAAGAGTGCCTCCCCATGTCTCCTGTAGGCCCCCCTCAACTATGCGAAGGCTGCTCTGAGGTCTCCCTGGAGACTTCTCTTCTCCAGGCTGAACAAACCCAAGTCTCTCAGCCTGTCCTCACAGGGGATGTGCTCCAGCCCTCTGACTACCTTCGTGGTCCTCCTCCAAAGGATTCATGTCTTTCCTGTGCTGAGGACTCCAGAGCTGGACGCAGTACTCCATGTGCGGTCTCATGAGGGTGGAGTAGAGGGGCAGAATCACCTCCCTCAACCTGCTGGTCACACTTCTTTTTGATGCAGCCCAGGATACTGTTGGCTTTCTGGGCTGCAAGAGCACATTTCAGGGTCGTATTCGGTTCTTCATCCACCATACCCCCGAGTCCTTCTCTTCAGGGCTGCTCTCCATCCACTTATCACCCAGACTGTATCCATGTTTGTGGTTGTCTCAACCTACATGCAGGACCTTGCACTTGGTCTTGTTGAAATTCATGAGGTCTACACAGGCACACTTCCCAAGCCTGTCAGGGTCCCTCTGGATGGCATCCCTTCCCTCCAGTGTGTCCACCACACCACACAGCTTGGTGTCATCAGCAAACTTGCTGAGGGTGCACTCAATCCCACTGTCCATGTCTCTGACAAAGACGTTAAACAACACTGGTCCCAGATTAACTGCTTCAGAATGCCAGTCATCACCAGTATCCACTTGGACATGGAGCCATTGACCGCAACTCTTTGTGTGTGACCGTCCAGCCAATTTCTTATCCACTGAGTGGTCCATCCATCAAATCCTTGTCTCTCATTTTTAAAGACAAGGGAGTTGTGTGGGACAGTGTCAAATACCCTGACCTTTTGAGAACTGGTAGCAACTTAGAAGTAATATTTTGATTTTGGAAATTAAACTGATTTAGCATTTTTTTATTAACTTTCTTAGATGCTGTCTAATCTTTTCAAAAGCTAGTGTGAACGTTGTCTGCTGTAATCTTTATGCTGGCTTTTTATATTGGTTGTATAAAGTCTTACCTAGTAAGCTTGTATATTTTGAAATGGGAGCACATATTCTATACAGTGAAAGGTTACGTGGACCTCATTTTTGTTTAGCAAACTAATACTCAGTTTACATACAGCTTCAACTATTCTGAATATTATTTTAGAAACACTTGGAAATAAATTAAACAGTCTTTATATTCAGGAGTTAACATGCTGCTTTCTACCACTTACAAAAATTACATTTGTAGTGTATAGTTTGTCGTTTCAGTATCCTTTCGGTGAATGTGGAAGTACAGTTGAACTCTGCGGTTTCTACTGCAGCTGTGCAGATATTGTGCAAAATAATAGTTTCCATAATTTCTTGTCCTTTTTGAAAGGTGGATGATTATACTTGTGAGATACTGAATTAGGAACAGCATTCGGGGGCCTTATGATGGTGTTTTGTATAAAAACTATCTGAATTTTATTACATTTTAGTATTGATTTGGGCTTCTTACAAGATCTTTTTAATATTTGAAAGTGCTTAATATGAAGTGGTTTCTTCTTGCACTTAAAAAATAGCTGTCAAAACTTGAAGTTTACATACACTAATGTGAGGAGCAGTGTGAATGTACTGTGATAGACTGAAGAACGGTTAAAAACTCTTGTGCATCATTCTTTAGTACAGAGAGCAAAATTTATAACGCTTTCTTATATTCTTTAGTTGTAGAATTACCATCCACAGTTATGGAACAGGTAGCAGGGTTTTGTTTTTTTTTAAAGAAAATAATTTTGTGATCTGTGTGCCTCTTTATTCTGGACAAGATATACAGTCTTTGGAAGATTAATTAGACACTTACTTAGTAATACCTGTTCCATACCTTTAGGGCTGTGGTGGGCTGACCCAGGATGGCAGCAAAACACACCCCCCAACCTCTCTCTCACTCCCCTCTCCTGCAGGGCAGGGAGGAAATACAAGGAAGAGAAGAAGACTCATGGATCAAGATAGCGACAGTTTACTTAGGAAAGTAAAAGCTGTGTGCGCAAGCAGAGCAAAAAGAGGTATTCATTCATGCCTTCCCATCAGCAGGCAGATGTCCAGCTGCTTCCTCTGAAGCAGGGCCTCAGCACACCTAACAGTTGCTTTCAAAGAGAAATGTCATAACCACAAACGTCCTACCTTCCTCCTCATCTCCCTGAGGATTTATTGCTGAGTATGACATCCTGTGGTATGTGTGGATCAGCTGTCTTGGCTATATCCACTCCTCAAGCGCACCCCCAGCCTATTTGCAGTGGCAGGGGGAAAGGAAGCGCTGACACTGTGCAAGCACTGTTCAGCAATAACCTAAACACCGGTGCATGTGTGTGTTGTCAACACTGTTTTGGCCACAGATATAAAGCACAGCCTCATACAGACTGGTAGGAAGAAATTTTCTTGTTTCTCTCATTGGTAGTTGGTTCTTGACACACCTTCATGCTTTTCTCTACATTTTCTTCCCAGCAGCATCTCCAGTTCCCAGCTGAATCTGCTTCATTGCCATTTCATACCCCTTGTATCCACTAAATGATCTGTGGTTAAGTGACTAGAGTTGACAGTGATGGACTTCAGAGCTAAGACTGCACTCAGGCTTAAAAAGGGCAGAGTTCGCATCACTGAGTTTTTCTTTCAGGTTGTCTCCACCAGTTAAATTTTATTACTTTTGAAGGTTTATCTGCAAGATGAGGGCTAAGAACTTCTTTTTAGTACCAAAATGTTGGGTGCTAGAGGATTTGAATTTGTCATATGCACTCTAGGTATTTGTGCTGGTTGTACCCTTCACAAAGGCTTTATGTCGGATCTTCTGCTTGAGGGCTTTAGCTTGCATCCGATAAAACAGAAAGTCCTAGCCTCCCATTGGATGGACTGTGAAAGCCATAAAATGAAAAGTATGTAGCCTAACAAGTTTTATCCTTTTTAAGATAGGCAGGTCTTTGAACAATATAAAAGTGAGCTTTGTTGCTCCAAACATGACCTGCTTTTGCCTGGAGAACTGACATAAATAATCCATCTAAAAATTATCACAGTTGATCAGCTACAAACTTACATCAGAAGGAGGTAGCCAACCCAGCACAATCAAACTAAATGGCATTGGTTCACTGTGTGTGCTTCACTGTACTGGGTCTTTTGTCTTTGCCTGTTATTTTCACTCATTAGAAAAGACTTCTTCCATTCTGCTAAACTAGGACATGGGATGCTGCCTACATTAAGGAAATTAAAATTAGTAGCTAATATTGGAAAGTTTCCAAGACCTCACTTGAGAGTCCTGAATTACATGGGATGCTCTTGTGTGAGATCTGTCCTCTGCTGAAGTCTAGTAAGATCATTTTGATAGTTTCTCCTCTTTTCCCCCCACTGTTTTACTAGATGTAAAGTAGGAAGTAGTGTCCTTTCTTACTGTCAGTATAGATAATTAAAAATAGACTGATCTTTAATTAACATGTTAATAGTAGTGGGCAGTATTAAAAATCTATTGAATTTTTCAAAAAGGGGATGTATATTCTGATATCAAACTAGAATACAGTGCTTTGCCACAAATATAATTAGCAGATCACTTTGCGTCGTTTAGAGCAAGAAGTCTGAAATAACCCTTTCTGATGTTCCTTCTTCTTTGTGTTTATTTTGAATTGTTCTTCACATGAAAACATTGTAAGCTGTGTGTTCCGGTTTTGTTTATATTTCTACAATTCTTCAAACTATTTTATATCTTCTTAGTGTCAGTCTTGCAAGGACTTTCAGGCTGTCAGCAGTGAAATTTTTGAGATGCCTTGTCTCCTGATGATGCATTGGTTTGCATGTTGTCTGCTATAGTCAAATCTGAGTATTAGTTTTGTCATATATCTAAGTTGGGTCAAATACCTGAAGTATAAGACATTATTCACTTCTGTAAATTCAGGTATCTTTTAATGGATGTATATGACGGTTTTGCTTTATGAGCACTTAAGCTTTTTAGATAAGGTGTACTGGTGTTGATACGTTCAAAACCTTGAGATCCATTTTAGATATGAGAAGATGATGCTGTTTAAGTATTTTTTTTTCTGAACTGCTTTTTGAAAGATTTTAACCCTTAAACAAGAGTCTTTCCTGTGCCTGAGGATCACAAATAATGTTTTACGGTAACATTGGTTTCATTGAAAGATAAATAACAGCTAAGACTTACTGCGTGCCTCCGTTCATATGATAAAATTAGTAGCTGCAACCTTTACATCTGTAATTTTTTTGCAGTTATTCTAAATGAATGAATGCTATATTGCTGTAATAAACCCGTACTAGTTTTCTTAGTCTTCTTATCTAGTGCTGCAGAACAAAATCCTAGAGCTGTCCAGGTGACTGTAGTGTGATGTTGGTTTCACGCTATTGTTTACCAAAATGCCAACAGTATTGGGGCTTTAAAATGCATCATTATAATTACAGAATATTTTGTGCATTTTATAAATGTATACTTGGTCTCTGGTGAAGTTAAATCACTTTGTTTCTTCTAGTCTCATCCTATACTGTATTTCAGTTTTTCAATAAAATAAATTAGCTTACTTCCTTCATATCCTCTTGGGTATTGACAGATAAGGCCCAGCAAGCTTTTGGAATTAGTGAAGAATCCCAATGGACATTGTCTGCTCCTTAACTATGAAAATGCTCATATGTAACATGGCTTTGAAGTGGATCCTTCCTGTGAGAAGCTATCATGGTTCTTGACCAGGGCAGTTATAATCAGCATTGTGCTTGACTTCAGCTGGCCAATTAAGTGGCTTTTCTTGAAATTTCTATCTCCAATAGAAGCTGTATTGATGTTAGCAATAATAGGACGATCATGCCTGATGTAGTCCTCACCTTTTCAATTTATGTTATATGAAGAAAGCTTTCTCTAGCTTTCTTTGTTGATAGCCTGAATACACTCTTCAAGGGCAACTTCCTGTTTGCCTACCTGAGCACAGATTTTTCTATGTTACCCAGTTCTTGAAAAAAAGTTAATGGAGGTACTACAAGCAAATGGCATTGACTATATCTACAGTGCAACATGGAGTAGTGTAGATATACCCAAGTTGTCTATGGAACAGGAATTATTCTGGTGATACTAATAATACTGCCTTATGCCCACCTCATATCATTGAGATTAAAAGTTTATTCACTTGCGCATAGCAGTGCACTAACATGCATTATTGCTTTGGAGTCCTTAATTATTGTTTCCATATGGAAGTCCAAATTAGGTCACTGTAATGTGAAGAAAAATGGTTCTTCTTCTGTGAGCTTTGAGAGGAGGAAGGAAGGAGGACAATCTGTTAAATTTAGCAATAACTACTAGAAAGTGAGGGGTTTGGGTTTTTTTCCCCAAAGTTTATTCCATTATTCCGAATATACTTGTTTTTTTAACTTAGTCTTTATTTGGCTGCTGGTTCTGCTTGACTAGTGAATCCTCCAGATACTGGCTAATTATTTGCTTTAATTCTCCGCCTCTATGTGCTCAATGTTGCAGTCAGAAATATGTGCGTTGTTTTCAAATTCTATTTATTGTTATTTTGTATCAGCAGTATTTTCTTGGAGTGCTAAAATTATGTTCAAGCATTTCCTTCTTATTAATTTTTAGCAGTTTCAGATATCCAGACACTACAGCTGTACTTGGCAATTTGTTGCTTTCTTTATTCTTAATTAGAAAATTGTATTCCCTATATATTCTAGCTGACCGTAATTTTCTGTAGGAATTAGGGATGTCAGTAAGTGAAATGGGATCCCCTGAACACCTTTGTGAAGGGTTTTGGGAAAGACTGACCTAACCAATCTGAATTATCTTCAGCAAAAGCTGATGAAGATTTCTATAGCAATTTAATTAATTATAGAGATTGTCACAGTTTTAAGACTGAATTTGTCCATTGAGGTTTTTCAAACCTTTTCATAGTTGATCTTTTATTACTTACTGTTATTTAACAAAGTATTTTTGTTCTTTTGTTTTAATTTTGCAGTTTTATTTTAATCTTTTATGAGTGTAAGCCTTGTAGGGAAGCTTGGTCATTTTAGTCGTTTGTACATGTAAGCAAAATGGAAAGAAAGTTATTTGGAGCTCTATTTGGAAATGAACATAGATTAAATGTATTTGTCTCATAAAATTACCAAGAAATTGCTATTCTTCAGTTATAACAGAATATGTTGGAGTAGCTTCAGTTTCTGGAGATGATGTGATTAAAATACTGTAATAAATTTTCTGTTATAGTATAATCAATTCACAATGTTTGAAGCACATTTTCTTCTTAGAAAGACATTATTTTATCAAAAGAATAATTTGTAGATGGAAATGAGAATGCCAAGAGCATTTATGTACAAATCCCTTCATTAATGAAATATATTGCTGGTTTATATTTTGCTAATAATGGAAAGATAAATACCAGGTTAGTGTGCAGTATGAATGTGTTACAAGACAGACACAAAATACATCTGAATGAAAGAACACTCATGGTTGCAGAATCATAACTTACTGTTAGTCACATTTTCTCAAAAATAAAGAAATACTTGTTTTCACTGTCCTACATAGGTAATCAGAATGTGGATTAATTTCATTAGAGCAAGATCTAGCTGATCTGATCTAGCTGATCTAGGTGTTCCTGCTCCAGCAGGGGGATTGGACTAGATGATCTTTCAAGGTCCCTTCCAATCCCTAACATTCTGTGATTCTGTGATTCTGTGAAGAAGACTAATTCGGCTCTACCCTCCCACCAAAAAAATAATATTTTCTTTTTTTTTTTTTTTTAACATTGCAAAAGCAGTGCTCCAGGGTGGCCCTTCCCCTGGCTTGTCTTTGCATCTCACATCCCCTCTGAAGAGAGAGATGTGGGAGCCTGTCTTGAGGCAGGTCCCTTGTCCTATGCCCTGTGAGTCAGAGAAGACAAATTATGTTCAGTTGACACAGCCTGTAGCAGTGGATCTTGTCAAGAGTGAAACTGGAGTGTTACAAGCAATGGATCACAGCATAGTAACTGGCAGTGAAACTTCCTCTGGAAAGTTGTCCAAATTCTAGGCAAGCAGAAATCCAGTTCTATCTCCTAAATATTGTCTGTATTAGAGTATCCTGAAATGCTGAGCAGGAGACAGGTTTTGTTATTTCCTCATCCAGCTCATTCTTTGCAAAACCTTTTCTACCACTTCTATGTCATCTACAGGGCTATAGTCCCTTTATACAAAGAAAACAGAAATTTTGAATTAAATTCCCATGCAAATGTAGTCAAGTGCTTGTTTCCTTTGCTAAGAAAATTCCATCACCGGTACAAGTAGAAAAGAAAATTTTCTGGCATTGCTGTTCTTTTGGATTTTTTTTAATCCAAAAGTTTAGTCTCACAGAAATGTGTTTAAACTGATACTTATAGCATAATAATTAGCAGAGTAGCATGTGTATAATAAATAAAAATGTGTGTAATAACTTTGTGCCAGCTAAAGAGGTGCCATCTGTCACACCTAGCCCACTGCTAGCAGGTGAAGAGTTTTCTGTGCAGGAAAAGGGGACAGCTGGCAGGGCTTTTCAAAAGATCTTGTCATCAGTCTGCTGATTAAAACTCAGAAAGCATGAATTTGTGGACCATCTAGACCTTTAGCAAGGTTTATGTTTTTTTAAAAAGTTATTGCAAAGGAAATAGTGTTTGAGGAGTGATAGTCAAGGGTAATTGGTCTGGGAATTTTTTTATCTTTATGCTCTCTCTCACAGTAACCGATTGCTTTGAGGTTGCTTTGTCTTTGCTTCTAATCCTATTTATAGTCAGTTATAGACTTTAGCACCATAATTCTTAAACCTTTCTGTTGATGAGTATGTCACACCAGCATTAATAGTTGCATCCTACTTTTTTTAATCCAGGCAGAGAAATGTGAAATAGCAGCTGTTCAGCTTGATTTTTCTATTTCAGCATCCTGTTATTCCAAAGAAAAGCTTTGAACTCTGATTTTTTTAGGATTTTTATATTTGGTTTCTGAGAAGTTTTGTGATAGGCTTCACTAGAAAGAAAATCTGCAATATTAAACTATAGCAGAGAGAAAAGACCGAAATCATCAGAGGTTGTTTTTCGGTTCCCTCAAGGCTTTTGTTGGAAGGCTCATGAGAAATGTTGCCACCCTAAAATTTAAAGTAGCCTTGCCATCTTCATAAATAACTTCTCATGAAAATGAAGTGGGATGCAATATGCTGCTTATACAACACAGAAAATTCATGTCTAGCATAAAATGAAGTCTGAATGTTGTAATACCTGTTCAGGGAATGTGGTTTGCTCTGTATGAAAGGAAATATTTATAAAAGTGTATATGAAATTACTAATTATTACAGAAACATGCATGCTTGCATACAAGGTTTTTCACTTCTACTGTGAAATAAAAAATAAGCAATAACTTCTGCTCTGTTTATCAGACAGAAAAGATTTTAATAACAGCAGCTGAAATGCAGTATCTAGAAAGAGGATCTGTTTAAGTGTCTCTATACTGACAGCTGACCCCTTTGAAGCCAGCCATGTTCAACACTTTCAGACAGAGGCTTCTAATGGTTAAAGTTGAGCAAAACAAGCTTTTGCACAGTTTTGATGACTTTGGATATGACTGAATAAAATACCAAGGAAAGAATTTAGTGCCTATTGCTTACAGCTGCCATCACAGAACCATAATTTATGATGAAATTTCTGATAACTTTTCTGAGAAAATATAATAAAAAATGAGTTGAGGAGAGATTGGTTAATCAAATTGATCATCTAGATATTATTTGTCAGAAAAGCAATATGTGGAAGCGTTGGATTGCATTTAGTTACTGCAGATCCACCTGGATATTTTTTTAAACAGTGCAAGATCAAATTTCAATGTCACTCTCCAAAGGTTGCATGAAAAGAAGAAACAAAAGGGAATTTTTTTTCTATTGCTACATGAAGATATCTGAAATGCTTGTGTTTTGGTGGTTTATTGTTTTTATTTTGCATTACAATGTCTACTACAGATGGATTACGAACTGCAAGTTTTACTGAGTAAGGGTAACCATGTAATCAAATGGAGGAAAAGATCTTGCTTCTTCTTGTTGATGATAACTCCTAGAGTCTTAACCTTAAATCATTTTTTTCTTTTCAAAATGTCATTTGCAGCTTAGAGAAAATCTCCAGAAAGGGAATACAAGTTCTGCAGAAAATCAGTTTTGGACTTCTTCAAATTTGTAGTAAAGGAAAATCTACCATAATTTTTCAAAGTAAATACTTACATTTATGTATTTCAGTGGATTGTTTTAAGGAAAAAATGTATATTGTTTTTTTCAGATCATACCAGAACTGCATAAAAAGTGAATTCATGTATTCAATTTTGATGAATTATGGATTATTCAGTGGTGATCTTACTAGGTATAAAAAAATTAAGCAACAGTGATGAAACCTGATTACCTTTCCCCTAAGTTTCTTAGATGTATTATTATTTGAAAGCATTTACTTGTCTTTATTTCCTTCAATGCAAGTGAATGTTGTACTTTGAGCACTCTTTATAGATGGAGTATATTTATGTAATAAGTAAGTAAATTGGGTTTAAGAAACTCGGCCAAGACACTTTAAATAGGTGGCCTGATTGTTCTGGGCAAGGTGATCATCCAGTTGCTCCATCCACATATGGAAACTTTTTAAAACTGGGACAATCGTTTAATCATCTAAATATAGTTTTGGGTTCCTAATTTTAGGGTGACTTATTTTAAAGCAATCCTCCTTTGACTGTAATATGTCACAAACTATGCCTCAGTTGTAGAAATGGAGTGGATTTGCAGATTCATAAATCTAGGGTGTCCTGCTTCTATCTTCACTTTGGGGTGAGAGGTATGCATGTCCCAGCCCAATGGAAAGGACACTGTGGTCATCCAGCCCAGATAGAAGGATGTCACGTTCAACAGGTGCCGAGCTGAAGCATCAAGGTTGGGGATGCTGTAATGTGCATCCAGGCGGATGCAGCTAGAGCCACAATTAATTTATCCATGTTAAGTACTTCTGAGTCATAGTTGTGATGGTTCTTACTTAAATTCTCTTCTGTCTGATGAATAAAAGGCAAGAACTTTCTCACTTCTGCCCCAGGCTGTGTTGGAAATCTGTGTACTATTGTATTAATAAAATCGTAGCCACTACAATTAATGGCTGAAAAGAAGGTCTTGCTTACATAATAAGACTAAGGAATTTGTGTAAAATTTATTTAAAGACATTTTTGCGAAAGCCTATTATGGGAGTTAAGTTCAGCAAACCCACCTTTCTGTCCAAAACAGTAGTAGGTCTTCTGTAACCGTATCTAGCAGCCAGAAACTCTGTGTGATTTTCCTTTTGTGGATCTTTTGATAACTGTTAGCAGACAAATCTATGCAGTTGCTGTAGACTCTACAAGCAGAGAAAACTGTAACTTGGAGCTGGCAAGTCCCAGGAACAATGAGGCTTTTTAGGAAACTTAAAATCTGTAGATTGAAGTTGTTATTTATAAAGCTGTGTTCCAGAAGTGGAGATACACTGAGTTATTAGTTTGTAAATGGTGTTCAGAGCAGGAGTGGACCTACATCTCTGACCAGCATTCTTCCGATGTCATCTACTCCATTTTCTTCTGTATAGTGCTGGGAAAGAGACCTATTTTAATGATAAGAGCGGGTGTTCTGCACAAAACAGCCTTTTGTATGCTATCTATTAAATCGAATTGTGTCATACACTGTAATTTGCTTTAGATTTATGCTGAATGACAAGAAGGATTTCAGATGCGTAGTTTGATATATGTGACTGTATTTATGCAAAGCTGCCAAAATGTACCAGCACTGTTCCAGACATTCTTTCACAGACATTTTGTTATGAATATTTTCCCTGACAGAGTAATAGTATATACATTCATTCAATGCCTAGAAGTAGAAGGGAAAAATAAATGCATACAATTGTCCGTTATTGCAGTGCTGCTGTGTTAAAATTAAAAGATACACTATTTTTACAGGTATAGCATTAATATTTCAACAGAAATATTTTCTTGATTCTCTAGCTCTTTATGTATGTGAATTGACAGGACTCTTGTCTTTTTGCCGTGTACCAGAACAACTACTAGGTTGTACTAGAGAGCAGTTGTACTCTCGTTGTACTAGAGAGGAAGACTCTTCAGACTTAGGTAGCAAATACTTTGATCTAACTAACAGAAAGCAATCTTTTTGCCTGCAGCTTGTTTACTTCTTGAGGACTATAATTGAACCTTCCGGTTCAAATATGTCCATAAACCACAGCAGTATGTTTAGCACACGTGTTACTGCCAGGGCTACATCATTTCAGTTTCCAAAATGCAAAGGACATCTGTAATACCAAAAGGAGGAACAATACCCTCATTTTTTCCCCTACAACTTCTGCAAAAGAAAAGTTGTAAAAAAGATGATCTATTTGCATGGAATTCACACCAGAACAGCCAACACAACCTTTTGTCTGTTATTTAGGCATTGCATCAAGGCCCTAGGAGATTCACAGAAGTTTCTTCAGGCCTTAGCAAATTAATTTCCCCCCTCTTTGTTTGAAATACTGGTTACAATACAGATGAATTATTATTAGTATTTGCCTTATTGTTAGGTGTAGTGACACTAATAGCTGTTCCTGGATGCTCTACTCTGCATATTTGTTTTTGGCATGACACTTCATTTGCCAAATTAGCTATAATGCTCACATCATTCTCTTAAATGCCTGAATAAATAATGTGTGTGTTTTATTAAATGCAAAATCAAAATAAAAATTAAGATAGGCTTGTAACATGGCACTTACTTCTTTTATATATGTTTAGGGGTAGGTATCAATATTAAAGCATTAAGATGATTGTGATTCAAGTACTTTGAGTACATTGAGTCATTAACAGACTGCTGAGGTTTTTACAGTTCTGTAATTCTCAATGACTCTCTAACTGGAAGTTCTAAAAAATGCTCTGAATAATGTTCGTTAATTAATTTGGTAGAAAGAGTAAAACTCAATTGTGTAAAGAGGACATGATTCCTTGAACAATAAAAACTTTAAATTAATTTTAAGTAAGTGATGTTTTTTATTGTTTCTTTGTAATAGTTTCAGGTCTGTGAAAATCAGATGTTGTCAGATTGTCTTGATCTTTGTTGAATATAACTGCTTCTCCAGAGAAGAAGATTCAGGCTGAACCTACTTAGACTCCATTGAAGTGCCATGTGTGAGGATGGGTTTAATGTTAAATAGAGTGCTGAGTTAATTCAGCCATTTCCATGCTAGTACTGTCTCTTAGTTAACCTCTGTCTGTAGCTGGCCTGTAATAGTTATACACTGATAAATAACCTCCTGCAGGCTTTGCACTCAGTGTCTCATACCTACTCCATTAACTTACAGGCCATGAGTTTAGCTATTTTGGAAAAAATAGTCTGCATATGTAGCCCATAAGTGGTGGAGAGTTTATCACATTGATAATCCATTTAAATTGTTATTGTTCTCCCTTGAAATTTGTGGCTTATTTTCAGTTTGAAGTGTTAATCGCATTTGTAGGATGTGTCATCTTATTCCTTTTTATGGTAGATTTTTTAAAATCAAGTTGATTTAATTCCTTTGCTTTCTGTTGTAGGATGTATTTTTAAGGGGGTTTTTTGTGCCCTCTCTGGTTTTCAATGGCACTTTCAAACTGTAGATGCTCAAACTTGTGTATATTATTCTAGAAGAAATATCAGTAACAACCTGTACAAAAGTTCAGGAGGGCCTTTAAGAGCAAGCTGTGTAGGAAGGAAAAAACAGTGGTTTTCTATATCCTCATTCACCCTTTGGCTATGAAGGCATCCTGGCATTCAATACTTGAAGAAATTTTTGGTCTTATAGGGCACCGTGGAATTGGCAAGTTTGTCATTTCCCTACATCTTCCATTGATGAGGCCTCTGCTCTGCTGATGATGTGAATGGCCTCATCAAAGGGGCAACATGACAGGGGTTAAATGAAATGCATAATTCCTTGGCTCTGGACACTTCTTGCTTACTAGTCATAAGGAATGGTTTCCAGTACAGCTGCTCCAGATGGTGTTCGTAAGCACTGAAGCAAGGCTGGGCATCTTCATGCGTATCAGTTGCTCAGCTCCTAGTTCCCAGTTAACCCAAGTGTTTCCATCTGGGAACAAAATAATGGTCTCCTTTCCTGTCTCCTTGTTTATACTCCAACGATATCGTCAAGCTAACTTTTCCCGGCCACCATATGAGAAATTTTTTTTATATTTCAGGATGTACAACACAACGTCTTTTAACTCTTGAGAAGAGTGGTGAATTCAGAGCATTTTTCAAAGATTTGCTGACTATGCACAGCCTTGTCAGCACCTTTGATCCTTTGAACTGCATCTTATTGCCCCTGAACACAAGAAAACAGTCCTAGTGCCAGCTCACACATCAGAGTTCGTAATTGACAAGCATAATTTGCTCTCTATAAGCATCTCCAAGCTATTGGCTCACTTTTAAAATCTCTATATCTTTTCTGTATGCTGTCCAATTTTTCTGCATCCAAGTCCATTAGAGTCGGACCCTCTAATGACTCACCAGTGATTTGTGCAAAGGCAGTCACCTAGTCAAGTCCAAACAGCGCTGAGCAGAACTTCATGAGTTTATCATAGCTGAGTAAGCTGGCAAGAGTACGAAGTCACAGTACAGAAGCAGAAGAAATTTTCAAGTATAATTAGAGAAAATAGATTCAGTTAACTAGACAAGTTGTGATGAATGATACTAAAATAGTGGACTAGGTAAGTATCTTAGGCAGGACTATAATAACTCATAGCGTTATTAACCTGGCTCTGTTTGTAGCATGCGAAATGTTTGAATACAGTAAACATTAAGAACCTGATAATTTTCTCAACTATAGCCTATTCATAATAATTCAATAAACTTTAACTGGATAAGAAATTTAACTTGCCTGTGTTTTTCACTATGAGGTCATTCAGGATTAAGAAAAGATTTTAGTAATGCTATTGTAGCCAACATTACCTAAAGATAGAAACAATCTGTGATTGATAGAGGGAAGTTAGTATGTGTACATGTATTTGTTTAGACAGATCAAATAAAGCATATTTGATTAGGCAAACCACTAGAGTGTGGAAAAAAACAAAGTTTGGAAGGTAAAAAGTCTTTTCAGGTCTGAAAAGCAGTAGCCCTCATGAATAAACACAACCTTGGAACAAACTTTGATAACTCAAATAGAGAGGGAAGGGGAATTAAAAGTGTTAAGCAGCATTATGTTATCTGAGAAGCAGGATGGTAGGTGATTTATTTTCTCTGGAACACGGAAGAGGCTAACTGGAGGTTTGAGTGCCAATATCTTGAGAATATTCTGATTTTCACTTCCATTGTTTACTCAGTTCATATATTGTAGTCTCTTTAGAGCCACATATACAAAAACTATAGGTGTCCTATCAGTCGTTGCCTTAGAAGCCTTGGTCTGCAAAATACCTAATCACGCAAGATAAAGGACTCCACTGCCTAAAGCTACTTCTAAATGATACAGAATAATAATAAAGAATACACTGTTAGCTTTAAACAAAAGTTCTCTGAAAGAAGAATAAATAAAGTGTCTTTCAGTTGTTTCCCCTTGAGCGATGTATCCAACTGAAATGCAGCAGAGAGTGAAGGGAGGATGTGGCAGTAGGTAGCTCCATGTTGCTGCTTAGGCTGCTTTGCTCTGCTTTGAAGTTTTTGACTTGCCTTTGGATTTTTCTGGAATGTTGTATGGGTAGAAATTTAGAGCCAGAGAGTTCAGACTGAATTATTGATTTGTACAGATATTTAAGTCATGGGCAGTGGTATGTTTGCCCTATTATGATTTATAAGTTTCAAGCTTAGTTTTGACAGAAACCTGAAAAGATGCCCTTTTGCATTCATCATACCAGTCAACCAAAACAGAATGCTCAAAGGCATACAAACCCCAGTGGATCTTATGGCATGATTTGAAAGAACTTTTGCTAGTTTAGCTAGTAAAGATTTTTGGTAGGGTTTTTCCTACATTTTAAAATTGGATTTGAATTTGTTTTCCAAGTTTGCTTTTGAAACTCCATAAAAACTCACCCATTTAGTATGCAGAAATTAAGCTAGATAAATTCTGTTCAAATCAACAAAACACCTGCAGATTTTCCCATAGCGATGGCACTCATTTTAGCCTCTATACTCAATCTAGCTGTCAACTTTTACAAAACTGTCAGGAAGTCAGTATACCTGAGCTCACAACCCTTGTGTCAGGTTTGGTTACAATTGACTAACGGGTTCCAAAGCTGTTGTGGGATGACCTGACAGATGGATAGATGTGACACTCATATAAGTTGCGTTTCTGTTGGAAATCAGGCTAAACCTTCTGATTTTTTTTTTCCAGCAGCAACCAAGAAGTATTTATTTCCTTTTGATCCATTGCTGTACAAACCAGGGTCTATGTTCATACTTACAAACTTTTTCAGTCCTTGGGGTGTATGGTTCTGATGATATAGTATAACTGAAGGCTTAAAGTCTTATTTATTTATGTACAGTTACAGTTATTTATGAACAGATTACTGAGAGGCAGCTTCCAAGAGAAAGGAGAGCATGCATACTGTGCTCTTTCGAAATGTTATGTATGCGAATGTGCAGCAAATCAGGTCTTCCCTCAGGTTTGTAAGGGTGAAAATGTTCCTTCTTGAGTCTCTCACACCACTGTTCCCCATCTGAGGTATAGTTTGAAGTACTGTTCATGTAAGAGAACAGTGAAGGAGTTGTGTCTGCGAAGAGACTACCATTTTATCCACATTTACATCAAGTGTACAAGGGCAGAAAGAAATTTTCCCCCTTCTATCCAGTCTGCATAACATCTGACAGAATATGTGTTCTGACCAACATGTGTCAGTATCTTTTAGTAAGTAATTACTGAAAAAGATTATTGCTGTCCAGTGGAACATGTGCTCACTGTTATGGTACAAGTGCAGTCTGGAATGAGATCTCCACAGCTTTATGGCAAGGATGATGAACATTTCTCATTTTAACATAACTTTTAGTGTATTTGGTGGGTCACACACTAATAATGCATCTGTCTTATTTCTCCAGTCTCCATTCCACAGTGCTCTCCATCACTCTTACGCAGTTTTCTGTGCTGTCTAGTGCTATGTAATGCCCAGCCATTTCACAGTGCACATTACTACTCAGGCCAGCATCTCGCGCTGCTAGTTGTTTCTCTAGCCCTCCATACTGCACAGCGCTGTGCTGCTTAGCACATCTCATCCCAGACTGGGATGGAAACTTGTGAACTCTCTTACCTTTCTTTCTTTTCTTCTATGTAATAGTTTTGCTTTAAAGGTTTTTATGTTAGTATTTGGCAATCTTTTACTCCCATCACTGCCTTGATGTCTACATGGCCTTTCTCAGTTTTGTCTGTACTATAGTTCTGCCAGAACAGCATTCTGATTTATGCTTGTAAAGCTCTCAAACACCAAAGTTCTGTCTCTAGTTGGAACATATAGGCATTTCTTAATTGCAAACGAAAAATAATGCCTGTTTAAATTATTGTGCATTAACTTCTTGTATAAGGAAGTTGCTCTGATTTTAGCTTTGCAGTACTAAATGATGCTGTGTGCCTAGATCAGTCTTTTGAGGAGGGATGCAAAGCTGTAGAAAAAACAGCTCTTCCTCTGATCCACTAAGCAGATCTAACTAGAGTCTAGTTTGAACATTGGAATAATTTTGATCTTCTTTCTAATTGCAGTTGGCTCAGAGATTCTCCTGTCTGTGCATCTTACCGTGATTACAAGTCTATCTCAGAACCAATCATCACCCTTGAGTGCTAAGCTGTTTTGCCTCTAGCTCCCTGATTTACTTAATTGGCTCATGCAAGACATTTAACTTGCAGCCAGTGAGGCAGCAGCTCCTCCTTACACATCAGTGCTCATCAAAACCAGTCAACAAAAGGTTGCTTCCCTGCCTCCACCCTCGTCTTTTGGTTTTGTGATAGCTTTTAATTATGATTTGCCTTTACATAGCTGCGTTGGAGGGGAGCGTTATTGTCACAACATGTTAGTATTTCCTAATTTCTGCAAAAGTCATCTCTGTCATGTATTAAGCTCACTCTGTGCCAAATTATCTTTCACCTTTTGTCAAAGAAATGGTATTATGAGGTTTCTGTCATTCTAAAGTTACCTGGCTGTGATCAACTCTCAATTACCTTTTGCTGTTCTGTTCTGGTGTGGGTTGTCTGTGCTGTTAAGTGTAGAGACCTCTTGTGTTAAACAGTGTTATTGATTAGTTGTCATGCAGTGCTCAAGTCTGGCATGGAGAAAATCAAGCTGGAGCAATAAGTGCTGAGGTAAATGCTACAAGAGCCACACAGTTATTGATGCTCAGGGTTACACAAGAGCTTACATTTGGACACAGTGCTAAACCCAAACTGTGTCCATGTGTTTGTGTCACAGCAGGCCAGAATTTATAAGCCCTTTTGGTGCCTAGTATTCTGGAATGTGGGATACTAAGGCTGAGCTGGAGTGCAGGGACGAGTGCTTATCCAGAACTGATAAATTCTGGGTGAATATTTCTGCTCTGCATTTTTAAATGCATTCCACAGTACCCATACTATTAGGGGTTATTCATTATTGGCACTGTTCAGTATCCCAGGTAGAAGAGAAATTACTATAATGAGAGACAACACAAATACCAAAACAGTAAGCCATATATCTAATAATCTCTGAAACAGATGTAGAGACTCCCACCTCTGCAGTATGCACAAATAACAATTGTCATTAATATATAATATACCAGTATCAGACAGTGGTTGCCTGCTGTGGTCTGTGAGCGTCGAAAGTGGCCTGTGCAATATACAGCTAGTGGGTATGCAAATTAGATGCAAATCAAGGAACTGCTCAAGCACAGAGTAGTATTTATTGGGTAGATATCCATCAACAGGTGTGCTTAATGTCAATAATAGATACCTGGAAGGACTTGCAGGACTACTGTTGCAGGGCTTGCAAAGAGTTAGGTACAGAGCCGTGGTTGAGCAATGGGCATTAGGGTATAAAGTATGGATACTGGAGCTTGGAAGAAGTCACTGATACTACAAGGCAGCTTAGAATTAAGATGCTTAAACTGAGATTATTCGGCAAGGACTGCAAGTTTAGAACAATGGGCATGAGAGAAGAGGTTTGACACTCAGCAGTGGTTGACAACCTCCTCTGTCTTGGTTCTTTCCTGGTGGGTCTCTTGAATATTGGGCTATGTTGGGTTCTGTTAGCTGTGAAAAAGGGAGGATGGTTAAAGGAACTAGGGCAAAGTCAGTGTCTCTCGTGTGGCTCCCATAAAGATGAAAAAACAAAGCTGGATGCCATTAGTGTAAGATCTTCAGATTACATTGAAAGGTTTAGTCATCTTAAAAGAGCAAAGCAGGAACCTAGCAATATACACAAGTTGTTACACTAATATGGTATGTACACCATTTGGGAAGTCCAGCTATGTCCCCCTATAAATACATTAATGCAAGGAAATTTGGAGCATAGGTGCTGGCAAAAACAAGCAGTTACCAAAGATGTCAGGGGTTCCTAGACTTTATGCTCTAAGGTTTAGATTCTGTGTTGTAGTAATCAAGTTGTGTTTTATTTGAAACTGTGAGTCATTATGCCTGCTGAAACATGCCCTTCACAAATTACCTTTCAAAGGCAGAAAAATGCACAGGTTATTTTTAGATAGTTCTGTTTTGTTTTGCCTTTCTTGGCAAAGTAACCAGGTAGTTTGGTAATAAGGTTACAAATAAATTGTTAAAATTTGTTTTAAAAGAAGAAATCTGGTCACAGAACAGTTTTATTCAGCCTTTTTGATTTTGTTATTTCCTTCTTTTACTCTCATAATATTTTTGTTTTCTTTTCCCAGAGAGTCCTTGTTGTGACATTCCTGTCTTATTAGTATTTTCATCAGCTTGTTAAAAGTAACCCATATAAAAAATTAAGAATATCATCAGTGCATACCAGCTTCTTAAGTGTTATTTAAAGTCACCTTCCTGCTGATTGGTTTATCCAAAATAGTTATAAGCTGAGCTGTGATGAGATGTTTTCTCTTTCTTTTTCTTGCAGACTGCAGATGATAACCTACATGCAGACAATGAGCATGAACTCAGAAGAGATAAAGAAAGCTATCTCTGTGCAGTGTGCCTGGATGTTTATTTCAATCCTTACATGTGCTATCCATGCCACCACATCTTTTGTGAACCTTGCTTAAGAATGCTTGCCAAAGACAATCCAGCCAGCACACCATGTCCCCTGTGTCGCACTACAATTGCCAGAGTCTTTTTTCAAACAGGTATAAAAATCAAAGTTTTTACAATAAAGAAGAATATTTGTAGCTTTCCTTCCTGTATTCCTGGCCTGAGTAAATATGTAGTTAAAAGTATAATAAAACCCTGCTAACAAAATAAAGTAATAAAATGAAGAAATAAATAATATGTAATGATCTGCATTATAAATGCATGCAGAGCAAAATTTTGTGCTGTTAGTCCACTGTGAGGTTTTTTGCATTTAACTCTTCCTAGGAGTACTCCACACAGGCTTTCTTCTTCGGTAAGAAACTGTTCCGGATGCATATTTTACAACTTTCTGATTTTTGAACTGAGGTTCTGATATTTTGCATTTCTTTGGTATCTTCTTGCAAAATAATCACAAACTCCAAACATAATAAACAGTTTCTCAAAACGTCCTACCGAAAAAGTTTTTAAAAATTACTAACTTAATGATACACAAAAAAAATAGTTTAGCTACAAGTAAAAATAAAAGGCTGGCAGAACTATAGAATTCTCCTAACTAGTCTTGGTTTTGAATTCTCCCTTCCTGGCCTCTTAACCCTCATCTCTAGTGTTCCTGACGTTTAGCAATAGGAAAACATGGTTGGGTAAGTGGTGTTTGATGTCAAAATGGGTACAGAGATAGAGGGCAAGTAGTACTGTAGATGGGACACCTGAGAAAGCACAAGTCAGTCTTTTCTGCCTGGAACTTAAAAAGGTGAATTCAAGCACCGTGGATAAAATTGCACTATGATATCTGGAGCTAGGCCCTTTACAGCACTTGAAACTGTGCTTAGACAGGTCACAAAGTAATGGAAATGACTCAGCCATGCGGGAGTTTTTGTTTATTTTTGCATGCTGCAGCAATCCTCTTTAAACTAGGACAGTGCTGTGATGATGACAGGTTGGGGATGCAAATTAAAATATGATTTCACATTGATCAACAGAGCTGCCCAGGTTCTCTTTCTGGTTGTGCACAGACTCTTCCTCTGCACAGGCACAACTTTGTATAATTTGACGGCAGACCCATTTAAGGGACTGACTGGGCTAAATACGAATTAGTTTGGGTGGGAAGGAGGGAATTTTCAGACAAACTAATTTCCCAAGGGTGGTTCACTGGGGAGCAGCTGTTGGCCAGAGTTAAGGACTCTGTTAGCACTGCAGCAAAGAAAACGGATGGAAAGCTGCAGCCTGAGCGCTCTCAGCACCCTGCCTGGCTGGTGTATAGAGGTTTCAAGCTGTTCTTATTTGATTTGCTTAATGTTTGAAGCTCCCTTGAATTTGATGTACAGATGAAGTGTATTTCATCAACAGATAATTGCTTTTAGTTGTTGTAGGGCTATTCAAATTTAAAAAGAGCTGTTTTACAGATATGGTGCAGTAAAATACTACTGGGAGGGCACAAGGAGATAATATAGGTGCTTGCTAAAATCATTTGCGAAACTTTTCAACACAAAGTACAGACATTTAAGTGAAATATTATCAGTATTGTTTGTAGCCTTTGAGTATTTAATATACAATGTGTAAAAATATTTGATGGGAGGGGTTAAGTTTTCCCTGCTAATTACTAGCTTAGCAACTCTCTCTGTTATCAACAGATCACTTATTTTCTGTGTTAGGAAAATTTAGTTATTTTAAAATTGTTTTCCATTTTATGTTGCAATGGATAGGATAATTTTGACAGTTTTGAGTTGCAGTCCATGTAGATATTTCCCCAGATTATATCCCACGAAACTGATGATTTCTTGAGATTAGTAAATTCTGTCAACTCTTACAATGTATCATTAACCATTCTACAAATGTGTTCTTAATTCCTGTCAATCCACATTTTAAAAATCTCACCCAAAATTTCATACTCTTCCTCTCTCCTTGCATTACTGAAAGTTACTGGGTGATGGTGTTACAAAAAAACAAAAACAAAAACAAAAAAACAACTGGGAATTAATAACACAGTCAGTTTGACAGATGTCATTTTCGTTCATGGAGGACATCATAGTTTTGTAAGTTAAATAGCCTGATTTATTATGTACTTCACGTAGCTAGATATTGACATCATCTTTCCTAAATGCTTTTTTCCAGAGGAACAGAAATAAAACAGCATAAGACTTTTTCTTGCTATATCCGGAAATGCTTGGGTTTATGTGAGTTTAAAACAATTTAAGAGATGTTATAATCAGAAAGAGGATTACACAGTAGATACAGCATTTTTATTTTGTAGTATGAACATATGTAAATTATTGCTATATTTACAGCATTGGCGTATATGTTCTTTCCAATTAATTATTGTAGAACTGAACAACTCCACCAAATCTTTTTTCCCTATGGAATATTTGAAGTTAAAAGAAAATTTTCAAAAAACAAATTCTGCAAAATGGCCTCTACCAAGCTGTACGAAAGCCTTCACAGTTTTTGAAGGTAAGTTTTTAAATTTTTCCCTAAACTTCAGTCACTCTTGAATATAATGTTTGAAAATAAGTCTCTAGCTCATACATGACATAGGAAATCAGAGATGGATGATTATTAAAGTAGAGCTGAGTTAAATTCTCTTGGGTGACTCATACACAGTGCTCTGAATTGAAAGATAAACCGCAAATTGTAAAAAGACAATTTGTGTATGCAGCTTTTTATTTATTGTTAGATCTTTAATTTTGTGCACATTATCAGGATAATTGTATGTAGTTTCCTGTTTGGAAAAATTTGTGTCTGCGTAGTGGAATGAAGAAAATTACTCTGGGAGAAAAGTTACTAGTTCTGAGTGTGGTCAATAAAGACCTCTCCAAAAAGAAATCAGTCTTTTACGAAAAAAAGTCATATTAAAAAGTTAGAATAATATCATATATATTGTTCTGTATTGCTTGTTTTATACACATGAAATGCAGTAAAGGGTGTGGGTGTTTTATCTTCATTTCCTGCTTATTATGTGAAGAAAACTTCATCTTCTTGTTGCTACTTTAATACTTAAATATTTCCAAGGTTATTAACTGTTTGTTAACTCAAAAACATTAAGTTACAACACTGAAATGTGGGATTCAGTACTTACCCATGTTTCCTTGTTTTTAGTCTAATGGCCTTTTTCACCAGGAATCACCTACATTTACTTCTATAGTTACTTTCTGTAGTTTTGAGTCTTGCTAGCAGATATATTTTTCCTGTTTGTAACAACACAGATTTCTTCTAAAAGTATGTGGAAAAAATAAAAGAGGACATCCTTTTTATGTTCCTTTTGTGAGTCTACCCAGGCCTTTCTACAGGTCAAATTTAATAAATTCTGATCCTCCACTTACAAAACGGTGTCACACAAGGGCATGATTTGATAGTGAAAATAACAAGAAATGCTTCTAGCTATCAAAAATGAGCAAACTTGAGAAGTTTGAGGACTGGCAGATCATCTTTGGTACCACTTAGAGGGGAAGCTTTTGGCAGGAAACACAAAGATGAAGATTTCCTTTCTCTAAGAGCAGTTAATATAGTGTGGATGTTGATGCTGAGCTTATTAGCTTATTGTAATACATTATGTATGTGACATAATTCGTATATGTTGCCTAGTTTCATATGAATTATGTCTTTCATAACTATAAGAAGCAACCATGCTGAGCTTTGTACAAAATATAAATAATTAAAAGTAAAGGGAAGATCTGGAGAGATCATACAGCTTCTGTATTGTGCTACCTGAAAATTGAGCATGGCATTCCACAAAGGTGATTCAGAATGTGGGGCTGGTATGTCTCCAAAGGATAGCCTGAAAGTCCACACCAAATGGGAACATGATTAGATCTTGATAATAAGAAATGCAAACCACAAAGCTGTCTGAGACTTTGCCTTTGCCTTCTTAAATGCAAGTGTCACTACCATGTCTCTCTCTTCTATTTGAATAAGAGCTACTGCAGGCTTTCTATCACTGGTACTTTGCCAGCAGCATTAGTACAGAGCAGTGTGTACATATCGATAGCCTTATCTTTTAAGGTGTTGTGCAGAGGCTGTTCTTTAGAGACTTCTTCAGAGCCACAGTCCCACTGGAAAAGATATTTCGTGGCCCTTTCCCAGTCATGAAGACTGAATCCAGAGCTAGCCTGTGAAGAGAGTGTTATACCTGTCAGAAATTATGACTGCTCAGACATTTCTACTGGTTCATCAGTGCAGTGAAGGGAATCAAATTCTAGCTAACCTATATGTGTCATCAGGATTGCTTGTTTTCTCTTAACTATGACATTATAAGGCTGCTGTACCAGGAATATTGATAGCTGTAATTGTGCAACAGCAAAGGTTGTGATATCATGGCCATGACAAAGAAGCATGGTGTAGCTTTTCTTCATTTATTTCTTGACATGTCCCTGAATGGATGTTAGATTGGCATCTTTAGTTCTACTTAGGTAGCCAATTGTTCATACTGGCCAGTAAGACAAACTAAGAACATTTTAGACCTCTTACACAGTCATTGTCCCACATGGACCCAAATGAACTTGCAGGGTAGTTAGAAGTGTCGCACTTTTCACCCTGCCCTTACAAATTCCAAAAGTATTTTAAGAACATTGTTTTCTGAAGATGCTTGAAAAACATGGCTGTGTTCAGGGTAAGAGGCCAAGTCCTCTCATCTGTTAATAGCTGGTTAAAAGATACCAAACAAAGGATGGAAATAAACGATACATTTTTCTCACTGGAGGGACATTAGCAGTCAGGTCCTAGATGGGTGTATGGTTCAGTTTGTACTATCCAGCATGTTTGTTACTAGAAATGGAGGTGGTAACACTTGCTTACAGTACTGAAATATTCAGGATAATAAAAATGAGAGCCAAATGCAAGCACTAGCAGAAGACTGTAGTGATACTGAGTGATCTTTGGTAACGTTTATATTGTTTTCCTTTTGTCACAAAAGGAAGCAGTAAACTGGAAGGGTACAGAGTTGATAAATAAGAATGTTGGGTTTAAATTACTTCCTGATGAGAAATATGTAAATAGACTAGAATGCTTCAGCCAAAACAAGAGATGACTAAAGAAGAATGATGATAAAGGTAATTAAAATCATGAGGGGCACAGCAGAAGTGAATGGACTGCTGTTATTCACTGTCTCATAATAAAAGAACTAGAGGACATTACATAAAATTATCATTACCCCAGAGCATGGGTTCAAATAATGGCAGATTCTGGGAAGAAAAATGGAGTAAAGTGTATTAAACTCAAAGATACCACATTTACCTGTGGAGATCCTTGAACTGCAGGTCCCTGGGAACGGAGAGAGAAAACCAGGAAAGTAATGCAGTATCCTTGCCCTGTTCTTGTGTTCTTTCCTTGCCATTCACCAATTCCTCGTTGTTTGACTTTGTCAGAGAAAGAATGATAAGGTAGCAAGACCTTTAGTCTACTCTTAGGATGCCTGTTCTTATGAGATATCCTACAATTTGATGACAATGGTGTCTTCGATTACAATTTTAACTTAGGCATCATAAAAGGATTTTATGTATTTATCAAGTAAGATTACATAAATATTTATTATTTGCCCTCCAAAGACAATTAAGAACAGTACATAATCCTCGTTAAACCACACTAGCTAAACTTTGAATTCCTAGCTTTTTGAAGTGGTCGTCTTTCATCACAGAATCTGTTTAGAGCATAAAATATCTCTTGGTCTTAATTTTTTAAGTTTTGTGTAAGATTCTGCTAAGACTAGTTCAGGTTCTGATGAGTCTCTGTGAACAAGTGGAAGCAAAAATGCCTCCTGTCTTTATCACTGTCAGGAATTAGCAAGTATCTTTCTATGCATTTTAGTGGAATGATCTTTGCCAGCTATTCCAAACAGAGTGGCATAAAGATAAATAGAGGCCACTGAGCAAAGACTAGTAGAATTGGTTATATTCCTAATTAGCTGTGAAACACTTATTGGTTCACAGCTATTGGTAAAAGTTATGTCAGACATGCTTCCCCAGCACACTCCCCCAATCCACTTAGCACTAAAATGCACTGCATAGAGGAGCAGTTTGTACTGAAGTAGCTGCTAAAGAGTCTCAGCTCTGCTGGTGTAAACACATCTTGCCTTGAAAGTTAAGTTTGGCTGGTGTTCAGTCCATTCATCAGATACCTGGTAGAAATCCCATTTACTGCATGAATAACAAAGGATTTTTGGCTGAGAATAGATTGTAGAGATACCAGTTGGCTGGTATCAATGACTTAATAGAGAAAAAAGTAGAATGAACATGTACATTGTTTCTGCTACCTGACATGCCCGTGATTTCTGTTTCATACGTCTGTACCAGTGACACAGCTGGATCCACACCATTCCAAAATTAGGACATGAATGAGAGTTCGGTTGGATTCTAGAGCACTTATTGGGTAGAAAACTGACAAGAATTTTGGAGGAACATGGTACTTGCATAGCATAATTATAACAAGTTACACAACATTTCTTGGGCAAGGCAGAATTTTAGGGATGCCTAAAAGTGGAAAAAAAACAAAAGCTGAAATTTGAATCTGATGAAGAACAAAAGAGAAAGCAGGAAAGTATTCAAGGTGACACTTGAGAATAATAAGCAAGAAAAAGTGATCATATTTTTATTAGATCAGAGCCAGATTAACAATACCTTCTCAAAGAAGCAAGAGATGAGCAAACAGTAGAATAAAGTCAGGATATCTCAGAGAATTTTGGTGAATATCTTAGCTGAATAGGTAAAGATAAGTGTTTGAAATGGTGTCACAAAAGGTCAGAGTAAAGAATTTCTTCCTAATATCTAATCTAAATCTACCCTCTTTTGGCTTAAAGCCATTACCCCTCATCCTGTCACTGCACTCCCTGATAAAGAGTCTCTCCCCATCTCTCCTGCAGGCCCCCTTGAAGTACTGGAAGGCTGCTATTAGGTCTCACGAGAGCCTTCTCTTCTTTAGGCGGAACAACCCCAACTCTCTCAGCCTGTCCCTGTATGGGAGATGCTCCAGCCCTCTGACCATCTTCATGGTTCTCCTTTGAACTCACTCCAACAGGTCCATGTCCTTCTTATGTTGGGTGCCCCAGAGCTGGACTCCAGGTGGCGTCTCACAAGAGCAGAAGCATCAGACAACTTTCAGTTCAGAAAAACTATGCCAGCTTTCTCAAGATATAGTCCTGTGCTTTGTAATTTGTATTTTTCATTCTCTGGAGGAATTAATTTGCTCAGATAGGAAGAAAGATTTTTTGGGCTTGACACTAGCTAAAGCTGAATATGAATTTGCTCAAAGACAATGGCATGGCTCCAGTATAGGTCATTCACTAGTTTCTCTGGAGGAATTGAGAGAGGTATGTTGCCAGACAGCAACATTTGCAAATAAACTAAATGGGTGATGTAGATAAACACAGACTTGTCTTAAACAGTGGTGTGGTGAGGCCTTGGCATGCCTGTCTTTTGTATTCGTTCTGACCTTTGCTGTCAGACAGACTATTGTCTTAAAACAAGTAGAGCCAATTAATGAATTTATTTTTAAGAAAGTATTTGCATTACTGTTATCTTACTGTGTTCCACTGAAATTGGCTTAAAACATTAGTTATTAATGTATAACAAAACTCTGCAAAGTTTTTGTTACATTATCTTTAGTATTCAATCAATATTATTTTTTTAACAAAATAGAGTCATCCTGCAAGACAAGAAATAATCATCTAAACAGAATTGAGCAGTATGCCAAGTAGCATTCACACTAGGGACAAGCATCAGTATCAGATTCTTTTTAAATGCTATTTTATACTTATTCAGTCATCTTGAGCTATTATACTAAGCCTATCTATAAATATCAATAACTTTCCCTCTACGTGTTTTGTGTGGTAGCAGTCCAAACAAATGGAACCTGAAAGGATTTAAATAGTTAGGGAAGAGTTCTAGGGCAGAATGAAACTAGAGGGAGATGAAACCGTTACAGCAATATGATACAGAAGGGTGAAGGCTCCTATGATGATAATTTAGCAGAAGTTGCTGACAGCTGAAATACAGTGTTTGATCAGCTGGGAAGATGACAAAAGTAAAGAAAACATAAACTTGCAACAGTAAGTGATTTAATGGAGAGAGAGTGGAATAGAAATGTAAAATAGAAAAAAAATAGAATATTCTGAATACTTTTTAAAATTAATTTTTGGTATGGATTATTGGTGCATGGAAGGTTAAATGCTTCAGATTGCTGTTTGAGATTCCCTGGTTTTCGTTGTTGGCACTATCATGGCAAGGAGAGAATTACCCACAAGTTAAATCCACTGTTAAGATACAGTTTACCTACATGCAAGCGTGAACAAAAGTGATTACAAATCCCCATCTTAAGGGCAAATGTATAAAAATTACTTTAATATGTATGTCATCAATATAAATGTAGAAAACTTACCTTTAGAATTAAAGGAAGACAATTTAAGGTCTAGAATGTATGCAAACTGTGCATTTAGATCCGTGACATAATCTCACAGGGAGACCATGCAGCTTCATTTGTTCATATCAGTCATCAGACTATATGGATTGCAGTCAGAACAGGTATGGTGAAGGGGAGGGCAGCTAAAGAAGCCAGTGTTTCATTTTTTCACAGAGCTACTTTGCACCTTGAAAAGCAAGAACCTGCATTTCAATTACTGTGTATTATTTTTATTTTTTTTACCCTTAATTGAATTTTGAAATAAAGTGGTTTCAGAACAGAGTATGTTTTGCTATAAATAATTAAAAAAACCTGTTATATGATGTCCTGCCTGTTTGGTAGGTAGTATGTTATGGTTTAAGTTTAGGGGAAGAAAGAAAACAAACAAATAATTCACTCAGTTACTTTAAAAAAAAAGTGGATCTTAGCGCTTAAACTAGCCAATTAGCTTGTGTATGTGATTATTAATAATTATAGAACAATCACAGATGTAAGAAGGACATGGACCTGTTGGAGCGAGTCCAGAGGGCCACAAAGATGGTCAGAAGGGTGGAGCACCTTCGGTACAAGGAGAGTCTGAGAGGGTTGGCATTGTTCAGTCTGGAGAAGAGAAGGCTCCGGAGGGCCTTTATAGCAGCCTTCCTGTACTTCAAGGTGGCTGATAAGAAAGAGGGAGACTTATTACCAGGGCCTGTAGTGATAGGACAAGGGGTAATGGTTTTAAACTGAAAGGGGGTAGATTTAGATTAGATATTGGGAAGAAATGTTTAGTCCGTCATATAAGTTTAGTCACACATGGATATAAGGTGCTGGCAGCCAGTGAGAGCCCATGGGTGAAATCAGAAGGGCAAGAGCAGAGAATTATTAAAAGAGAGTGGAGAGAAAGTGAGAGGAAGGTAGGAGTAGGATAGCAAGGGAGGTTTGGGAAGATGATTGGACTTCTCAGTGAGAAAGGCCTTGAAAGGGGATGGTGGAAGTTTTAGCATAGGAAAGCTGGAGGTTCTGGTGTCCATCGTCAGGCAAGACGAGTTTGAAATTTAAGGCAATTTTGAAATGAGACAATAGGTGTGCACAGCTGAAATATCTGAGGCAGGAGGGTAGTGAGGTTCAAGCTTTTCATACGGGAGGAGGAGAAAAGCTATAACTCTGGATCTGAGAAGGATGATGATTGAGTTGAGCAGCCTTGGTTTGGGGAAGGAACTGGATGCTCTGGGGACTTGAGTTTGGTGGAGGACTTGAGACAGAGTTAGAGCTTGGGATGTAAGATTAGGAGTTGATGGGACACGCTTGCAGGTATCCACACAGGATAAACCCGTGTAGCAATATATGCTTTTATTGTTGTTGGATATACAGAACTCAGCTCATTTTAACTGGCAAATCTTGGAATTTAGCTCTTATATTATCATAACCATAATATGATGCTGCATGTTGTCCATATGGGAGAAGGCTGGTGTTTATTCAAGAAGTTTGGGATGATACCTCATTTGTAAAAGCCCTATAAAAACCTTGAAATCCTTGAAAAAAAGTATAGAATGCAGGGAAATTTTGGCCCATTTCTCCATGCGGTCATGGGGTCTGCAGATGACAACAAACTGGAGGACCAGTTGACAGACCTAGTGTCGGGGCTGCTATTCAGAGAGACCAAGACAGGCTGGAGAAATTATCTGAAACAGTAAAACAGGTGCTTCAGCAGATAAAGTCCCTTTGGAAAATATGATGTAAAAGAGCATCTAGGAAACTACATTGGACTGTTGTTGGAATCCCACAGCAGTCTTTGTAGTTCAGAATGGTCATGTGTGATTTGGAAAAGTGATACCTATACAGCTGATAAAGTTTATTATGTATTAGTAATACTAAATTATTCAGTTCACTGATGATAGTAAATATGAACTTGACAGCTAACAATTCTCTTGATCAGCGACCTCAAGGAGGCAACAGAATGCACTCTCATCAGGTCTGCAGAGGACAACAAATTGGAGGACAGGTTGATAGACTCAGCAGCAGGGGTGCCATTCAGAGAGACCTTGATAGGCTGGAGAAAAGTGCTGAAAGGAACCTTGTGAAATTCAACAAGAACAAATGCTGAGTCCTGCACCTGGGAAGGAAGAGCCCCTGGCAATGAGACAGATTGGGCTTTGAAAGCCTGGGGAGCAGCTATCTGGAAAGGACCTGGGTGTCCTGATGGAGAGCAGTGAGCTGTGAGGAGAGGCTAAGGGCTTGTTCAGTCTGGCAAAGGGTAGGCTTTGGGGAGGATCTCCAGGCAGCCTTACCATACCTATAAGGAGACCGCCAAGAGCACAGACCAGATGTTCACAGTGGTGCATGGCAGGCAGATGAGCAGTAATGGATATGAGAAGTTCAGACTGCAAATAAGAAAAACACTTTGACTTTGAGGACAGTGAAGTGGTGGAGCAGCTGCACAGAGGCTGTGCAATCTCTGTAATACATAATATTCTCTGTGATGAGCTGCAAATTAGCTATTGCCACTTATGAAAAGAGATATGGGTAATGCTGTAATTAGTTTTGTGAAGACATTCAATGCACAGCCATAGTCAAAAGGTAAGCAGGAATTATTAGGTTCATAACAAAATGGAAGACATTATGTCATTGTCACTTTGTGGTGATCTCACATCTCCAATTTTGCGTATAATTTTAGATTACATCATCTCAAAGAAGGATAAAGCAGGGTGAAGCATAATGCATGTATGGAAGCTTTTTCATACAAAGGAAATTACAACTTTTTTGTTTGGAAAGGATACTACAGAACACAGAGACAAGAGGTCTGTAAAATTATGAATGGAACAAAGATGTTTTAGGAAAGATTGTTCACTGTTTCTCAGAAGCATTCTTACATTAGCAATTATATCAGCCATAATAGATAGGGCAAAACAATTGGTGTTGAGGGCCGGATGTCCATGTCTGCATTTTAGGGAGCAGGGGCAACTTACTACCAGTCCCAAGGGCTGAATGCCTGCCCATTAGTGGTTGGAGCATAATACTGGAACACATCAGAGCTCTTAGAGCTCATCTTCTGATTTAGTTTCACTGAAATGAAATCTGTTTATTTGCCCTAAGACTATTCCAAGGGACACAAAGTGCAGTAAGTGGGTGCAATATGCGATCTGTTTCAGAAGTATGGACAGACATATGTAAGGAAAGAAAGTCCTACCAAAGCCTATTTAACACATTGTTCTAAGCACAACTTCCAAAGCACTGGGGTCTTAAGCTGCTGGGTGCTGCAAAGGCACATATGGGAAGGTGTCAATCTGTACTTGCCTTTTTTCTTATAGTCTTTTGGTAGCTCTATCTATCTGCTGCAGCTCATAATCAGAAAAAAAGAGACTGCATCAAAATTTTGCATGAGCACTTAAAATGTAAGTAGTTATTATTGCTTTTATATTACTCATTTGAGCATATTTTTAGAGAAAAATTTTCCATCTTGTATTCTTTAGTCATAGCAAAATGAGGTCAGTCAATTTGTAAGATTGGAAGAATATCTTAAATTGTTTGTAGGCTTATTTTGAGTATTGCTAGTACCTCAGCAGGAGGTTGCAAAAATGTTGGCAGGGACACATGCAACAGATGTGCCTATTGATGCTTTCGTGAAAATCCGTTTTGATTTGCACGCTTTGGTGGGTATAAAAGTGGGATGTGCACACTGCATTGGTTTTGTTATCTAGTAACAGGTTTCTACTAACAGTCTGCCAGACTCTGCTGGCGCTGTGCATGCATATTCATATGAATTGAGTGGAAGTTCTTGTTCAGAGTATAACAACACAGGCATGCACAAACAAGTTAAGTAAAATACAAGTTTTAATAAATACATGCCATGTTGAAATTATTTAGGGACTGTATTGATCAAATAATATAGGGTTTATTTTTTTAAAATGCATTCAAATACATTTGAAGTGATTTGACGCTCCCACACTACTTCTGTTTTGTAATTAAAACCCCTACTCCATGTTGCTCAACAGTTTTTGAGGAACTCTACAGCTCTCAGTCTTTATTTGCAGATTGCTAGAATCAGATGCAGAGACATGGCTTATTTCCACTTTAGCTGGAGAGACAGACATCTGAAGGTATTTTTCATGTCAGAATTTATTAGACTGTAGTCACAGTATGGATTGTAAAGTTCGCAGTAGCCTTTGTGCATGGTCATACAGGGTTTCTAAGTCTGATCCTTGGTTTCAGAACTGTATGCAAGTTTATTTGGTAATATGCTTCAGGGAAAATAAACAGTTCTCGTTCTTTGTTAGCTTTTTCACTTTATAGAATAGCTGTATTATTGACATTTTCAGCTGAAGCTTAATCAGTTTACAGATGGTAAAAAAGAGACTGTTTCAGCAACAGAACTGAAATCTATTCCAGATAGCTGGCTGTCAACTTCCAATAACTTTACTTAACACTCAGAGAAGCTACAGGGATTACACATGGTGTATGGTAAGCAGTTCCTGATTGTATACATACCTTTGATACAGCACCAACAGTTTTTCTGTGGCTTTCTATAGCAAGAGCAATTAGAGAATAGCCAGGTTCCTATATTGAAATTGCTGTTATTGAATGTGGAATGATTACATTACAAAGTCTAATCTGTGATAAACTCAGTGCAGGTTTGCTTAAGGTGAGTTGCACAGGCGTACAAATCAAGGATAAGATTTGTTCAAATCCTCTAGAAGGCAAGGACTAGCAAGTCAAAACTACTGTAGCTATGTGTTTGCATAATTCTCTGATTATCCCTGTTGCTCCAAAAACAACCTCTAGCATTTTGTGTTACATTTACTTTAAGTATAGAAATAAACAAAAAGAAAGCACGGGTAGCAGTCTTGACTAAGACCCTCCAGAGAGGATAATATACACTTAAATTCACGTGTAAAAAGGCAAAGTAAATTATATACCATCAGTGATAACATTTAATGCCATTTGCAAATTAAATTTAAGAAGTAGAACATAACAACATAAATCTAGGTTTCTATTTGACAATAATGTTTAAAAAGTGTTAAAAAAGAAATTAAGGAAAATGCAGATTTGAAATTGAGGTAAGTTTGTAAATGAGTGTTTTTAAAGTAAATTAGATCTTGGGAGAAATATTTAAAGAAGACTTTTTTTTCAGAATTCTGTTACTGAATTACTAATGTTATTTTTCAGTAATCAAAGATGCTGTCTTAAATAAACTTAATTTTATATTAACATAATCTAAGGCATGTAATGAAGAAGGAGGTCCATATCATGCTCTAAACAGATCTGCATCTTTAAGCAGATGTTTGGCTCATGCACTTGCATAAAATTTTGTGGTATTATAATCTAAAATTCTTTAGAAAAAGGTCCCTGGAATTTTTTACTTTTTTTTCTAGAGTCAGTATAGCATATTTAGCTGTGGGGCAAAACTTAGCCCACTTGGAGTCACTGAAAACCATCATCAAACACCATCACTCTCTTGACTAACATGGAGATTTCATGTATAGTCTCCAAAATAAGATAAATAATATTAGAGATATTTTGATGTGTACAGATCTAGAAAATTAGTATCTGTACATGACAATCTGATCCAAATTTGTCATTAACAGTAACAAATAAAAAGAAATGCAATGATATAATGATGTCTCACAATGAGTGATTCTCCAAAGGAAAAATTTCTGTGTCACAGTAGTCTAGTCAAATTTCTAAATAAAGCAGTCATTAAACAAATACAGGACGACTAGTTTACCTATGTAATTTGGAGTCAAAAAGTCTCTGATGAAATATCTTAAAAAGGATACCAAAGAGAGAAAATACTTTTCTTTGGAAGGCATGCAAACAATTGTGCTACGAAAGTTCTAGGCAAAATATTAATTAATTAGAAAAATATAAAGCCACAATCATTATCCACCACTGAAAAGGAAAAAAATTGAAATTCCAGAAAAATTCTGTTATCAGGACACTTTTAAAAAATATATATCTCAATTATCTTGAATAAGGTCTGAGAATGTTAAAATGAAGATCACTGGCATGTAAACACCAATTATATGCAATTATTCATACTAGTCAAAACCAGAAGACTGAGGAAGTTCAAGGAGGCTTAATTATACTGGACTAGAAGGCAGCATGGTAGTAGATTAAAACTGAGGAGTGCACACTGAGGCACACTGGTGCACTACTGAAGAAGACACTTCCTGCCCACCTTGAGACCCAAAAGCCATGATGTGCATGCAGAGAAGAGTCTGGGCAGGTCAGCAAAGACCTGTTCTCCAAAATTAAAGAATGCATCATAAAGATTGAGAGTTACCTGAAAACAAAACAAAAATCCAGCCCAGCGTGACTGCATTCCTTCTTGTCCTTCAGCAGAATGGGACAGATTTGGGAGGCTTTGCAGCACAGCTCCAGCCTCCTTCCTGTGTCACAACCTGCTCTCTAAAACTGTGGCACAGATACTTATTGACCTTGTATCTTGACATACACAAGAACTGTGCTCCTGTAGCGCTTCTCTTACTAAATAGAGAAGTCAGGCATGGAATGGAGAGGAAGGACCTTTTGGCAGGACTCCACACTTGGGCGATTCTTGGATTCACAGCATTTTTATTTCCACTTGAAAGTCTGTGTTTGCATCTGCCTATATATCTTTAAGGTATTATCAGCATAGAAACAGTAATTTAAAACCTGAATTTTAACCTGGTGTGTATCATACAGAGATATAATATTAAAGGAAGCAGGATTTATTTAGAAGAGTGTTTTGAAAAAAAAATTCAAATACTGGAAATATAAATTCAAATGTATTTATGCTGTTGAACTGTGTATGTACACATATAGATGTGTCTCAATTACTGAAGAATTCAGAAGAGTAGACTCAGGGAATCCAGAGATTAATTGCCCAGAAGATTAATTACAGGATATGGAGCCTTTCACTTCTAGATCATTGAATCAAATTTGGTGGAAAGGCACCAAAAGAGAGGTGTTCATAGATCTAGATAACATAAGCAGATAGCATTACTTTACTATAGTAGAGAGTACCAAATCCAAACAAACAAATGTATTATTTTCCAGACAGGCAAGACAGAGTTATTTTTTAAATCTTTCAAACTCAGGTCCACAGAGAGCTGCTTGTCTGACAAAGTGAGGAAACATAGCAGTGAGGTGTGAGTTTTCCTGCTTCCATTTGTCCTATAAATAATTGATAGAAGGAGAGTTGACTTCCTTTTTTACTCAATCTGGTTGCTTTTATGAAGATTTTTATCTCCTAGTCTGTTTTTCAGCAGGTTTTCAAAGACGCTCAGATACTATAACAAGGAGGCATTTCCCACATGCTGCTCACAGGATGGACTACATGGACTTTGAGGATGATAGCCGTGGCTGGCGGTTTGATATGGACATGGTGATAATCTACATTTATTCAGTCAACTGGGTAATAGGATTTATCGTGTTCTGTTGTCTTTGTTATTTCTTTTTCCCTTTTTAGTCTGTAATAATACAGTTAAGAAAAACAGTAGTCATGTGAACCACAATAATGTGAATAGAAAAAAACTTGAAGGCAAAATATTTGTTTGATATTGCTTTTTTATAATTCATAATTGTAATAGGCTGCATCAAGCCTTCTGTGAGGCTATTTGATACTTCTGCTATTTGTGACAAAGTACTTGAGTTTGGTCCCAAATATAATGTGAAAACCAGATCATACTTCATTCAGTGAGAGTTTTGCCTTGATTTTAGTGGGAACAGGATTTACCCTGATGTATAAAACAATATACTCTGTAGAAATATACAGTACTGTTTGTTCTTAGGGGAGTTTGTTATTAGGGACCAGTACCTAAAGTGGGCTTACAAGAAAGATGGGGATAAACTTTTTAACGGGACCTGTAGCAATAGGACAAGAGGTAATGGTTTTAAATGAAAAGAGGAGAGGTTTAGACTAGATATAAAGAAAACATATTTTACACTTAGGGTGGTGAAACACTGGAACAGGTTGCCCAGGGAGGTGGAAGATGCCCCGTCTCTGAAAATGTTCAAGGTCAGGTTGGATGGGGCTCTGGGCAACCTGATCCAGTGAAAGATGTCCCTGCGTACTGCAAGGGGGTTGGAGTAGATGACCTCCATGGTCCCTTCCAACTCAAACTATTCTCTGATTCTATGATTCTAGGAGTTGTGTGTACTACAACAGAATATGATCCATAGAGTCATTTTGGGGTTTGACTCTTGTTGACACACTTTGCTAACTGATTGGTGCTTCAGTTCCTCATACATAAAAGCAATAAAGATATTTCCCATTTATAGTCACATCTTGTGGGAACAGGAGATTATAAACACTGCAGTGGTGCACCATGCATTATATAGATATTCATCAGCGCTACTTCAATGGCATAACCCAAATCCTGGAAGATTTTGACGATTGGTAGAGCTGTCAGCATTCTGCTGTGGAGATGTGTTGTACTCGGTGCCTGAAATTTTGAGCCTATTAACCAAAAAGAGAAATTATTCTGCACAGTGTGCTGACAGTTCATCTTTTCAGCAAATGCCCGTCAGAAGGACTCAACTAACAACCCTAAGGTGTGCACACTAAAGGGGCCGTTTTTGTGCAGATTCCCAGAGTAGCACTGTACCTTTTTTTACCCATCCAGATGAGTGTTTGGAACCAGCAAGAGAGCTGATGGAGGGCAAGCAGCCATCCTGCTGGCTATGATGCCATGAGACACTAACTCCAGTAAATATTGGAGAAGGAAGCATTGTCCAGTGCAAGAAATCAGTATTCTTGAGAAACTGCTGTAACAATTTGAGGATACCCTCAAGTGTGGGCTCACAAGGACTGTAAGTCTCCAGGGAGATCACATAAGAGGACACAGTATTTATTTGCACCTTTCATGTGAAACAATTCTAAAGCACTTTATAGTTATTCTATGTATAAATTGATGAGTTACAGTACCAAACTGCAGCCAGTTCAGCAGCCATTCCATACTTGCTGCTTTACACAGTATTTTCAAATGGAAGTAAAAGAGCATCTATTAAATGATAAAAAGCATATTAGGAACTATTGTGGCAATCAGGTGCTGAAGAACCATACAGGGTAATTCAGAGAATTACTTTTCAGGAAGGTACAAGGAAATTTTTATTTCTAAGGGCATGACCCTGCAAAGTACACTGTGGTTTCATCTAGAAAAGCACATGAGTCCCTCTGCTATCAGGATTTGTGTGGGAGACCTGTGTTTTTTTCAGTAGGTGATGTACTCCCCTGTTCTAGCAGAGAACAAGGAGAAATGTGTTGTGGAAGGTGCCATCTGCCAAATGTGATGGAATGGAATAAATTCAGTGGTTTTATTAAGCATGTGCTTATGCTTCTTTGCTAGAGCAGGGCCAGCACGGTCAGTCTCTTATAAGCTATAAAATGATTAGGACGAGAAATTTCACTTAACCTGGAGAACAGGAGTGAGTCAGCTACTAATATTTACTTTTCTTACAGGCTGCATAAAATAATCTTTTCGAGAACATATGTGTAGAACTAAAAATTACAAGTGTAACTGCGCTGATTGGACTAGATAATTTTAGCCATCTTTTGTTAATAGCTGCAAATTTAAGGGGATATAATTGAAATTCACCATCACCATGTAGTCATGGTTGTGACAGAAATGCATTTTCTGTAATTATAGTGAATGTAGCTGTTTTGTCTCTACCTAAAGGTGATTGACTCTATTACTGGTATTAGCCATAATGTTTTACAAGCTTTAAGGTTGTAGTAAAGCACCTGGTGAATTTCCCTCTTCGTATTGATACAAACAAGTTTTTTAAAAACTAGGTTTTTTAGCTCATAGGCCCATGTTTTGCTATGTGCAGATGTGTAGGTCTGTATGGTCTAAGATTATCAATAATTTTAAATATTTTTCTCATCTATGCCAGGACTGTGTTTCTAACTGCAATTTTTGTTTGTCTGTCTTGTGAATTTACTGCTCCTATCTCAGTAAAGAGAGGGATTGATTCACCTGTTAAGCCAAAATTGCTTCTACCTTTTGATCTCAGAAAATACTAAAATAAAAAGATGCCATGAAAAATTACTTTAACTTAGCTGACATAGTCTGAAATTCCAGTAATAATATAATTTAAAATTATTTAACTAGGATATCTGATAAAACAATATCCTTAGGTAAATATTCCAAGATATATTGAGACATAAGAAACATAATATAGGTACTAACTGATTATATACAGCAAAGTTACTTAGATAATTTTTAATAGCATGTTACCATGGTTTTATTCTGAAAAAGGCAACAAAGGAGAGTAAAAAATCCGATGTGATATCGGCCCCTTTTGCATATTTACAGTAAGAATTGATGACTCAGTGTGGCTACATTTTTCTAAATTTAGTGGGAATGACAGTTTTGTATGGCATTTCTAACTGTGTGTGTTTACCTTTCTTTGAGGCCTAAACAATAAACTGGTTTTGGGTTATATTGTTTTACTTTACATTGGTTGTTATTAATTCCAGGGGATAATTAGTTTTAAAAGATTACAGATGTACATAATGAAGACTGTTGCAACTCTGAGAGATAGCCTCCATAGGAAAAAACCTAAAGGGCACAGAGTGGAGGCACCTTGTTTTGTCCTTTATTGCTTTTTTGAGATAGATACTTTGTAAAAATACATTAACAGTTTAAAGGCTCAAATTTAGTTTTCTTTGAATTCTGCTTGTAAAATGCTGTTGATAAATGTGGGAGCAAGAGCAGGTCCCTTGTAAGCAATTTTCTGGTTAAATTGATCCTGCTCTGCAAGCTTGTCTTTCTTATCTACAATAGTATTAAAATGTTTGCAATAAAATTTGAGTTGTTTGTAATATTTTGCAGTCATTTCACTAGATTTTGCTTGGTGGAATTAAATTTTAATATTTTTTTCAATCAATGTCTTGTTTGTTATCCTGTGTATCTGTTTCTGCTTGGGGTGCAGCTAGGGTTTGCTGATTTTTTTTGCTATTCTAATTAACTCTTTTCATACTAGCAGCCTTTTATTTTTTTCAGCACTTTCCAGGTAACTGTGAGCTTTTGTCAGAAATCATCTTGAGGCAAGGTGTTGATCTTAACACATTCGGATAATGAAGAATACTTGGTATGGGTGCTGTTAATCCAGACCAATTAACTGTTGAAGCCAGCAGAAATCCAGGACAAGACTTAAGTTTGGCTTTGACAGGCAAAGGGACTTTATCCACACTCAGAAGTGTCTGAGTTTCTTGCCTAGAAGTATGTTTGTAGCTCTCCTACCTGGGAAAGGTCCAGTCATCTTGCTTCCCTCATTTAAAAAAAAAATGCACAGGGAGTAGCTGCACAGGGAGTAGCCACTGTGAAGCGCAATGGGTTCTTTCGCACCTGCCCACCAAAGCTGAGATCTAAGTTAAGCCTTTACCAGTACACTACAAACAGAACTGAAATATTTACCATATGTCAACAACAGCATCCCCATAGATACTGATATTGAGATGAAAAAGGATGGTGAAGAAGCAGAGTTTAGGTTTATTTTGTCATTTTTAGAGAAAAGTAGTGCTGATAATATGAACCTCTAGGAGGAAGAGTAGCTGTTGATGTCTGTCTGATGTGTGTAGCATTGCTTTTATGGATGTGCTTTCAGCATCTTTTGTCCTTGGCAATCCTGACCATTTCATAACTGTGGGATGCACAGTTGTCCTGGGGAAATCTAGGTCTGTACAAGGGGAGTAGCAGGCAGATGGGAAAGATGAAGGTAGGACATCAAGAGCATTCTGCTGGTGTTCAGCCCCAAACCCAGGCAGATGCTGAGAGAAAGGAGGCAAGATATGCTCTGGATTGCTCTGGGACAGATGTGGAGGAAGACAACAAGCTCTCCTTAGAGATACCCTTTATTTAGCAGAAAGTACTGAGACAGACCATAATAGCACGCAGTGAGGTGGATTTAAAACTGACTGAACAGCCAGGCACAGAGGGTTTTGATCAGTGGCACAAAATCTAGTTGGAGGCAAATAACTAGTGGTGTACCCCAGGGGTCAAGACTGGGTCCTATCCTATTCGACATCTTTGTTAATAATCTGGATGATGTGGCAGAGCATACCCTCAGCAATTTGCAGAGGACAAAACTGAGAGGAGTGGTGGATACACCGAAGCGTTGGGCTGTTGTCCAGGGGGATCTCAACAGGCTGGAGAAATTGACTGAAAGAAACTCATGCAGTTCAAGAAGTGCAAGGTCTTATTCCTGGGAACAGCCCCAGGTGCCCGTACGTGCTGGGGTCACTGAGCTGGAAAGCAACTCTGCAGAAAAGAACTTGGGGGCCCTGGTGGACATCAAGTTGAGTATGAACCCACAATGCACCCTTGCATCAAGAAAGCTGTTGGTATCCTGGGCTGCATTAGGAGTGCTGCCAGCAGGTCAAGGGAGGTGATCCTTCCCCTCTACAGAGCACTGGTGCAGCTGCACATGGAGTGCTGTGACCAGTTCTGGGCTCCCCTGTACAACGCCTACTAGAGAGGGGTCCAGCAAAGGGCCACTAAGATGATTAAGGGACAGGAGCATTTCTCTTAAGAGTGGTTCTGTGTAGTTGTCACACAAGACCTAACAAGTTGAGGACTAGAAAAACAGGATCCTTCAATAATGAGCAAATAAAGTTGTGAGTAGAATATCATCGTTTCACTTAATAACACAAGGCAGTACAATGCTGTAAGAACTTGGCCCACGTTTATGTCCATTTATGCTCTTTTCTATACGTATCTGTCTGGAACAATTCACTATTTTTTTTTCTCTTACTGGTATCTTGAGTCAAAATAGCCAATCTCTGGTTACCAGTTCAAACTTTAAGGGGTTATCTTTCCTACTTATTGAAATATGTGTTTTTGCAGTCCTTTAATGGTGAAGTTCAGAAGAGTACCAAGAAAAGAATCACAAGAAATCTAGTTGTATTATTCCAGTATGAGTAATTTTGCTGTCAGAAATAGCTATTCAGAATTCATTATTTAAACTTCTAGTAATTATTTGAATTTTAAAGTGTAAAATCATATCACTTTGATATTGTATTAATGATGGCTTATTGAAATTTGCAGTTTGGTCTTAGGATGAGAAGACTGCAGTAATTATATTCTGATTTTTCACTAGATACCACTTTAACTTAATCTATTTCATTTTCCATCAAACATTTTCCATCAAACATTTTCAACATTCAGTTGAAATATTTCCACATTTCCTGTAAGGCATTAAAATGTAATCAAGCAATCACTTAAAATATACTCCACATGTAATCTTTTATCCTCAAACAAGACAATGAAGCAGAAAAGTAAATGCCACCAATAAAAAGATCATGGTAAGTCATTTGATATTGATACAAGCATTAAAAATTAATTATTTAAAATCCTTTTTACTCTGTCATAAAAAATGAGTATTAAAATGCTAATCATGTAATGTAGTGCACTGTTTCTGAGATGGAGAATAAAATTCAGACTGAACAGAAGGGAAATCTCATGTAGCCTCACTGTATTACCTACATAAAATAAAGGATGTCAGATATGGACATAAAAATGTAGATGACCATCCTGTTCAATGAAAAGTGAAAAATAATGCTTTAAAGAGTCTTTTGTAATCCCAGTCTCCCTAAAATAATTCCTGGTTTGGGGGTATTAACTCTTCATATAATTAGGTTGCTACCCAAGAAACATTGTTTAGGCTTACAATCAAACTGTGCGAGTAACTGACATTCACAAAAGCCTGTCCTTAATCCATGCAGATTATAAATCCTTGCGGATGTACATGATTCCAGAGTTCATTACCAGTCACAGCATGGCATCTGATGGTGCCTGAAAGACAACACATTCAAGTTAGAAACATATGAGGTAAGAATGTGTTTGCCTTGCAGATGGCTCTAGCTAGCTAATGTATGCATTTCAGCTGTCAGAAGTTAAACTAGTTCTAAAATAATTCAAATTAGACTTCAGGGTAGGAAGAATATGCTAATTTCCTTTTATATCTTATCAAGCAGAGAATGTTTGCAAGAAGTTAATGTTACAAGCAATTTATAGCCATATCTAGTTCCATTTTAAAAAACTGGACCTCACTTTTTATCTTTTTAAAGACTTGTGAATAGAAGTTAATAATAATAATAAAGCTGTATGGTCACAGATTTTTCCAGTGCATGTAGTGCAATTTCTTATGAACAGCAATTGAATGACCTACAAAATTGTCTGGTAGTTTTGTGTTACACTCACCTAGGAGTTAAGGCTCCCAAACTCATTTTCATTTGTCATCTAGAGTATGACTTAAATTCTAAACTACAAAAAACTACATAATGGCATTAAATTACCAAGCTGTACTGGTATTTTTCTTTAATTCTCCTTAAGACAGGAATATAGTGTAATGATAACAGTAGCATAAGTCAAGATATCCTTTTCTTTCCTTAGCTATCATTCCCAAAGTGTCCTATTTTCAGAGTCATTTACAGGTCAAATTCTCATTATTTTTAATCTCTAAAAACAAGTTCTTCAGAACTTCCATTTTCCATGCAAAGCACTTAGAGCTTCTTGTGTTAAAGGCACTTTTACAAGCACAAGATGATATCTAAATGGAGGTATTACAATGTTAATTCACCGAGTTAACACATATTTTGGCAACAGTAACTAAATTATCATTATTATCAAAATTTAAATCAAAGAACAGCCAAATTATGCATGCATGGCATGGGTAGAGGCTAACAAAATTCTTTATTGACTTAAAAAAAAAGAGCTGGTTTAGCATGTACTGCTTTACAGGATGTTTAACATTAGAAGTTTTTCAGGGTTTGTCTGTGACCCATTTGTAAGAAGGAGATTTCTGGGTGGTTCCAAAAGCCTCCACATACTGCTTAGCAAAGTACCCTCAGCAGGAAAAGGAGAAAATGTCTAAATCCTTAAACAATGCAGATAGCAAGTTGCTTCATGCAACAAAATATAAATCATGATGTGATTTATTAAACATTTTTTTCTGGTTTTTTACTCACAAGAAAGAGGAGTTTATTTCACGTCTAACCTTTTTAACAAATACAAGTGAAGCAATCCAGTAGTTCCTGCACAGACCTAAAAGTCAAGAAGCCTTTCCATTGTCAGTATCATCAGTGATCAGCAATGTGATCACAACAGTCGTGCAACTTTTTTTGTACAAAAGGATCCTCGTGAAGACTGTCGACCTGCCTCTTTGAAAAACACTATAAGTGTATTTCAGCATTATGGTAGAAACACTGTGCAATTGTGATAGATGGTGATTACAAAAAGAATATTTTAAAATGTATTTAAATTACTTACTTTTTAGACATTAATAATGGGTAGATTTCAAAAGCAGGGTAACAAATTATTTCAAACACAACAAATGGTTTCATATTTTTTAAAAATCCTCAAATGCAGCAACAACTGTGATTCATTTATGTTTCTTCCTGAAAGGAAAAGCAGTGAGTCCAACCACTGCAAAGTAACTGAGTCACAGTGCACCTAAAATCAAGGACTTGAAGGAGAGAATGTCATGTCCTAGAAAACAGAGGTTTGTAAACAGGTAAGGATGAAGTCCTGATTCAGCAATGAAAGTTCTCCTCCAGCCCCTTGTTTTTAACCTACATTTGTGGACAAATCCCGTCTCTCACCAGTCCTTTTTCTGTGCCGCTGCAGCAGCCATACTGCACCTGAAATTGCTGGGCTCTACTCCCCTTTTAGTGCAGGAATCCTTACTTGGACTAGAGCCAGCATAGCTGGCTGTAGACAGTACCACTTGGCATTAGGAAATCATACAGATGGCAGGGAGCATGGTCAGATGACACTGCAAACTGGCCATGCACTGCCAGAACAGGCTCTAGGTGACTGTTAAAAAAGTGGATGAGTAGTGGATGTGTAGTGGATGAGGGGTAAGGGTTTTAAGCTAAAAGAAGGTAAATTTAGATTAGACATTAGGAAGAAATATTTTCCTGTGGGGGTGGTGAGACACTGGAACAGGTTGCCCAGAGAAGCTGTGGATGCCCCATCCCTGGAGGTGTTCAAGGCCAGGCTGGATGAAGCTTTGAGCAACCTGGTCTAGTGGAGGGTGTCCCTGCCCATGGCAGGGGGGTTGGCACTAGATAGTCCTTTCCAACCCAAACCATTCTGTGATCGATTGGAATGAATCTTTTCCCTTTGTATGTCAATTTATACCTCCTGCAATCATTATTTAACCTATATAAGCATTATTATGATTGTACTGGTTATTTTTATATTGGAAACCAGGAGATTTCTCATTTATTTTTATATTGGTAAATATATTTCTGATTTAGTATTATAAACAATTTTTTACATGCTACCACTTTCAAGTAGTGGACTTCAAAATTAATTGATTTTTTTTTAGTAATGTTTAAGCAAGAATAGGAGAAAATGGCTTAATAAAGCTACCAGCAGAAGTCAATTACTAGATATCTGAACATTCATTTCTTAAGTTTTGAAAAACCTTTTTAAAAAAACAAGAAAATAGTTTCTTATGTCAGATAATGTATGAATGCAAAAAGTGTTCAGTATTTATATAAAATAATTTCTTGTAACAATGAAACTTTTCAACTCTAATAGAAAGAAAAAGCAGAATAACAACATAATTATGCTGAGCGTTCATTTTGAAAACGGTGTTTGACATTACCAGTTTTTAGGAGATACAGTTTTTAGGTACTATATTAGCCCTGATGCTGTTCATCACAGTCAGTCAAGTCAAGAGTTGCTGCAGTCCTTGCTGAGAGGCAAAGGGAACATGTGCAAAAACCTCCTCTCTCACCATTCCAAGTTGTCATGAATGTTCGTTTTCTGGGAAATGTGAGACATCCTTCTATAGCAGGCACTGCATTTACTGATGTTTTTTTAACTGTGCTTTCTTCAAAGGTTTGTGGCAAATTCAAAAAATGTTATAATAAAATAACATACAGAATAAAAATAATTATATTAACTGCTGATCCTTTAAACAATTTAAATGTTAATCTGATTGTATGGTAACTCTGGTATACGTAATAAATACTTTAAACCCCAGTTTTTTATTATAACCTGTAATTTTGATAAATAACCCAAGCTTCAGGGATAACAAAGACCATGATTGTGGGCTAACTGTTCAAGTTTTCCTACGATGCCCTGTTCATTACCATATCTCTACTTTCAATCTCATGCAGATGAGCTGAAGCTAAAAGTTAAGCTTCAGTTTAACTACTACTGCTTTTTGCTAGAGATTTTATAGAATCATAAAATCATTAAGGTTGGAAAGGACCTCAAGGATCATCAAGTCCAACCCAACACCACCTAACTCACTAAACCATGTCCCTGAGCACCACATCTACATGTTTCTTGAACACTTTCAGGGATGGTGACTCCACCACCTCCCTGGGTAGCCTGTTCCATTTCTTACATGCCAGTTGCACACCGTGCTGTTTTAAGACTTTGGCCCTCAAATCCACAGCTTGAAAGAAGATCTTAACAGTAGTCCTACATTTCCTATCTGTTCCTTCAGAAATACCATTAAAACACCATGCAGTAGAGATCCATGTATGCACCAAGTCTAATGCATAAGGGGCATGTGAGCATGTAGTGCCCAGGAGCTTTTTAAAGATTAAAAACTGCTGCTCATCCACAGGTTAAGAACAGTACACGTATTGCGCAAAGTGAATATGGTGATTGATTATTCTAATAGAAGAAAGTGATCAGTGAGTGTGAATAGTATGAGAACGAGAGGAGAAAGGTAGAACCATGAAAAAAAGTGGGGTTTTTTTTTAATTTTCTGTGTGAGGAAAAAGAGTTTAAATGTATGTGGTGATAATAAGGGAAGCAATATGGGATTCAAAGAGGGAGAGTAACCTGGCTTGACCTGTATGCATGTATCAGGAAGCCTATTAGAGAGCCCCAGCCCTCTCTTCTCATGAGCTGTTTAAAGTGATGTGGGAGTTTTATGAGCTTTGGACAGGCTGTGAATAGGATGACTCTTTCCTGCACCCAACGTGCCTGCTGCAGCAGGATCAATAAGGAAAGGTAAGGAAGACATCAATTAGGCCACTTGTATTATCCATCAAAAGATGCTTGTGCAGGAGTAGGTCCAACAGAAAAAAAAGGTTACATTTTTTTCATTGACTTTTCAAAGAGAGAAGAAGCGAGAATAAAGCAATTCACACAGTGGTATGGAAGTAAAGCAGCATAGTCAGTGAACCTAAGGGAGAACAGTGAAAGAAAAGACTTAGGAGGAAAATGAAGAGTTTCTGTTTCTCACTGAACTTAGAGACATCTACTTTCATCAGAAGTTAGATCATCACTGCATTATCTTGAGCTTTCAATTGTGAAATGCTAATAGTATTTCTAAGGTTTTTTTTCTGTGGCTTTGACCTGATTTCCTTCATACTGTCTCCAAACAAAGCCGTCTACTCCCAAAAGAATTTTTCAAACCTTTACAGACACAGAATTATAAATTACTTTTGCAAAATTACAAATAGAAGGTTTTAGCAAACGTAAATACTTTGAGACAGACCTTTTTTATGCTTTGCAGCACTATTCGTAGGAGCATGTGACCCTTTGTCTGGTTTATATAATTTAGATCTATGAAAATTGTATCAACTATCTTAGCTTTTCACACGATTCTTAGGCTCAAAAGTAAGTATGTAACAGGTGCTTATCACAGAATGTCAGGGAGACCTCCCTGTTCTATTCTGGAAGAGATTAAAACGTATTTGGTATTGCATCTACTACTAAGTGACTTCTCTGTCCCTCTGTAAAGTTGGTTTAAAAACCATTCACCATAGTCTAAATTTCATGTCTTTGAAACAATAAATATTCTAAATAAGAGTCATCATTGCAATTTCACAAGGTGAGACATATGATACAAATAAAATACAGCATTTTTCTTCACAGTCCTTTGGGTGTAGGCAAAACTGAGTAAGATGCAAGATAACCAGTATAAGAACATGCCATAAACCTTTAATTTGAATGCGAAAATGTAGATGACAATGAATAACGCCTCACTTGAGCATTTTGTATGTCTTTGACTAAAGGAGAACTGCTTTCTGGACTATTAAAAGGATTTTACTCACTGTCTTAAACTGCCTGTAAGTAAATTCCATTTTCTAGCTTTTTCTTCAGTATTGCAAACTTGGGGCAGGGCATAGTTTATTGTTATGAAAATAAGAATAATATATTTCAGCCTGTAAGGTTCATAAATAGATGTCAAAGGTCTCTTAATGAGAAGACATTTAAGTTAGTATTAGTCATTTAAAGAATTCCTTGGACCAGCATCAGTCCCTTCTCACAAGTAAATAGTGTTCTGAAAGAAACAGCTTTATTCACTTTAACATTGAGAAGAACTTTGAAAACCCCTTAAGGGCTGTGTTCATGGTTGTAAAGAATAAAATCTTAGGTGGGATTTTTCAGACTTGCCCACGTAAATCAGGACTTAAAATCCACATATCCCACTTTAATCTCAGGTATATTGAAGATGAATAACAATATAGTCCTAGCTGCCTTCAAAGCCTTCTTTTTGGTATTGAAGTTTTTTAAAAATTAATTCCAACTTTTGTAACTATGGAAAGCCCAGAACAGCACAACTTCTGCCACTGGTGCCTGGAGGAGATAGAGCAATATGATCTTCAGTCTCTCCAGATGTTTATGGATGTTTATAAGAGGCCAAGAAAGAAAAGAAGATAGATGGTGACAATGCCAGGATGTATGAGTAGATCTACATCCTGCAAAAAGGTTTTGTCACACACTCTGTGAGGGTAAAGAGGGGACTTAATCAGAAATGCTTTTGTCCCTTGGGAGCCTTATATGCTAAATCCAAAGGCTCTGTATGTTAAATCCACTTCCCTTCAAGGGAACTAGAATTTCAAAACAGCGGTTGACCTCCTTAAGAGTCTTTTCTACCTCCTCCATTTTCATGTCCCTTCAGAAACCCATCTCTACATGCCTGCAGGAGTGATTGCCCCAAACCAATCAACTGTGAATAATCTGTGAACCAGCTTGTATCTGAGGAAGAGCTACCACATTCATAAAGTAGCAGCTCTGTGGACTTAAAGGGTTGGGTACTTGCAAGCTGTCACAGATCTTTCCTGCCTTTTCTCAGCTGCATTGTGGTAAGGTTCCCATAGACTAATGTCCTAACATTTTGTATTTTATGTATTTATGTTTTATTTGGATTACTGAAATTGCCAGTTAACTGGATGATTGAAAGATAACCATAAAAAACAAGTCTCTGACAGAAGTAAATAGTCACATTCCCATATATGACGTTTCTGTAATTGTACACATTTAAATGCCTATTTCAAAATTAAGGTTGCAAAAGCTGTAGTAATAAAACTATTCAATTTTTGATTTAGTGTGAATTTTTTTATTCATAGGAAAAGGGAGGTGAAATTGCTTGGAGCTACCTTCTTAAATAACTTCCAGATTGAACATGTACATTTTGCATGCAAATAAGACTGAGAGATTGTGGCTACAAATAGCTATGCTTAATTTGAATATGCAAAATTAGTATTTGCATGTATGAACTTTACTAGAAGACGAGTAAGAGAGTTTAAAAAATAGGCTTGAGATCTGTGTTTTCTAATCTTCTGCAGGGTGGCAGGAATATTTATCAAACTAAAGACACATAGGAATATCAGGAAATTAACAAATCTGAAAACTGATGGGGGAAAAAAGGGTAAAGAATTAAGTTATTATCCAGTATACTCTCATAATTCAGCCATCAGTCAGATTATACTTTATGGAAATAAAGCTTCACAAGCATGAATAACAACAGTAAACATATCTGCCAACAGTCCAGAACTGATCATCTGTGTTAAGGCACTACCAAAATTAAAGGTATCTGAGTTTTTGCCCCATTTTTTATATTTGTATAGTACAGCTAGAGAAGTAAACACCATACTTTGTACAAGTATGACACAAGGTTTGTGATGCCATTATCAGCATTAAGTGAAACTATGTGAAACATTTTAAGACAACTGGTGTTTTTATACACAGGTAGAACAAACTGGATGATCACTCTATAGACTTTCCATCAAGAGCGGGGTATCTATAAAACTCCTTTTAAATGTTGTCACCCTGGAATTCTGACTACTCTCAGAAGACCTACAACAGGGAGGACTTCAAAAAGATCATAATGAAATCCTCTGCTGGGTATACTCAGTTTAAACAAAGGGTATATACAAAATCATAACATAAAATAATGAAATTTCCTTTAGGATTTTTCTTCTGTAAACATTTGATTAAATAATACATTTTCTTGTTGACAGATTTGAGGTTAGCTGTGATTTGAGGTTATACTAAATAAGAAATAATGTGTGTTAAAACGTTTTTCACATAACAGTGATGTAGGGTTCACTACTGCAAAGATGTACACACATACTTCATGTGCATCAAACAGTCTTAGAAAATTGTGTTGATTTAATGACTTCTATAGTTAGGGGTGTATTGTTTGTTTTTTTAAAAATATTGCATACATGAGTAGGTGGGGAAGCCAAATCTCAGTCATAATCCCTTCCATCATAAAATAATGATAAAGCCAACTTAAAACCAAAGCCATCTGGGCACCAGATAGAATAGTGATTTTTTTTTTAAAAGTATAAAGATAATAATTACTAGCTAGGAAGAACAGGAAAATAGAGATAGTAACACCACCAAGATTGATTGTATATGAAGACTTGTAGAAGCTTTCATTTTTTAAATAGTTCAGTAGCATTTTAATTTAAAGCATATTAGGCAAAACCAATTGCTCTGCAGATTTAGTAATATCAAGGTCTTACATGTGGAAAATATCTTTTTATTTGCTTGAGGAGTGGAAATAGTTGCAAAAATATGTTGCTTTCAAGACTACAACCAATATTTCACCCAAGCTATTTTGTCTCATTACAGTACTGCTGTACTGTATGTATTTTAACTAAGCATCATTCTTCGGTCTTACTGTATTTGCTCTACAAACACAATATGCTTGATTCCTGCTTTAAAAGACTAAAAAAACCCCACAGAGATTGAGAATGTACAGAAAAGTAGATCTTTTAAGTAATGGGAACCACCAACACATTTTTTCCTGTATATACCAATTTTAATATTATTTCTCATAAGACTATGTGTTCATATATGCACCAGTACATATGTGATTGTACTTCAGTCATAATCTGAAGCAGTTAGCTCATGTGATTAGTTCACAGATTAACATGCTGATATTTACAGTATGTGTATTGATATATGAAGCATTAAGGTTTACTTTTACAAATTTTTTGGTAATTTTAATTTCCTGATTTCTTTTCCTCCAGTATAGCTATCTTTGAATGCTTTCTTTTGTGTTATAAATCCCTGACTTCTGGATTTGTTTTTACTCAGTTTGGAAGGACTACTCCAAACTAAATAATTAAGAAACATTTCCAAGGTTAAACATTAACATGTTAAAAACATTTTGGGTTCCAAAAAACTTTTTAAATTATGACCTGAAGTAGCTAGTGCTACATCGGCATAAGCAGCTTCTCGTATTATACTGGCTATAGGATTTCCTAGACTGCTTTCTGCTTCTCCCACAGTATTTATACAACCGTTTAGTTCTGCATCAGCTGGACAAAGAACTACTTCTAAAAGACGCTGAAAAATAAGACTCCAATTTTCTTATTTGAAACAAATATTCCTTAATTCTAGAAATCTGTTTCAAAAACCTCATCCATTTTATAATTTTCAGTAGAAAAAGAAAAACGTGAAAAATGTGTGTTAACCCTTCAGTCCCATAAGTCTGAATAGACATATAAAACTTTTGTTTTGGTCTTAATTAATACCAACATTTGTAAAGCCACCTAGCTTCTGCTCTACATCCATACTTACAAGAAATTTAACAAGTCCAACAAAGCTGCAAAATACATCTCTGGAGTTTATCTAGCAGGGGGAATTTCAGTCTAGCATTTCTTCTTACTATATCCAATATGAATGATTTGCAGATAATGATAGTGGACAGCAGAAGTAATCAAGACCTGCTGTAAGATGATAAACCTGAGACGTTCCCACAAGAGTAATAAACACAGTTCTATCCGCAGTTGTTCAGAGGAACAAAGCTTGATTGGACTGCAAGAGAGGGCTCAGGGAGTTTGTTTTCATGCAGGGAATTCGTTCTCAAATGCAAATGATATCTGGGATTTTTTTTGTGAGCTTTGAAAAGTCAAAATGACACTTTTTTTTGTTTCATATTGCCTTTGAAAAGGGGAGGGTAAAAGGATTAAAATGATTGTACTAAATCCTATAAGAAGACTGAGAAAAATTTAGCCAGAACTTAAGAATAGATGATAACAGCTGATAACCACCTACATCAAATTAACAGGTTGTAGTTTGTTGCTTAACTCCATTCTTGAAAGCGTCATCATGCACATGCATTTCCTGAGCAATTTTCTTAACTATTCTCCCAGTTAAATGTTCAAAGCAAATTCACCTGTGGTCAGCAGCAGAAACATTTCTGCAGTTTAAAGACAGCTAAGATCAGGGTTTGCAATCAGCTCCACAGTCAACCTAACTTTAACAGTCTCAAAGTTTTACTGTAGTGTGCTGTTTTTTAGCATCTCTTGTGAATACCAGTGCTCTGATTAAAAATGTCTTGTGACCTCCAGAGTCCCCTCAGCAGAGTATATAGCAGATGCCATGCTACTACAGCATGGCAAAGGCTGCTTTATAGGAATGTACCTGTGGTTGACTGAAAATGGTATCAGTGCTGCATATCAGAGAAAATCTAATATTTTGTCAGAAATATTTTATTCACAGTAGGAATGCACTGTGCAACTCAACAGCAATAACCACATAAGGAATTTAAGTATAAAGCTCTAGGGATTGGAATGTTACAGTAGTATTACTAACAAATATCCACAATAAAGGAAATTCTTGTGGATGGTAATCTTTTGGTTAGAAAGTCCCAGCATTAAACAGGATGTTATTTAATACTGCATTCTTTCACTCCACCATTGCTGCTAACTGTTGAATGAGTAGCTACGTCAAGGATAAACTAATTCATATTAATCCATATACCATTCATATAATTTGTGTGCCATGTCATTCATATACTATTACCAACTAATTCTCTCAAGAATTCAATACGCAACACATACAGGTATGTCAAGGGTATTGTTTTTTACTATGAGCTTTTCTATATTCTGCAGATACAGTAATATTTTAAGATTGAACTGGATAAATGACAAGATTTCTAAATACTATTTTCACAGGTAAGCTTAAAACTAATTCTGATAAGGTGATGTGTTTCAATAGTAATCAATTCACTAGAGCAACCTTCCATTAAAAATGAAAATGAAGTCATTTTTTTTTTCAAATTGGCCACATTCCACTGTGGTCTAAGTTTACTGAAGTCACTTCAGTTTTATCAGGAAAAAATATTGATCTTATTTCAAGATAGAAGGACAAACTAATTCACAAATTGCTGTTAAAAATAAATCTAAACTGTATTTATAAAAGCAGGAAAATACCATGGCTGCAATGTAAACACAGTATAGTTAATTGCATCTAAAATAATACAGATTACAGGAAAGAGAGCGCTTACAACTTCCTACCCCCTAAATTCACACTCAGATATGGAGTCAGGATGCAGCCATGGTAAAGATCTACATCCAGGGATATGGGGATGGTTCCTGGCCTGACATTATTGATATGGCCAGAGAAAACAGTTGTTGTTTTTTAATAAGTTTGAACTTAATTTTTATTAGCTATTTATTTTTTAAATAAATCATTAAGAAAATCACACCCACCTGAAGGTTCTGACTATACTCACTGATCACTGATTTTATTTACAAATCTTTATTCACAAATCTTTCTCTGGATTTCCTAGAATGTCAGTTCTTTGATAATTATACTGAAAGGATGAACCAAAATTTCTTTTTTTTTTTCTTGGGCTTCTTCCATAATGCAAGTTCCATTAATCTTTTTTATTACATAATAATTGTCATGGCCAACTAGTATCAGATCTATGCCATGGATATTCTGTCCAAGTCTGACACTTCATTTGTGTCATAAACTGTGGTAAGTTCTGCTCCTTATGCTTTAAGTTTTGCAGATATTTCATTAGTTGCTTTGATATAACCTGTATAGTTCAGGTTAATTTGTTTATAGTAGTGAAGAGATCTAGCCTGTTAACCCATTTTTTATACTATTGCATTTAGCTCTGTTTTGTTTTTTTTTTTTTGGCTGTGCTGTGACCTAATGATTCCAAAGTAAATCTGTTTTGTACATAGTGGAGGAAATGTGGAAAACTGCATTTGTTGTACATATTCTTCCAGAATATCCAGTGCCAAAATCAAATACATGGTTTCCTAAATGTAAGTTCAGAAAGTAATTTTTTTAAGTTAATACAAATAACTGTAAATTTTAGCCAAGTGCCACTTTTATGTATAATTTACCATTAGTTAGAGATTGAGGAAACATACACTTCACCGTGTGCTTAAAATAAACTCAATAGGGGGACTTAGTCCATCTCTATAGCAAAAAATCTGAATCAGTTTAGTCTATTTTTGCAGCTATTCTAGATACACACCATTCTAAAGGACACTTTTCTGCATCTATTACTTTCATTTCACAAGTTACCTAAGTTAAGACAATCATAAAAAAACCTTATGGGAGAATTTTTTTATGAAGGCTCAAGAAAAAGAGTTTACATTTAATGCCCAGAGAGATAGTTGAGTTAAATAAAAATCTCTCATCTTAATATGATATTATTTTCTGTATTCCACATGAAATAACATGGAGGAAATGAAAAAAATCATTCTCTGTAGCCTACAAAAATCATTAAATAGTACAACAGTTGGAATATGCAACAGGCATAAGAAATACTGGCCACAGTATTCTCAGATCTTTGTATGTTACTGTGCTGGCTTTGGCTGGGACAGGGTTAATTTTCTTCATAGTAGCTAGTATGGGACCATGTTTTTGGTTTGTGCTGGAAACAGTGTTGATAACACAGGGATGTTTTCATTCTTGCTGAGCAGTGCTTACACAGAGTAAAGGCCCTTTCTGCTTCTCACACCACCCCACCAGTGACTAGGCTGGGGGTGCACAAGAACTTGGGAGGGGACACAGCTGAGACAGCTGACCTCAAATGACCAAAGGGATATTACATACCATGTCATGTTACACTCAGCAATAAAAGCTGTGGGAAGAAGAAGGAAGGGGGGAGATGTTTGGAGTGACAGCATTGTCTTCCCAAGTAACTGTTACACATGATGGAGCCCTGATTTCCTGGAGGTGGCTGAACACCTGCCTGCTGATGGGAAGTAGTGAATAAATTCCTTGTTTTCCTTTGCCTGTGTCCATGGCTTTTGCTTTACTCACTTTTACTCTTCCAATTCTTTCACCATTTCACTATGTGGGGAGTGAGCAAGTGGCTCTGTGGTACTGATTGCTGGCGGGGGTTAAACCATGACAGTTACAGAAGCCTACATAAAGGCAGCACTAAGTGGGCCTATGGTTCAAATCTTGGATCTGCTACTGGTGCAGTCCCTGAAAAGGTCCCTCATCAATGAATTATCCTAGAGGGTTCTGGATGCTAAGCTGCTTCTGCAGAGGATTTAATTACTAAGGGCAAAATCACATATGCTTATTAGACTTGAAATAATACTAGCATAAGCAGAAGAACTGTTTAATATGAAAGTGACTGTTAGTGTGTACACAGACAGATTTTTATGGGTACAAGCTATTATGGTACTTTTTCTTTGAAAAATATGATCTTTTAATGTTTCACACTGTATACATTCTTGTTTTGGAGTATATGTAAAACAGGAGCAGAAAACCAAATTCAATTATAAGGAATTAAATTTACTTTCTGAAAATTGACTAGCTTCTGAGCTTTGCAAAAGAGTAACCAAAAATAGTAAAGACTGAAAAAAGACCAGCCGACCTCATACTGCCACCCAGCTAGAGCCATGGCTACAAGGACAGATATGTTTGGAAACACAACAAAAACAAACAAACAAAAAATCCATAAAGGGAAAGAATCATCTACTTGACATTTTTTTGCTTTCCCTTTTTGGCTTGTAAGAAGCGTTGTGCTGGCTTAGCAACCCTAAAGGACCTTTGCCTTATTTGTATGGGTAGTTGCCAAACAAACTAGTTTAGGTTTCATAGTTTCCTGGGTTATTGCGCTGCTGTTTTCAGTAGACAATTTTAGGAGTCTGAATACTTACTGCCCACATCAAAAGCAAATCTGTTTCAACTAAGAGTCAGTTGCACTGTTTATTAAACAGTACTTCTTTACAAAATTACACTTTGTATCGTTTGCCTGTTAATTTCAAAGCAGATTGTAGGGTTACACAGACCTTACATAGACTTAAATGGTTTTGGATTTACTTCTCCCCTGCAATAATGGTCTCATAGTTGCTACAACCAGGATTTAGATTAGAGATGATCTGTTTTCTGAAGAAGTTACTGTTCACTGGTGATTTCATATTATGGCCCCATACTTCTGGGATTAGATTTTCCTTTTCTTTCTGCAATCTTAGAAGCAAACTTTGACCATTCATTCCTGAAGAGGACATTCCACTTGTAGTGAGGAGTTCTGGGGAAGAGCCTGCAAAGTGCATGCCTTACACCCTACCTATCCTATGAAGCTGGGCCTCGGCAGAGCCCAGACATACTGTGGTACACCTCTCACAGGGACTGGAAAAGCCACAAAGATGCTGCCACTATATAAATTATGTGCTTGTCCTGCTATGACAAGGGCTGTGCTAAGGCTTCCAGGGCACTCCCTAAGACCTAATCAAAAAGCTGGAGATGGCCACCCGCAACTGGGAATAAACCAACAAACCATAGATATTAGGAAGTTTGACTTACTTTAGATCTATTTACCAAAGACTGCAAATGGCCAACACATTTAAATAAGAATCATGTGGTTTACTTTTTTTGCTACACATAAAGCTGATGAACTTAAGTAGTCTCCACTAAAAGTAATAAGTGGATTCAGGGAATCAAATTCTTGTATCTGTCGCAAGTCTACAAGGAAAAAAAAAACAACAAAAAAACAACAAAACCAAAACCCAGGCCCACTTGACACACTCATTGCTGTTCATCCATACTTGTAGCTTCCTTTTCATTGCTGAATTAGTAAAGCTTTTTTGTTTGGCATTTCCTCAAAATAACTGAAAATATATACAAATAAAACAGATTAACAAGGCTTAGCACACTTCATTATTTTTCAAATGTCAGTAGCAGGTTTTCTCTGAAGAGTAAAGGAGGGAAAAATAGAAAAAGACTGTAGGCAAAATGTGGACTTGCTCTTTTTTCAGTGTCCCACTGACTTGAATTTTCTCACTGTAACCTTCACTCCTAACTGTTCTCTTCGCACTTTGCCTTTCACTTTATTTCATCATTCGTAAGCATTCTCTGTTCAGCTGCTGTTCAGCTTTTTCCACCCTGTTTCTCCATGTTAGTATATGTTTCTCCATGTTAGTATATGTTTCTTCTTTTCTCAACCATCATTTCTTCTTCAATTCTTCATTACCCTTATCTTTAAAAGCTGTACAAATTTCTGGAATATTTCATAGCACTGGTACTGGTGTCATTAAATCACTTCCCTATTGATCTGTATGGAAAAGCATCTCCAGTAACTAAATGTTAAGAAATGTTGCTTCCAGCAGTACTGAATTGGAAAAAAGGCAAAGATGCTGAAGTAATGGCAAATACAGTGGAAGACACTATCTGTCTCATGAATTGACAAATAAACTTCCACGAATGCCAAAACCTTTCATAAGGCAGGGGAAGGTTACAAAAGGTGAGATTTTTACCTCCAATAGGAATATCTATAAGTTAATATTTCTTATGAAGCTGACATGATATTTTTGTAATGCCAAAAAGGCATGGAAGAATAGAGCTGAAAAGAACCTTGAGGAGTCTGTTATCCCATTTCCCTCCCAAGGAGTGATTAACAACACATGCATAATTTCTTGCAGAAGATTGTCTATACTCTTCTTAAAAACGTTCAGTTAAAGTCTTCTGGGGAAAACAAATCCAGTCCTTCACTTTCCTTAACATGAAAAAGTATTTTCAATCTAACCTGAATACTCTTGCTGAAATTCATTATATATTTCTGTGATGCCAGAAAAAATAAAAAATTAGTCCTTTCTCTATACTGTAGCAGTTTGTGCACTTGAGAACTGCTGTTTTCTCTCAGTCATCTACTTCCAGTACTTTCAGTCACTACAGAGTTCATGCTTTCTAGCCCACCTTATAATTTTTTTTACCCTTTCCCTTCTCTCCAAGTGGCCTACACCTTGCTTCAAGTGCAAGGCACCAGACTGGATAGGTCTTGACCAATTGGTAAAGCCAAGACTGAGTAAATATTAAGTGGAATTAATATTTCATGTAACTTGCTAGCTGTAACACTAATTGTACCTCCTGGTATGATAGGGGTTTTTCTTGGTAGTAGCTTCATCTTCACATCAACAACAAAAAGGCCTAGATCCTGTTCTGCAGGGTTTTACCTGCCTCAATCTTACACTTGTATGGTGGATAACTTCTACCAAAGTGCAGTATCTTACACATTCCCTTACATGACTTCACAGCCTTTTTAAAGATGGTACCTTTGATTTGTCAGGATCACAATGGAGACTCATCTAAGTTCCAGCAGCTATCCCCTTTCACATACATGTAATCTAATTTAATAACCATATTCCCGATACTGTCATCTGGGGGATATGGGAAACACTGAACAGAGCTGCAATCTCAGCAGGCATCTGCCAAACCCCATTGTGGTTACTCATGGTGAACAAAGACAGGACTAGCCGTGTAAGTCTACCACATAGTCTGTGAGTCTGTGTCTATGGGTGAATTTTTATGCCATTTTTAAAGCTCATTTATATACTAAATCTTCCTCTCTCATAATAAGTTTTAGCTAACACAGGGTAAGTTTTGAATTTTGCTGTATTTGGAGATTTGACATGCTAACTTCAAAACCATAGTTCCACTTGTTACTTAGAAGAACAGAACACAAAACTGTTCTTTGATCACACAGCAAAAACAGATGGGAATGTGGACAACAGAGAAATGAGTGAGAAATGAAATGGGAAAAATAAGGACAAAATATAGAGTAGAAAGATAATCTGAGACTAGAAGAACAAACAGAAGATGAAAGCAGGCTAATTAAAAAAATGATACAGCATAAACCATGAAGAAATTAAAGCAAAGAAACAACAGGACAAAGTTAAAAAGATCAGAAAAAAAGAAAAGGCAAGAAGGAAATTGCAAAACTGTGAAACAACATTGAAACCAAGCATTTATTTCTTTGTGGCTGTAAAATAACTCATTCCTATATTTTTAGGAGTGTAGTCATACATTTTCAAATCTTTCTCTCTTTACTGGCAGCACAACAGCCTCATGCGGGATTTTAAAAACATATTTCAAGACAAGGATGTGCTATATCTTTCTGAATCTCTGCAGGTCCTCCCACATGCTGTGTCCTTTTCTCAATCTAAGTAAAATTCATCAAAATTTAAGCTGCTTTGCTTTTTTTGCCTTTGAAATACATTGTCAGAAACATTGGTCTTGTTGAATATGTCTCTCTAAACCCTCCCTCTTCAGAATTCATGATTGTGCTTAATCAGTTTGTGAGTCTTACAAAGCTATTCCTTTCACTATCATGCAAAGCACAAGTAAGAATTATTAGAAAGGGTTCTTCTTTCTGTCATCTGCAAAGCAGAAAGGAGGAGGAAAACGTAGAGGAGGTGGAAGTTGCCAGACAGAGCCTTCATCCTGATGTTTCTCAGGTTCCAAGCAATGCAACTGCCACCACAAGCAGAAGGCCACTTCTCTTATTTATAAAATCTCTCCATCACCCCAGTAACCAGTCTACAAGGTAAAGCTGCAAGACTACAGCAGCAAACCAGCACAACCACACCACAATAAGGATTACCAAACTTTCTGTGCAGGTAAAGAGAGAAAATTAAAGAAATCTTAAACTCGCTACAGTTTTGCAGAATCATGCATATAATAAAACAACAAAACTGGAAATCCTGGACAGTAGCTTCTGAGAAGCCACCTTCCTACTATTCTAAAATACATGGGGGGAGAAAAAAAACCAACAACTTTCATTTGCTTTCATATGGATAATTGTGTGCCTTTTGGGGGGTTGATTTTGATATGCTATTTTTCATATTCTTAAATTCCCTAGTTTATTGTATTCTGGTTTTCCTTAAAACTCTCCGTGCTTTCACTGAATGTCCTTGGAACAACATCAAGCAGCACCATCCTTTTTAATCCTCTTCTAGATTTTTATAAAGATAATGTAATATTTCAAAGTCAGGAAAACAAAAAAGGAAGGTCCTCATTACCGTCCTTGTATGTCACACGTGCACGGATTCTCAAAGTGCACAGCATTCATCAAGAACAATTACAGGTTTTGTTTGCTTTGAGTTGAAAATTATACCCATTACATTTTAATAAACATTAATTTAGTAGGTTGATGAACTTGGTGAAAGCAAGTTGATAACTGATCAAGAACAAGTAGAACAAAGGCACTTGGCCGTATATGGTTCTATTACAAATGGATTCATTTCAGTGCAGTTACTCAGAGCAGTAAGGCTAAAAAGCTTGTACGGCAGAATAAGAGGTGTCCCCACTGGAATCACTGATAATTTGATTCAATCCATACTGCATCTTCATGTAAAAATGGACTGTGCTGCACTTGCCACATACCAAAAGTAGATAAAGTCATTGTTTGTGGTGTGCCATAATGACACTTACATGGAAACCACATCATTTTCCGTGTGACTTAAGCTTTCATTTAAAGAAAATATGAAAATGTGGTTATTAAAATAATCTTTCAGATGTGAAAATGTATTGAACTTGCAGAGTAACAGTCCAGATGATAAATCTTAAGAGGATGTGATCTTTGTCTTCATTTCAATAAAACATTAATTCCTAAATGAAGTAATGATAATTTAAAAAAATCAATGTTGTATCGCTTCCAACCATTTAATAGAAATGTGCAACAATTGAATAACTGAAATTGAAGTCAAAGTTTGCTTTATAGGACTACAATATCTCTTTCAAACATGTAGCTAGTGAACAGTTATTAGGACAGGCAGAAGACTGAAGATACAAAGTAGTGAGCAAAGGCTTTTTCACAAAGGCCAAATTCAGATGACAGAAGAGGTTTCAGAGTACTGCAACCTCCAATGATTTACTTATTTTGAGTTGTATTCTCACCTTCTTATAAAACAAAGAGAATTTTGTCAAACTGACTAAGCATGTGTGTCCAGTCTGATTTAGTTTCCAGATTTTCATTATGTCACTACCTCTGAGAGTTTTACTTGGATTATTCCTTGTAACAGCATAATTCTTATGCTGTATTTACATTAGATCAGTAGTGCAGTTTTACTATCCTTGACTTGCTTTTGAAATCTGAAAATATTTGTTCTTCTTTAAATGTTGTGAGACCTTTGCTTTTTAAAGAGAACAGCTGAAATACTATAAAAATAATCTTTCTTTAAAAAAAAGTGTGCATGTAGCCTACTAGCAAGATTCCTCTCATTGGTGTAGTTTATACTGCCTGCTATTCCATTTCTGAGCACCTCAACCATGTGCCTAGGAGACAGTATAAACACAGCGGCAGACCCTTTCTCATACTGCCTAAACCAGGAATTTTGTGTAAGACTTTTATTTCTAGTAACCATGTGGGCCTTGATAATGACTAGGAATTTTGCCATCTATTCCACTTCTTTAAAGCATATGACTTTTTAAAACATTCTTGAAGATGTAGTGGAGGGCCTCTGGGCTGGTCCAGGCATTTTTCCTGTAAGAGTTAGGGGGACAAAGATTATTTGGTTTCACTATTTATGTGTTATTCTCAGATTCTCAAAAGATTATACTTGGGTTTTTGAATTAAGTATATGTTCCCTGAATACACAGAGGGCTGCAATTTATACATTTAATATAAAAACACAAACCCCACATATTTCTCCTATGCATCTATCAAGCAGTCTCCAAAATACTATATGCCAAACATTGCATTTTCTAAGTAGCAAAGCACTGATACATCTATAGATATAAATTTCTTAAACATCCATTTGGCTGTAGCTGTATTCTCTCACTCCTCTGTCTTAAAGCTCCTCACAAATCCGTGGTGTTTTTTTTTTTTCATAGCTCTTCCTATTCTACTTTTAATAACAGCAATATTTTACTTTAAGAGTTTAATCTTCACCATTCATAGACCATAATTAATGTATAGATTCATTATGTGTAATACTTTCTTCTAACATTTTACTACTCAGTCATTTATGAAATTTGTCATGGAACCTGTTATTCATAATGAATTTAAATAAAATCATAAAACTTAACTTTTAATTGTTGGTTCTTATAAGTATTTTTAAATTATTTACTCTTTTGTGCTTTATGACCCTAAAGAAAATTTTCCTTGGGTTTTTTTTTCAGATATTTACAAGAAGATTTATCAGTGGTCTTTTTTATCTTCCATTCATTGTTTGACTTTGCTTTTATGCCAGATTTTCTATCATAAAAAAAGATTACATTGAGACAAAGTTATATTTACTTATTGCAATCATTGTGTATTATGTTGTCTACAGTAGAGCTAAAGGTAAATTATACTTTCATAATGAGAAACTGATGTTAGCTTTGTTCTTTTCAGAAATAATCCCTAATTTCTGCAGTTTGAAGATTTGTTATACTAATGTTTGTTTTTTTAAAGTAGGCTTTTTTTCCCCTCTTAACAATGGAAGTGCTGATGGCATCAGTATTATTTTAGTAATTATGTTTAAAATGAAATTATACACGTAGAGGTGAAAGCAAAAAATACCTGGTTGTATCGGCCATTTTCATAGATTTCCTTGTTATTAAATCCTATATTGTGTTGGGCAAATCTGGATAAATTTGAAACAGTTGTCTAGCTACCTGAGTGCTCCCACAGGTATTTCCATACAAATTCATGTTGGATTTATATATGTAAATACAGGTCATAAAGAAAACAGAGAAGCTGGGAACATATCCCAGGTTATCTGATTTACAATTTTTTTAATTCTCTGATTTAAGGAATAGGATAGTTCTTAAATGCCAAAAATCTCACCACAATATTCTCTAGCATCCTCAGAGCATGACTTAAGCGTCACAAAGAAGTTTTTGCAACACTTACAGAGAAGCCCAGTAAAGCAGACTAAGCTATTTTGACATTTTTGCTAATTTAGGCATGTTGTTTCGTGCATTCACAACCAGGAGCAGCATACCTATACTGGCCTGACAGCTACAGACAGACAAACTAATGACTGCGTTTTTTAAAAACTTCCAGTTATTGCAACCAAAATAATCCTCTTCCTCAGCATCTCCACTGCTAATATACCGTGTGCACATTAGTTTCCTAAGTAAACTAGGAAATTGTTGATACCAAGACAGCAGAACTTAGAAAAGTGTTTCTATTTTCTTTGCAATCTCATCTAATATATTGCTAGACCTTGTTGAACTGTGGCTATAAATTTCACAGGACAGGGATGTCTTTGCTTGCTTTGAGGGGTATCTGCATAAATTAATTTTAGACATCTAACAAAAAGACTCAGTTACTGTATTTGGGGTCAAAAATACTGTATTGACTTCTAAAGAGACTCAGAATAATATTTTTCTATATCTTGGTATTAGACTAAGAGACAGTAGAAATATCCTAATGCACAATCATTTCTACAAAATGTTTTGGCTTGGTAAGCCCTGCACTGAGCACAGGCTGAGGAGTAGGGCTGCCGGGAGCTGCCACCACTGAAGGGTCTCTGGGGTCAGGAAGGGGAACACATAGGATACATAAAAGCCTGATGGAATCCAGCCAGAACAGCACCTCCTGCAGCACTTCTCTCCTTAACTTCCCAACCTGTAAAAAATTATTAATGAAAAAGAAACAGTCATTGAAGCCTTGATTCTCAAATGCACTATTACGTTGTTATTTATGAGGGTTACGCAGCTTTATTTCACAAGAAGCCTCATACAAAAATTGAGTACTTTAGCTCCAGACCTGATCTGACCCTACAATTCCAGGGAATAAATTTGTGCTGTTTAATATAGACCATATTCACTTAGAAAGACAGGCAGTTCTCTTTCTTACAAAAATATTTTAAAGAAATGTGAAAAAGTCTCAGTTGTTATTCTTAAGTTTTAATTTGCAGTCTAACTTTAAAACTTACATTTTTCTATCCTAAGGAGATCATGCAGAATAACTTTATTTTTCTTCAGTACCTGTTTCTTGGCTTCCTCTTCTCTCTTTCTACCACTCTACAGAAATGGCCTTTTTTTGCCTTCTCTATTCCTTTGACTCATTTTGCCTTTTTTTTTTTTCTCCGAAGACATCTCCTCACATTTCTCAGCTAATCAGTGTCACTTTCATAACTTATCTAGCCCATTACATTCTACTCACCCCTGGGAAATATTACTAGAAGCCAACGACCAGAGAAATAAACAGATTACACAAAGATTACGACAAAATGGAACAAGACAGACTCCAAAGTACAAAGTTCAACTCAGTTCATTTTTTATAATTACCATATAGGCTTTATTTTTTTTTATTATGAGCTGTGAAGCTGCCAAAGAATTTGACTATGTAACAGGCCAAGTGGTCTTTGAACTTATTCCAAGGTCACCTACCTGTGGCCTTGAGAAGATGCTGCAGGAGGTAGAAACAAGCTCCTGCTTGTTGCAATCCATTCGGGAGATGAAGCTAGAATAAGGCCATTTGTGACAGGAACTCCAGACACGGGGTAAGAATCATGTCTCTCTCTTTTCAGGAAAGTGTTGAAGCATATACCTCTTTCTTCTCAAGACAGCATTTTGTCTCCTGGTGGTATATATTTTCAAACTAAGTCTTACTGCTACCGCTGCCTGCCCTGTGGCAGCATTTGGTGGCTTAACTTTGGAGCTTTTCCCTCCAGCACGAGAATTGGGATGCCTACAAAAATAATTATTTCTTATGCATCCCAGACTGACTTGTTCCCTGTTGCTCTGCCTTCTCCAACATAACCCTGGGGTGCCATCTAATTCATCATGTTCCATGATGATGTCAGAGGTCAGCTGGAAGAATTATGAAAACTTACGGTTTTATAAATTACAGAAAGCATCACCAGATCCACTTCCAAATGTGGACATACTGAAGATACAATGAGAAGTGAATATGCTGTAGGCCACTGGAACTTCAAACTCTTCCAGATGTTGGCTGAAGGGCAAAAATCAGTTGTGACTCAGCTTCATACAGGGCAGACGTATCACCATGAGCTAAATTCTAACCTTTTTTAAAAGTCAGTGAGACAGTAACGTTCAGCAGCCTGAAAAGAGGCCCCCAACCTGCCAGAGTGCCATTGCGAGTGTATTCAAGTTCCTTGGCAAGACTGGGTTTCTGTGTGTGATGCATTTGGCCTTCCCTTGGTATGAAGAAAATTAATGAAACATTAGAAATTTTTATTTAATTTCCTGAAGAAATAGAATTATACCAGAAGTGAGCTAAAGAGACATATCTACGTGCCTACAGAGAGGAACAGGACCAGCCCTGGAGCTGAAGCCGGCCCAGGCTGTAGCTCACCCTAAGGCTGTGCAGTCCCCAAGGGAACCTGGGGAAAGTGGCTGCAAACACAGTGTGGGCACAGCCCCACAACCGTCTGCACTGGAGGGGCTGGAACCCAAGGTCTGGGGGCACTGTAAGCATCAGCCTGACGAACCGAAACTGCACTGTCGCGCTGGCGCACAGAGGAAACTATTTATCCAATCGATTATTATTTAGTATTTTCGGCAATGAACAAATCCAAGCTACAGTGTAGTTGCATCCCATCCTCGAACATTCTTAGAGCCCTAAAATAAAGTGTTTTTCTAGTGAAAGAAAACAAATTTGAGCACAGAGCCGTCTTTGCCAAACAGAAAAATATTTTCTAAGTAAGCTTCTTGAAGATTAGTATAAATTTCGACAAAACCTGGACGGGACATGTGCTAACACCCCTCCGAAAACCACCCAGCTGGCCGGGGGGGCGGCTCCCGCCGAGGCTGCGGCCCCCGCGGGGCAGGAAGGCGCCACCCGCCTCCTCCCCGGGACACGCACCGGGCGGGCGCCTCGCCCCGGCCCGGACCCGCCTCCGGCGGCAGGCGGGCGGTCGGACGGGGGAGGTACCAGGCTGGGGGTGAGGGACGGTGGAGCCGGGGGGGGGCGGCTGCCGCTCGTGCTCCCGCCTAGCGGGGGCGGTGCGCTGTTGACGGCACCAGCCCGCCGGTCCCCGACGCGCCACTGGCCCCTTCGAGCGGCTCCCGGCGCCCGCCGCGGGGGAGCGCGTGGCGGCGGGGCGGGGCGGGCTCCTCCGCCGGCAGCACCGGGTGCGTTTTGGCGGCCGCTGGATGGGAGCCCTCCTCCACCGGGCACGGCCGCGATCGCCACCCCCTGTCGTGCTGCGGGAAGGAGGCCGGCGCAGCATGGGACTGACATGCCGGGACTGACATGCCGCTGCTGAAGGAGATGAGCCGCCAGCAGCCCCTCCGCCTCTCCCCGCCGCACCGGCGGTGATGCTGCAGGGCGCTCCCCGGGCTCTCCCGCAGGCGCCGGGTTATCGCCCGCACCGGCCGCGCTCGCCGGCGTGAGCGGCGGGGTCCCGGCCGGGCCCAGGTTCCGGCCCCTCCTCTTCGGGGCGCCGGCCCGGCGGGGAAAGGCGCTGCCCGTGTCCCGGCGGGCGGCTCCGCGCGGCGGATGCGCGTGCATGAGCGCGGCACCGAGCGGGCGCAGGAAGCGCCCCCGCTCCGCCGCCTCCATCTTCCAAGGCAGCAAGAGCCCGCCGCACGGCCGCGACGGTGAACGCCGGGGCAGCGGCTCCGAGGGCACCCACCAGACCCAGCGAGCCCTGGATGACTGCAAGATGGTGGGTACCGACAGCGGGCTCGCCTTCGGTTTTGTCTTGTCCGGGCGTTCTCGTCGCTGGCGGCGGTGCCGCTCCTCCTGCCAGCTTGCCGATTCCCATCACGTGCAGTTGCACTATTTATAAAACTGCAGGTCCCGTCGGGGGTGCTGCCCTGTAGCCTAACTTGTAGTCCTTCGAAATGGAGACGGCGGAGGGGGAGGGAGGCGAGAGCTGTGGGGAGCCGGCTGGGTGCCGCGGGACAGGCGGGGCAGGGACCGGAGCCGTGCACCGGGTCGCGCAGGAGCCCTCGACCCAGCACTCGCCGCCTTCGGGGCGCTGCCAAACAGCTGGAGTTGGCTTTTGCTAGATCCGGACAAATCTGTCCCCAGACTTGTACTCACTGAAGCCTAAATGGGTAAATAGTTGCCTCCACTGCGTGACTGCACTCTCTGCTTGTTGTCTTGTGCAGCAACCACGCTCCTGCCCTAAAATCCTTCTACAACGGGACTCAGTTTGAGCCCCGAGATTCCGTCTCTGACATACATGGTACCTGTTTCCAGTCTCGCCAAAGTAGCGGGTTGCAACTGCAAAACCTCAGGTCAGGCACCTCCATCCATGTTATTTTTGGACTGTCGCATTAGGGTATGACATTTTTCTCCGTTCGTGTTCAAAATGGTTGGATCCTGACACTTTCCTCCAAACCAGAGCCATATACCCCATATCTGGCTCCTCAAGCTGCAGTCAGCTGGACATTGGTTCCCAAAATTGCTCCTCTGACCAATGACAGAAACAGGAAACAAATGAAGTTGCTGCTGGAAAATCTAGATCTTGCTAAAGCTCTGTCCTGTAGCATTGGAAATGTACCCGCTACTTCTGCTGGATTCTGGCAGGTTTTTTCCTCTAATACTGCAAATTGTGCTGGCAGATAGCCACTCTGATACTTCAAAATCGGGAGCGACTCCCAGTGCACCAAGGAACAAAAGCTGCCACAGTAGCTCTATAAATATACCCAACAAGTGTATTCTAAGGGCTTCTGGCTTTTTGCTCATTCCTGACAGCATAATTTGGTAAGTTAAGCAGAAGTGCTGGCTTTGTAGAATTCACTCATTAGAAATAAAATATTGATTTGCAGATGGATTGTCAAGATGCAGTGACATTCAGTAGATAAAGCTGTTTTTCTTGTTCTGTGTGTCAATGCTGCAGCATCAGTGTGGTTATGTTTTCCTTGGCAATGCTGAGGCAGCTGAATATGTCCTCTATTTAGACAGGGGATGTCAGGTGAGAACTGGTAAAATCTGGTGCAGCCAGTTGCCAGTTGCAGGGTTAATTTCTTAATGCAGAAAAATTACGCTATGACACAACACAGTACAAGGTTTTTTTCTGTCCACTGCCTTCATGCATTCTCTTAAGGTACAGAATGAGAGAGTTGAAGACAGGTTTAGCAAATACTGTGCCTGGGGCTTTGTTTGGTGTGTGCTTTTAGTTTTGTTTGAGGTTTGGGAGTGGGAGGGTACAGATGTACTGAAATGCATTGGGATTGTTTTGCCGCTTCAGAAGCAGAGACACCTATTTGCTACTCTTAAAATGAAATTCAAGAAAGCGTCGCGAAAAAAAATGGGTCCCAATACTATTTCACGGTGATACAGAGTAGTTACAGTGGGTTGTGTGAAGGGTCAGAATGTAATACTGCAGGAGAAGCAATGCATGTATTTTCCGAGTGTGAGAATTGGAGTGTTCAACTTCAGAATTTGGTAGATCTGATATAATCCAGGTTTTTAGCATGCTTGTATGCTGGGGTATGTTGAACTCCTGGTGGTAATTATGGCTGCAGAATTATGAACAGTTACTCTTACCTGTTTTCACTTGGTTTGGAAATTGAGGTTGAATTAACGGAACACAGATAAATAAATACTCTGTTCTGTTGCACCCTGCCTTCCACCCCCGCCAGCATGTGGAGCAAATGGTCTAATGTGCTTTCTTTCAGAAGATAGCAAATGCTTTGTTTCCTTAAAATAGAATTCCGCATGCATGATCAGTGGAACTAAACAGTAATAATCTTTCCATCACTGTAAAAGTCACTCATTTATCCAATAGCATCCATGTGTATCTGGTGGATATTTGATTTCTGTGAAGGTTGAAGTGTTTATTTACTTCTTTATCTGTTTTCTCCCCCATACACATTGGAAAAAGTGCTTTCTAGAATCTGAACTGGAAAGTGCCTATCAGGTACATCTTCTTAGCCAATAAGTTAAGATCAATTTTAAGTCTGAAATCTGGGTTAGAGGCCAGGGACAGAACAGAAGTCATTACAAAATAAATTAGCAAAATCACCAGTGTAAAAGCAAATGTAACATTCCGATCCCTAAGTGTGCTGTTAATCATGAAGCAGGAGGAGCTAAGGCAATCATTTCTGGAGATATTTTTGTCTTTTATGATAGCAAAAAATAACCTCATGCTACTAGTAAAACATCTGTGTTTTTGCCTGCTTAATATTTAATAACTCGAAACACTTTCAGAGATTAAAAGCAGAAATGCTACTTTCCTGCAAATGAACATTTATAGTTCACAGAAGAGGCAGCTGCCATGGAGGCCCTAGCCATTCACTGTATCTTGGGCGCGTGATCCTGTATCCCATGAAATTAGGAGCAGCAGGAACAAGCCCTAGATTGGGCAGGGTATTTTTTAAAAATGGTTGTTTTTATCAGTGTAGTTAAATGTCTCATGTAAGTAAATACTCTTTTGTTTTTCAGCTTGTCCAGGAGTTCAATACCCAGGTGGCTCTATATCGGGAGCTGGTTATTTCCATTGGGGATGTCTCAGTCACCTGTCCATCTCTGCATACAGAAATGCACAAAACTCGAACCCGGGGATGTGACATGGCCTATCAGGCTCATCAAAGACTAGCAGCAATTTCTGGGTAGGAGTCTAACTTATGTTTAATTAAAACTGTTCTCAGATGCACATCTTGGCTAAGTACTGCATTATGGAAACTTTCAGCAAAAGCATTTACTTGTGTTTCTGTTTTAGGCATAGAGATGTATGGCCACAAACCCTACAGAGTGCTCATATCCTTATGATAGTGTAATTTTGGGTCAAATCCTGGTCCCCTGGTGATGTCCTGCTGATTTCACTGGATGCTTTTACGTAAAATAAACAGGATTTTACTCCGTATCACTAGACAACTTTAAAACATCAAGCCTTGCCTTTCAAGGGTGAATAGGAATAGCTTTCTGCCCAGTCCTGCACTGGGTGTATCTTCACTGAATAGTTTGAGACAACTAGCTCCGCTCAACTAGAGACTCTAAAAAAATTAGCCAAAAAATTACAAGGTGGAAATTACATACGGGAGGGGAATACAAATACTCTTGCTAAAACCTGTGTTTACATTCTACATGTTTTAAAATCTCTGTTTGTGTTGAAATGAGGATTAAAGCTTTGCCAGCATATAATGTTTCCATTTATTCTCTGATATTACAGTATATACATTTTTTCCATGGTGACAGAATGCATCATCACATACTAGAGACTATGCCTCAGTACAGGATAAACCAGCTTAAATAGCTGTGTCTTATAAAATGGGAATTCATGCTGCTTACACAAAGTCTAATAATTTGTGGGTTCTTCACAGTATGGCGACTGGGGCATTTGTATTAACACATGTACCCCCTGAGTTGTGTCTCTCTGGCTACACTTTGTCAGAAATTTCTGGACCTGCCTTATCCACTGTAAACTGTTGTGTACCACTGAAAAGAACATTCTTTTTTTGCACGTCTGCCAAATCCCCATTGAAGTTGTTTTCATCACTTTAATGTATATGAGAAATCTTTCACAGGTCTCTACACACTAACAAACTAAACAGAAGAAAACACTGGCTAGTCATTTTAGTAGAACTGTCAACATTTTTTGGGCAGGATTTTGTGCAAAAACTCTTAAGTTGATATTGTGACCTCTGATTGTTCTTAAAAAAAAAAAGTGCTTTTAAGTCACTAAAGTCTGAGAATTTTTTTTTTAAAAAACAAACTAACTAAAAGATACCAGTGCAGTGAAAATTGTGGAAGCAAACAGTAGTGAAATTGATCTTGTGCACTTTCAGACTCGAAAGAGAGACTGATGTAAGCAAAAATAATAACATCTGAATGTGGGTATTTTTGTATCTTTTTTTTCTCCCATACACAAAACCATTGATACATGCTCATTTAGAAGTATGGAGGTTTTTTAAACAATCATTTCACAGTTGGGAGTCTGTCATATACACAAAGATGTCCTGAAGGTTGTGCAGTTGCTGCGAGATTGACATTTAGCTAATCTAAAACTGTTTTAAATAACTCTGATAATAGTGTGATATTCATAACAACTGGTAGGTGCTAGAAACCCTCTGGAAATTACTTGTTTGGTTTGACAGACATTTTACAAGTTATGCTTCACATCCCCACCCTCCTGCAGCTGAGGAAAGCTGTATAAGCCAACTTAACTTAGTTTATATGTGAGGAAAGATGGGTCATGAAGGTGCAGCAAGGATTCAGTGTGGAAAAGAGATAGAAGGAGTGTAGTAATAAATGGTTTCAGAGGTTCAGTCTTTAGTTCAGCAGGAAGAGCAGTGTGGTGCTTTTGGCGTAGGATCTGGAATAAGAACCTAATTTGGTGGGAAGAAAAGGTATCAGGAAGAAACAAACTTAGGGACAGGAATGTGTTAAATCATCCTCAGTATTAAGTAGGAAGGTAGTGTATCGCTCAGAAACCACTGGTAGTCAGTGGATGGGACAGAGGCTCATTTATTTCACCGCTTTAGTCCAAAATGCACCGCGCTGCAGTGTGAACTTTTGAGTAACTCAACCAATTCTGTTTTCCAGTTATTTTAAAAGAAATCCTATTGCTTTCCCATCCAGAGAGAATATTAGCAGTTAGCTAATTATGTTACTAGATTATAACATTTTGTTACATATCAGCATTCTATTAGGTAAGGTCACCAGTAATGTTCAGTTAGTCTCTAAGTGACCTGAGCTGTTGGCAGGGCACTCTTTCTTTCAAGAAGTTGGTGTCACTGTCTAGGACAACATTAAGGTCATTAATCTTGTTTGTGCTGATGTCTTCCTTGGAAAATTAGCGGACAGCTTCGTTTATGCTTCCTGTTTGAATTCATCAGGATTTGAGACTCTCAAATGCAGTCTTCCTTCAGGCAGCTAGGAGAGTCACCGATCTCCCTTCCCTACTCACCTGCTCTGCAAGACTCAGGAAGGTGCAAAGACTTGGAAGGAAAGAAACAAGAACAGATCCACTAATGCTGAGAAAGGCATCTCCGGAAGAACATTTGGGAATTGTGGGGAAGGAGAGAAATGCTGAGGTGGAGATAATGCATTAGGAATTGAACAGGATAGGACTCATGAGGAGGAAAAACTTGGATAATGGGTGTGTCAGTTCTGGAATGTTAGATCAACATAAGATGTAGGACAGTGGTGCAATAGGAAGGAGAAGACTGCAGGTGTAGCTGTAGAAAAAGTATACACTGATATGCCGACAAAAGGAGGTTCATCTAGGGAAAAAAACTGAGAGAGAAAAAATCAAAGGAGATGGAGACAAAGATAAGGAAGTAGCAAGGAAACATAAAACCTTGTGAAATCTGCACTGGATTAGACTGTATCACCCTACGTAGCTCAAATCTGACAGTTGCCAGTAGCTGAGATTTCATAAAAAAGCATATAAAAAACGGGCTGTGCATAGAACGATGCCTTCCCTAGTATTATACTTGTCACCACACTGCAATCAATAGTTCATGAGTTTCCTGAGCCAAAGGGTGCATCTGAACAATTTGTATCTGACAAGTATGAGTTCTAACGGAAGATTTCAGAATTTGTCTAAATATGAAGGTCTTTTACTCAGAAAATGCAGAGGATGAATAATGACATCTTTACACTGTGCTGTGTTTAAAAATGTTACAAATTAATTTACAAAAAAAATTATTTAGAAAGAAAACTTCAGTCTTCAACCTAATAGGTCCTTATAGCTATTACATCCTCTTCTTAGCTTGCTCTCTTACATATTTTTCTTGTAGAAATAGGTGAAATTTTATCAAAAAGCAGATACATGCCTGAGTTTACCAGCACTATCATGGCTTTTAGGGAATAAAGAGTAGAAATAAAAATAATTTAAATTGAAATATCCTCATGCTAGTTGATGATATTTTAGTCAAAGTAAATTCTTCTTTCAGTGTTGGTTTTCTCAGGAATTCAGATCAATTCCTGCACACCACAGTCATACTAAAAATCTTAGGGATTTTTAGTGGACAGTCTTCTGAAGAAAGTGAGTAAGGTTTGGTCCTTCCATTACATTTTCTGCTGTATTAATTTATCAGAAATGTAATATCTCACATCAATTGCAGTATCAGATGTCATGGTCAAAACTGGATAAAGTAAAGCAGCAAGAAAATGAGTCAGCATGATTTTTTTCCAAAGGAAGAGAATGGAAAAATACTTGTAACAATATGAAGATGGGGAAGAAAAAGTGCAAATCTCTGTTTTGGAAAGGAGTGTGCTCTGTGGGATGTTAAAGACTGGTTATATTTTAGAAATCATCGAATAGAAAGCCATCTTTATAGATACAGTAAGTCTGGGGTGTAAACAGAAAGATAGCTCAGAAGTGTATTTTAAGATACAGGTCTGCACAACTGTGTACACACTTTTATAAATGTCCCTTTCATATTCTCAAGCACTTAATATGCTTACATAATGCAAGTATTTCTGTGTGCACTTGGCACACTGCAACCAGAACTGGCAGTGTCTCTGTGACAGTCTGATACAAATGTTGACAGTGGCTTTTTTTTCATGAAAGGAAACTGTGTGAGGAACTCCAGGGTGCGTGTCAATGTACATCTGTGTGAACCTAGCTTTGAAAGTGGTTGTGCTCTGTTTGTGTTGCAAAGTCCTGAATCTAAGGAGAAATACACCCTACACCAGTACAGGCTGGGGGCCAACTGCTTGGAAAGCAGCTTGGAAGAAAAGGACCTGAGGGGGTTCTGGTGAAAACCAAGTTGAACATGAGCCAGCACTGTGCCTGCTGTGGCAAAGAGGGCCAATAGTCTCCTGTGCTGCATTAGGAGGTATTGCCAGCAGGCTGAGGGAGTTTATCCCCCCCTTCTACTCAATGCTTTTGAGGCCGTATCTGGAGTACTGTGTCCAGTTCTGGGCTCCCTAGTAGAAAAGTGAAAGGGACATACTGGAGCAGTTCTAGTCAATGGCCATGAAGGTGATTAAGAACATGCAAGATCTGACGTACAAGGAGAGGCTGACAGACCTGGGATTGTTTAGCTTGGAAAAGAGAAGGCTTGGAAGGGCATTTTATCAATGTGTATAAAAAATATTTGATAGTGTAAAGAAGACCACAGACTCTTCTCTGTAGTATCCGGTGCTAGGACAGCAGGCAGTAGGCAAAAGCTGAAATACAAAAAAAAATTTACTTAAACATTTTTAAAACCCTGCTTTTACTGCGAGGTTTGTAGGATATTGGAATGGGTGCCCCGAGAGGTTGTAGAGTCTCCATCCTTGGAGACACTCAGAATTCAACTGGACATGGTCCTTAGTAAGGTATTCTACCTGATGCTGCTTTGAGCAGGAGGGTTGGACTAGATTAGTTCTAGATGTCCCTTCTGGCCTGTGACAAAAGTCATTATAAATCTGAAAATTCTAAGATAAAGTTTCCTTATTTGACATTGAGGTGCCTCTGTTACTTTTATAAAACAGTTGTTAATATAACTTCCCCTGAATTCATGAAAAGTTAAAGAAGTGGACCTAAAAAGTCACATCTTGATTGCATTCCTATTTTTATTGCAGTGCACAAGAATTTTACCATAGTGATGTTTTACATATGTAGTTTTATGTAATTTCTACTTTTGTTTTCCTTTTAAATCTGTAGTAGGTGTCTGATGTTTTCAATAAGCAATAGAGGGTAAGTTCTCAGACCTAATTAATAGTACATGAGTTCCTAAGATTGTGTTAAAACATTCTATTGACACCCAATTATGTCCAGATTTTTATTAAAATGTCTGAATGTAATTTTCTAAATTATGACACTTTAAAATTATTATCTGCTTCCTAAAGCACACGAGCAAATAGAAAAGACTGCTCCAAAACATTTTACAAATTAAGACAAAAGGAGAATTCAGGCTTGTAACTTAATGAAAGCTGCTTTAAGACAGATAGAATAGAAACCATTTTAACAGATTAACTTAAGGTGTTAAATAAAGCATTGCTGGCAGGCAGTATAGCTGAGCAGAAACAAAACATAGCAATACTTAGCTGAACAGGGAAGAATATTTATAATAATGAATCAAAACCAAAGTAATGCCAGCAGATAGACGAACAAACTAGAGCTCTGCCCAATCTAATTACCAATCAAGCAGCATATATGGAGATCTCTGCCCTTCCTAGATGTCTTTACAATCACTGCCATTGTACTTCTCTAACCATATGTGTCAGAGGTGAGGAGAGGGATATGTTAATGTTGGTTGCTGGAGTTCTGAATTACAGGCCTCCCTCAGTTACAGTTAGCACTGTTGCAACAGCCAGATGAAAGCTAAGAATAAGATAAGTGCTTCACAGAGGTTGCACTACGTTAGCCAGAATGTGGCCTGATGAGAGTATAATTAAAAATAATGTGATGACATGTGAGAAAACAAAGCAATCAGTCAATATTTACTGCAAGAATCAATGCTGTTATACATGACAATGCCTACAGCATAATGCCCCTTGAGTTCCTGAGGCGAGGAGGGGAATGTTGCCAAAGTACTGCAGATATTTAAAACAGTAACACTTTAAAAATCTGACCTTAAAAATCTTAATAAGTACAAAATGTTGAGATTCTCTGCTTCTGAAAAGCATTGGGAATAAAAAATTTCCCATTTGCACTCAAAGGTGTATACTAATATAATCTCATCAGGCCAGATCACACAATTCGTACAATCTTGAGTAGTAACTTACTTGGCAAGTTGTCCTGATGACTTAACTGGGACTGTCCAAAATGAGAAAAGTCAGGGGGATGCTTGTCTCCCTCCAAAGAAGAGCTTTCAGGATGTGGAACAAGTTAATTACTGAGCATTCTTACCATATAAAGTCTCATTTTGCCTCAACCTTTGCATTCAGCTTCTGCAAACATTTACTGTAACTTTCTTAAATGCTTACAATTTTTTTGTGATTTTGAGCATATCAAATTCTAGGGGCAAATTCTGTGTTTGTTCCTCTTTGTTGGGAATGTCTACACTGATCTCTTAGTCATGAATTGACTCCAGACTTAGTACTGTGTCTCAAGAGACTGCACCTGTTCCAATGACTCAAATCCCATTTTTGACTAATGGGAGTTGGTCTACATGGGAGTGTTTTGGGAGGTAAGCTCAGATACAGATATTTTGTGTCTATGGACAAACTAGCACATGATAGTGCATTAAGTATCCCCTACCTTACTCCTTTCTCAAGAGAATAAGATGCATGTACGTTGTTGTCACTTGGTTTGTTAGCAAAAATTCGTCTAATTATACAAGCCATGTGCATCTAAAGTGATGGAAAGGAACACTGAAAAGCTAAGACCATTTTCTGTGGAACTGAGTTAAGGTGGGTTCTATTGATGAGAATAAAATCTGTTTACTCAATTTAAATTGCAAGTAGAAAAAAGAAATCAGTTGTCAAATACCTCAAGTTCTAATAGGCGAATTCAGAAGGCAAATAATGGAGCAGAAAACAAGGTTACTTACTAAAGCTAGAGTTCTCAGAATAGCTAATCTCTACAGACTCACTTTTTCTTTGTACCTTTGTCTTTGGAACTGTGCTCTAATAGGCAGTTGCAATGAAGATACAAGGTACTAATATCTCTCTTTATAGATCTGTCTTTCATAACTGGAGGCCAGATTTAGTAAAAGGCAAACATACCTAAAATTGAATTTAGCATTTACTTCTCTGTGATTGAGACTTGAATAAATGCTGAGTATCCTTCAGCATTTTGCATCTTCAACGTGGTGAACTATAAATTCATTGACACAGTACCTTGGTTTAGTGTTGGAGTAGGCTGCAGGTTTAGGGTGGTTTGGCTTCCATTTTGACATTCCTTCTGCATTCAGCACTCCGTTCTGGTTCCCAAATTCCAGCCTGGAAGAGGATACCAAAAAATAAGGTATTGCTGCGTTTTTTGTCCTTCACTGGAATGCTCTTGTCTGCTATGTACGAGCCCGGGTTAGATTCCAGGGTGGTTGTTTCTCTAAATCTAACTCATGAATAATAGCATATTCCAGCCATAGGCAAACCCATTTGTCTGTAGAAATGGTTGAAATAACCACTCTGTTTTACACTCCTGTTTTTAGCTATGCAAACCTTTTACATCAGAAATTGAAGTGAAGGGAAACCGCATACGTAGCCAGAGAGATTCTGTAACTGAATTACCTTGGCAGGGTCCCTTTACAAATGCTGCAGCATCAGAGCTGACCTTGTTCCAACAATTCAGTGTTTCTGCAAGCATTGTCTAACTTCATGCCCTGCTCTTGCCCCATTTTGTCCTTCCTTCAGGATGGCTGCTGTCACTGTTGGACATAAAAAGCTATTCAGACTTCTGTTAAAGCGGTTTTCTCAGGGAGTAGTTGACCAGAGGATCCAGCTGTTAGGTACATCTACAGAAGCAAGAACTGTGCGGATTTTGAAAAGCCTACAAAACTTAAGTTTTGACTCTTTTCTGACAGTTGCTGAAGACCTTCGCTTCACTCCAGATTTTCTAATAACCTCTTCTCCCTTGTCATCCCTTTTCTTCGGTGTTTCTGTTTCTTGCCTTTTTTCCCTCGTAGTCCATCTCCAAAAAGGAATGAATTCAATCTCAGATTAGCTGCAGTCACATTAGCTATTTGGAAACTCTTCAGGGCAGAGACCTGAATGTATTTATGACAAGCCCAATGGAATCCACTTACCTTTAGATCTGTAGCATTACTGTAATAAACATGATTAACAGAAATAATGGATGTTTTGAATATTTTTTTTATGTTTTGGAAAGAGTCTTGAAAATCTTTCATTCAACCTCTGATAGATGTTTTAGCTGAATCACTTATTAAATAGGTGTACCAGTATTTATTATCTCTGAAAAATACTGTGTACATTATTTAATGCTTTTACATCATACTTCAGTGTTTCAAGGGAAGGCTTACTATTCAGATATTCTATTTTATTATTGCTATAGTGTTTCCTAAATAAAGCACGTGAAGATTGTATTTTATGATAGTTTTACTAAATTATTTCTTTAAAAGATTATTTAAAATGTCAATTTGCTGAAATTTTAGGCCCTGACATATAACAGCATATAACAACTCCTGTAAGTATCTTGGGATGTCACAAGTGGAATCGGTCAATAAGCTCTTCCTGAGTGAAAACCTGAGTGATACTGATATCTGTAAATAATACTTTAAAAAGGGATTTATAATCAATTTTTAAAAAATATTTAAAGACTTAAAAGTACAGCTACTTACGAGTCTTTCATGTCGTGTTAATGACCCTATGCCTACAAAAATTACAGATACACAGAAGACTACAAGGGTTTGAGATTAATGATAGACAAATCCAAAACAATTTTTTTCATTACAGTATTTCAGAGAGAAAAATTATTTCTTGGGAAAGTTTTGCAAAAAATACATGTGCTGAAAAAAAAAATATACTGAAGCTTCCTGACTAACTTCACAGATATGATTAAAAGTTGCAGTTCCACTGATCTATAACCAAGATGGTCAAGAAGACCATCTTTATGTTCTGTAGAGGCCCACTGCTTTGAGATTTGTGTCACCAGCATATTTCAGTAATTTTCCCCTTTAGATTTGTGTTGAAACACAGCTGAGGCCAAAGCTGAGAATTTAGTGATGAATCTTAAGTGTCTCTTTCCTGATCATTTTTTTAAATACCATTTGATTAAGAAATCCCAGATGGCCACAATTTTTAGCATTAGACACTCTGCTTACCTTGATTCTATTACAGCTTTGGTTATATTGTTTCCAGAAAATTACTTCTGGTACTCACTGAAGTTCTTACAAATCCAGACTATTTTAGCAGTATGTTCATATATCTTAAGAGAAGTGAGAACATAAGATAGTAAAATTGTGCATTAGAAAAAGACTTCAACATGAACTCTTAGAATTCCATGTATACTGGCTTTTTGCTTCTGATTTCTTAACTCCTAGTTTTGGATGGAAATGTTTCTGTTAACAGAGTTCTCTGTAGTTCTCAACATTCTGAAACACTTTAATTAGAAAAAACAGTTTTGATTGTCTGCCCCTCACAGAAATCAGACAGTGCAGTTGCTAAGTTAATTGTGCAAGACCATGCAATTAAGTGCATAGCCTTCTCACAACCCATTTTCTGTCATGCCCCTTCAAGTCCTAAGACTTCCTGCAGAGTCATCTGAAAAAGGACTTCCTATTGATCGTGAATTTTTGTGTATCTCTAGTGAGATGTTGAGTACCAAACGAGAAAGAATAACTGCTCTCACCAGCATCAGCAGTAACTTGCAAGATCTGTCTCGAAGATCTCAAGTCTGTCAGGCTTACACAGGGAAACATATACTGAAACATACTGAAGTGCTGACTGTTATGCAATACTATTTCCTCTTTGCTGGATACATTTGCAGATCTACATTTAGATCTACATAATTTTTAACTATAAGAGAAATAATAAGTTATTTGAGTTATTTGAACAATTATTCACCATAGTTCTTCCTTTTCTCTCTTACGTTCCATTTTTTACTTTGCTATTCTTATCTTTCATATGAATACTTTTTGCATGAACATTTCCTGCCAGCAGATTTGGCACAAGAATTCAAATACTGTTATATTAAATTATGTGCTCAAAGTTTTTGAAGAAACTGCTTTCCCATTGCAGAAGAAAAGAAGTTTGTATGTACTGGGTGAGCAAAGAAAAGCTGACACTTCATAGCTCTATCACTGCAAGACAGATCATTGCAAATGTACTGTTGGTAAACTTGTTGGCATGGCAAATGGTTAAGTGGAAAAATATTTTAAAGTGCCTTCTTCATACAGCAGCCTCCAGTTGTTTCTGTAAGGTCTGGAGATGTTACTCTGGTGAAGCAGAGCTATCCACCCATAAGCATTTACACTCCTCTCCAGAAAATCCCCAACATCAACAAAACAGAGGTTATGGTACTTTAGGATACTATGGCAACTGCAACTGCAATGTTAGGCTGTCTGCTGAGGATACAGTCCTTGGATGCAGGCTGAAGAACACCAGGGCCTTAAAGTCATGGACATTGCAAAGTCTGGGCACTTAATTTAGCTGCAGACCTACCCAAAATAATGTGTTTACAGCCTTGCTACTCATTTTACATCATTCAAGACCTAGAATTGAGTTATATGTCTGTGCAGCTGGCTAGTACAGGATACTGGATGCCAGAGGAAGACTTTGTAGAGCCATCCTTGCATCCAAGCAGAAACAGGCATTTCAAAGAGGGAAAAAAAAAAGCAGTATCAGTTCACAAAGTCAAGTGGAGACTAGAGCAGGATTCAAAAAATCCAAAGTGAAAAAAAATGCAAAGTTCTTTATGCTAAAATACTGCTTCCTGAACACATTTTATCACCAGATGGTTTTAAAAATTTTTCTCCATATATGAATTTAAACATTCCAGTTAGGTAGTGTATTTCTTTTTTCTCTTTTTTTTTTTTTATGCATTCAAGTTTTCTCACAGTCTCTCAGCTGTGATTTTTAACGACTCATACACATTTGATCTGTGAAATATCTGGTGGGGCTGTGCAAGATACTTGCACAATTTCTTTTTCACTTTAGTATGGAAGTATTTGGATATTTGCTTTTAAAAAGATTTTAAAAATACTCCAGGGCATACAAATGATCTATTAAAGGCAATCCTAGTAGCATTTTATACATTCAGAATCCCAAATGCTACCTTATGCTGACCAACCTAGTAATGATCTGCTTGGTGAACTGTTTTCCTTCCAGTTTAGAATTCTAGCAGTCACATCATTTGACTAAGAGAAAAAAAAAAACATTCTGAGAATATATGGATCTTCTCAGTAATTGTTAATGCAATATAGCTTACAGAACATTTTCCCTTTAGTTTCAGTAGTCCTTAAAGTGTTTTGTCATCCTTTTGACAAAATGCAAATACATTGTTCCATACCCCTTTCATTTTTTCATCTTTTCACATCTGCTCTGTTTTTCTCATTTTGAAATATCTAAATTACAAACAAAAATCTGACTTACAAACAGAAAACAGGTATCCAGACCACCCTAGTGCTTTGTGAAATCCCCTTTGGAAAAGATTTTTATATTTAAATTTATATTCAAAGTAGGTAATAGAGACAGAAAAAAAATGGAAAAGTGTCATAAGTTAAAGCAGTAATCTAGTTTAGTGACCTGTGGATGGTCAACAGCAGATGGCATCACTTGCCTGCAGCAGAATTCCTTGTAAATCCCATATGTTAGTAGTTCCTTATGACCTAGATCATGCAGCACCAAATACTCAAAGCATTTCATTCATTTTCAAGGCTTTCTGGGAAGCCTGACTCTATTAATCCACACAGATCAGAACAAATTTCATTGATCGTCCCACATGAGATTCTTACTTCGATAGGTTTCAAACATTCTCTTTCCAACTGTTAACCAAAGGAACTACACAGGAGTGTAGGTATGAATTCTTACCATGTAACTTTTGCAGACTTTTGATAGATAGAGTTTATAAATAATTTTTTAATAAGCAGTAAGTCATTAAGGGATATTTTAAAGAACTTAGAAGCTTAACTAAAATCAAAGGGGAAATCCATAGGCAGCATGAATTTCAGCTGTCTGCAGTCAAGTTTTAAGAGGCACTGTGGAGGTATACTGGGTTTGAGCCTGTTGGCTGGCACAGATCTGTCTGTGCTGTCACTACTGGTTTGTCAAAGAAGTTAATTTGAGAACAACTTGCAGATGCTGAGAAGGCAGAGTGCCCAACAGGAATTTCTTTGGGAAACTTAAAAATGGTTGCATATCTGACTAATCTGACAGCCTCCTTCTTGGTTAGCACAGATCTTTTCTGGAAGGTCGGTGTTGTGGTTTGGGTTTATCTATTATTTAGTGGTGTGTCCTAGTTTCAGCTGGGACAGAGTTAACTTTCTTCATAGCAGTTAGTAAGAGGCTGTGTTTTGGATTTGTGCTGAGAAGGTGGCTGACAACATGCTGATGTTTATGGTTGCTGCCAGGACAGTCAAGGACTTTTCAGCTGTGCCAGTGTCTGCAGGTGCAGGAGAAGCTGGGAGGGAGCACAGCCCCAGTTACTAGCCTAAGATTCGATCTTAGGTTTAGGATTGAGACCCAAATTGGCCAATAGTCTATTCCATATCATGCACGTCACGCCCAGTATAGAGATGAGGCTCTGTCTGGAAGAGCTTTGTCTTACTCAGGGTTGTCTCCCTCTGGATTGCCCCTCTCTCAGGGTCAACTTGGTCTCCAGGACAGTTGGGCTCTCATCTCCATTCCAGTATTGTGGTTTCAGGACTCTCCCTGCTCCAGGATTGTTAGCCGGGAACGGGCTCAGCCTTGGTCGTTGGGTGGTGAGTAGTATCACTGTGTATCACTCATTTGTATATTTGTATATATTACTATTATTATCATAATTGTTGCATTATTACTTTCGATTTTATTGTAGTTTAGTTATTAAATTGTTCTTATTTCAACCCACAAGTCTCTTTACCCCTTTAATTCTCTTCTTCATCCCTGGAGATGGGGGGAGATGATCGAGGGGTTGTTGTGGCATTTGGCTGCCAGCCAGGGGTGTAAAACTACAGCATTGTGTCTGGCTTATAATTTGAGGCAGCAAGGCTGTGAGACTTTTTGTCCAGATGAGGCTAGAGCTAAGCAAGGGTGACTTGAGAGCTCGCCCAAAGATTTCTTTCATCTGACTGGACACCACCTGTTCTCAACAGGGAGCCTGATAATGTGGAGAGAGAAAGACCCCATTCAGCTCATCTGCGTCTAGTGCAGAGGTCTTACAGATTTCCTGGAAGTAAAGGCAAAGAACAGCTAGCTGAAGGAAAGAACAATGGAAATGGGACTTAGAGTTAGTTTCTCCTTTCTTGATATTCCCTCTCTTGTTTCTCACTCTTTGTTCCCCTCCCCCCCCCCTTCCTTTCTCCCTGTAGCGTTTTTCTGCCTTTTTAAAAACAAGTTTTCAATGGGCTCGGCTGTGTCCTGCCATGGGTCCTTTGCAGAGCCTCCAGGAATTGCCTGGAACCAGCTTCTCACCTCCTCCCACCCAGGGCACACTCTAGCCATCACCAAGACCTTGCCACCTACACCCAATACACCTACTCTCTTAGCTTAAGTGGGGCAAGTTTGAATAACATTTCTTGTGTTATTGCTGTTTCACTCAAGTCCAAGGAGTTTTCCCAAGTGATTGTCATCAGTTTTGTCCTCTAGTGCAGTAGTTGCAATAGTCTTCTGGTAGTTTACTTCTTGCCCATGCTTGAGCTAATTCAGCCAGTAAAATTCATTTCTGAGGGAAAAAAATCTAGAAAATTCCAGTCTGTGATTCTGATTGTTTTAAAAAAATGTTTTCTGAATAGCACCTGCAAATACTGGATGTGCTGCTAAGTACATCACAAGTCCTAAAACCGTGTGTGACACTTGTTCTCCTGATAACATAAAGTCAAGGCTATGGAAGAATCACAGTATTAATTAATTAGTAATTAATCAATTCATTTTAAAGGTAATGTTACTGCACCTGTAGTACTTACCTCATATAGTGAGTTTCCAAAAAAAATTTAGAACTTCAACAACAACAACAAAAAAAGCTTCAATAATCCTCTAATAATAAGTGATAATTATTTCTGAAGGAGGAGAGCCCATTAGAAAAATGAAAGAACGGCATATTCAAAATTAGCATAATTTGCAGACCATAGATGGCCCTTGTTTATCAGCTAACATCTATGGAAGTCAGTGAGATTTTCTCGAGTGGATAAGAAAACTTGGGAGTTAGAGTTGTCTCTACAATGTAAGTCGCTGCATTGTGTTTTTATTTTACTTGTATTATCATATACGCAGATTGACTCCATTCTTCTTATCAGAGAAATTGGGAGTTTTACTCTGCTCTAACTAAACCAAACCTGACCACATCTTCTGTTACTGAGAGGGCTGCTATCACTGCTTCGAAACAATCTGATTTAATAAAAATTACATTGCAGCCATTTATGGGTCTACTACAAAGAGTTAGCCTTGCTTTTTCTTTGGCTGGATTAGGATGTTGTGTAGCAGTTGTACAACATTATTACAGTGCATTAGTAGAGAACAGAAAAACAACATGATACTGAAACTGACAGCAGTTTGTGTGAAACTCATACACTTAAAAAATTTAGAAGAAAATACTCGTGTTGGATGACTTCTCTATGAATCAGCAAATCTTTTGTTACCTTTAAAGATGAATGGTTTAGTGATAAAGAAGAAAATAATATGTTTAAGATCAAAAGCAGAGGCAGGTTTAGTAGGCTGTTGCACCTGAGCCATGAGCAGAGGGGCAGAGGGTTGAAGTGTATCTTCTCCACAGTATTTGTCACATTACTCATTCTAGCAGAAGAACCATAATATTGGAGGTAGGTCTTGTTTCCTCATCATCTTTGTAGCTGCTATATATTACTGAACTGCTGTGTTTGTGATACTAAATTAAAAGACAATCTGCACGGTAATATTTGTGGACAGTGATTTTCCACAGCTTATCAAGCTGATTTATATTCCTTTTCATGGTAAGTACATATATGGGGTGTAAGGCAGAATTTGATTAATTAATTTTCACTTCTGGTTTACCAAAGGTTTATTTTCCTTTAGCTTTTTTAGACAAGAAGTCTTCATTATATATCTAGGTAGTTCTTTCAGCTCATGACATTTTGGAACTGTTGACACTGTTTGTAAAAATTATACTTTTCCTAAGAGTTAAGCATATAATTTGTCAAAATAATACTTTTACAAAAAAGTGTATCAAACCCTTCATATAATTTCGCTACTTTTTTAACCAGAGATAATACATCAATATGTATCTTTAAATGTTGTTGCTAGTAATAGTGAGGTGCTGCTCTGTTGTAAATGTGTGACTGAAATTTTCAAGTTAAATTCAGAATTAGACCATAGTCTTTGTTAAGTTTTAGTAGTCTTAAGTTTCACCAATTTCAATGGAACTATGAATGCTGGACACCCTTGGGAATTCAGGAAAACCTGAAGGTGTTCTTCAGTTGTAATCAACATTTTGGTAGTACAATAAAATAATCTGTCAACTATTTTGGAAAAAGATAAAAATTTTAAATGGAATTTTCACTCTTTAACTTAAGGAGGGACATTTTAATCGTGTTTATTCTTGTCTTTTAAAATTATTATCCAAAGAGCTGCATTCACTTTTCTTACATATACCAGATACTATATGGTTGGTATAAGAGCTCCCTCTATAGGTTTTATTGTAAATACCAGCTTAAGAAGGAAAAACAAAGGGAAGTAAATTTCACCTTTTGCCAGTGCTTCATAAACATATTCAGTTGAATAACATGACCTGATTTTTACAAAGCAGGCTTTTATGGAAACAAAACCATTGATTTTACCAATGGTTAAAGTATGAAAATGTAATGTTTTAGATTTATTTAAGTTGTAATTACCAGAATTTATACTTTTCATTTGAATAGCAGCCTGATTAACTGTATAACTTAGGCTACCGTTATATAAAGGAATAAACCAGCATTTTCTGTTTCGTACCTAGTTACAATACATGTAGACATTGGAGCTCTCAGACTGCAGTGGTATGGCTTACACAGTAGTCTGAGTTTCTCATCAACTGTGTAGTATTCACATCTTTGAATAAGGACTTGTACCCTTTCACGGCATCCTGGTGCTGTAGTTCATGTGACAATTACAAGAATTCCTAATAAGGGAATGATGGGATATTTGAAAGTATTTAGTATACAGCTATCAGCGTAATTTAGGAGAGAAGAAAAAGGAAGATCAGAGCCAAATGATCTGCCAGATTTCCCTAGACATCAGCAAGTGTTTCTAGGTCAAATAAGTAATCCTACAGACCTCATGATGAGTAATGTTGTTGTTGGTAGTAATAAGCTAACCATCTGGCATTCTTTCATACAGCATTTTAATTATTAAAAACAAAACCAAAAAATCCATGTATGAAGAAACCCATTCTCTTAGTTCTGTTTGAAAATCAAAGTGTACTCTTTTGTAGTGAAGGTCAGGCACGAGTGAAGCCTGAAAGTCATTAACCAATATGCCAGCTTGTATAGACCAGTAAACTTTACTTTTCATGCAAAATATTTGCAGAAACACATGTAGACCAATCTCACCATTTCCCCTTCCTCATGTATGGGGAACACATGTGTCTTGCTGCTTCTCTGGCCAGTCAAGAGGCTTTCTCAGAGCAGTAAAATTCCATAAATTCTGTCTTTGGTTCTTTTCTACATGGGCCATTCAAATACTGTTTTCTTACACCTGTGTGCAGGCTCTCACTCGTTTTGCCAGTGACAGTTAGAAAGGAAGAAATACATTCAGCATTGTAAAGTTCCTGTAATGCCCATGACTTCTAAAAAAACCTAAGGATTTCTAACATTGGAAACAATGCAAAGAAAAATAGGACAACCATAATTCAGTTTTATCTAAATCTGCGACTAGGAAATTATCTGCTCATGATGTAAGCTTCCCTGCTCCTCTTAGTGATAGCCTCTTGGTTAAAGAATCCTAGTTTTCAGAAGAGCTAGACAGATTCATCTTTACTTGCATAAGCGAGTGGAGTAGATCTGTATCTCCCTGTAAGAAGGCACTCTCAGCACTTAGCAGAGAAAGATTATTGTTGCCATCTATGGTGACTTTGTTTTTTTGCAGGTTCCACTTTGCACATGAACCTTTATGGGGCAGTGCCCTGCAGGTGGAATAGGCAAATCAATGACTTGTTTGTCCATTACTGGTTGTGTAACTGTTCATCTTCAGGACAAAGGAAGCCCTGATCAGAAAGAACAGTCTAGGCATCTAGGAAGCTCAAGCAGAAGCCGCTTGTGTGTACATTGGTGGGGCTCCAGGACCTGGGTATTACATGAAATAAGCAAAAGCTAGATTTTGGACCTGGGAAAGTAAATTGACTTCTACGCTCCTAAATCTTTTTGTATCACTTGGTTGGTAAGGATAGTTCAAAGGAAATTACTGTATGTGTGCTTAAGGGGAAAGGAGCTGCAACAGTTAGTGGAGCAGACAACGGGGCAAAAAAAAAAAAGCTCTATCTCCATCCACCACAATAATTCCATAGGACTGAACTTGGGAATAGTGTCTAATGCACATGTAAGAATGTGTGACACTAAGGGGTAAAAAAAACCTCATCTGTCAGCTAGAAGGTAGGACAAGTCAGGATAGTAAAAGCGTCCAAGAGGCCATGTATTATCTAAAGATGTATTTCGTGGTTCTTAAATTTAACTATCAGAGAAGTAAAAACTGTTCAGAATAAAAGTTCAGAAAGTTAAAATACTATTCCAGAGTAAGAAAGTGTAGTGTACCGTACTTTTGCTGTATTTGGCTGGTTCCTTCTTTGTGCTGTATTTAGTTAGCTGAATTCTGCAATATTAAGTACAATTTATAGCCCACAATTAAGTACAGTTTATAAAAAATCAAATTTAGTTTATCCCAGAACAATTTTGTGTGTATGTATGTGTGTTGCCATGCTATGTGTCTTCTAAGCATAATTTTCAGCATTTCAGAACTAGCATTCTTTATTTTGTTATACTACTGCTTATGAAGTCACTAGAAATATTTATGTTCCTATCCTTTGGAAAGAAGAATGTGAGTTTTCAATATGGATCCCTTTCTAGGAAATGTGTGTTTTCATATGCACTTAAGGACTTGGCTCTGAATAAACAAAAAAAAATCTGTCAGGTAGCTAATTTTTTAGAAAAATTATTCAGGGTCTTAAGGCTATCAAATATTTTCCAAGTTGGAATCACTGAGAATAGGAAGAAATACTAGAAGCATCTGAAAAGACATCTTCAGAGTATTGGGGGTGAACTCTTTTTGTTCTGCCACCATAGCTTTATTCTGTATGTATGATAAGATGCAAGAAATACCATATTGTATAATTTTTCAACAAATGCAGACTTCACTTTAAAAACAGAAAGTAGACGTGGCTTAAGAGAAATGCACTTCTTATAATCTAGCCAGAAGAAATAAAGCTCCTAGGATGGGAAGATTTATTTTCATGTGTATGGTATTGCTCCTGAAGTAACACAGACCATGGTAATTGTAATTTGTACTCCAGTTTTATCCTGCCTTTTTGATGAGCTCTACTTTGTAATGGATTGGCAGATGGGACCGATCTTCCTTTGTCCCTTCTGACTAATGCTTTATTTTCATTCTGCAATCTTTTCAAACTTTGTATTTTTTGGCTGCATTTTTTCCTGATCTAAGCATTCTTGATTGTAGAGCTTACCATTTCTCTGGTTCTTACCAGTTTTCTTTGGCATGTACAGACACCGGTAGTCCTCCTTCATATGCTGTGGAGGTGCTAGAGGTTGCCCTTTCCTTTTAGGGAGGTTCTCACCAATTCTGTGGAACCTTCATGGTCCCATTTGGTTTCTGATGTTACTTGGGGGGATAGGAACCCTTGAGGACCTTGGGAAACCACGTGGTTTCTTCCTCATTGGAGGCAGATTATGGCAAGTCCGTTGCATCAGATAGTCCTTTGAGATTGCTCCTTTCTCCTGCCCACTGATCCACACACTTCAGGGCCTACTGTACACTGGCCCTGTTTCCTTACCCCAGGATATGACTAAGTATATTCTTCCTTGATGTCACTGAAATCAGTGGCAGAAGGTGCACGCTTTCTAGGCAATGTATGGTCTCCTTTGTTAGAAATAATGGTGAATCTCAAATGCAAGAAGGTTTTAGTATGCAGTATTCATTTGAACTTCAGTGAGATTGTATCAGCACAAACTGATAGGATTTTCCTTAAAAAAAGAGTTTTTAAGCTTTGTTCTTGACCAAACAGCTGAACTTAACATTTTGACTGGACCCTGGATCTGGGTATAAATAATGACCTCTTACCTTAGGTCAGAAAGAACCTATTTTATTAGTTTAAAGAGACATTTTCTGCTGGAGGTCTTGAAGCCTTTAGCCTAGATTGGTATTAAGTGATTATTTTACCATAGCAGCCCAAAGTAGTCTTTCTGCAAATAATGTATCCGGTAAGTCACTTTTGTTCCCATGAGGAAATCCACAATTCTACTTCTGTTTCATATACAGGAGGGTTTTTGAAGCATCAGTTTAACCACGGGAAATTCAATCACTGTAAAGAATGCCATCAATCTTTTTATTGTGGAAGCTTCATTTATATTATTCACATACTAGAAATCTGAAAGTGTGCTGAAATTTTATTTTCATTTTGTAGCTGTAGTTAGCAGAAATTCCACTAGGTTCAGATTATTTAAAAAAGCAGGTTCCTCTAGTTGTTATAAAATCCAGTTTAGAGGGTTACCTTACCATTAACATCACTGTGCAGCAAACCAGTAGCAAGAATGTCTGAGCATGAAATGGCTGAAATCCCAACTCTTCAGTCTTACTACTTACTGCCCTATTAAAAGACCTTTGGTAGGAGCATTGAAAAACTAATTCTCAGGTATGACTGGGTAAACTGCTTCGTTAGCACTCACAGAAATGGTTAAGTTTGTAAGAAAAGTATGCTTATGCTTATGCAGCATTCTCAGACTACAAAAAGTGAGATTTAATGTGTGGTTTTACAGCCAGGCATGAGAAATGGTTCCTGGATCTGGGTGATGTAGGATTACTCTTTATTTCAATTTTTGTTTTCAAGATTGTTAACTACTTTTCTGAAAAATACTCTTGAACATCTCATTCTCCTCATAGTGCAGTATCACGTGACTACTAATTTAAACACAGGGGGAAAAAAGACATTCAGGCAGAAACTGTAGAACCAAAAGACTACATTTGACTTGTTTTTGATGAGAGTGTCGTCAAAGCATGGTTGATTGTGCCTGATCCAGGATTTGTAACCTGTGAAAGTGGCCCTGCAATCTCCTGCATCTGCACCAGGACTAAGGGTAACTGAAACTGGATGGCAAAAGAACCCTTCAATCTACCAGAAAATACTTATCCAAACCTTTTAGAGAAAAGATCTCAAGTCACTTATTTATATCTTTTCCAAAAACATGCAGAAGAGAAAATACATCTGTGCAGTTTTACCAAAGACAACCCAAGTTTAGCTGGTTTAATCCTAGAGCTTTATAGAGCTAAAGAATTGTTTGTACATACAGTTTGGCAGAAACAGGCTTTTTATCATATACACATAGCTCAGTAGTTTATGAAGCAGATTATGATGTGGTTGCTTGCAACAGCAGGGAAGTGGATTTGATGACCTTTATGTCCTTCCAGTCCCATTCCTAACTGAACTTTTTCTCTTTTGCTGCAGCCCAGAAGATGGTGAAATTCATCCTGAAATCTGTAGGCTATACATCCAGTTGCAGTGTTGCTTAGAAATGTATACAACAGAAATGCTTAAGTCCATATGTCTGCTAGGATCACTGCAGTTTCATCGAAAAGGTATTTAATTGCACAAATATACAGATGCTGATTTTTAAAAGAGAACAGTCTTTTGGGGCATGCATGTGTATTCATGAAAGACAAAGCACCAAACTGTAAAATTAACTATACCACTGAAGCCTTTCAGCTATGGAAAAAAAGCTATATTTCAATTTCATTATCGTCTTTCTTACAGAAGTGTGTCATATTAGGCAAGTATCACTAATGTCCTTGTAATTTAGAAGTCTGGATTTCTTTTTAAAAGAGTGGTCCCAAAAGCTTTAGTTGTCATGGATCAGATCACTGACCAAACTATCTCAGTCATTTTATTGGAGGTACTTGTTGCATATGATATTTGAGGGCAAGTGTTTGGTAGAGAAATACGGCATGGGTTCAGTACTAAACTGATCCCTTATTATTGTTGTCATTTATCCACCAATGCCAGCTTACAGCGAAAGAACCATAAATATGATTAAAAAGCTGCCACCTTTATAAAACTAAATACTAGATTAAAAACTGAAATCTACCTCATAGAGTATTTTTACACACAAAGATGTTCTTGCTTCAGTGAAAATGCATCACTCTAGTGATTTCACCTTTGATTAGCGACCTACTGAAAGGAAGATGTAGAAATGCAGATAATTTCTGAATAGGTTACTTAGTAACCTCATGTCGTGGCATGTGCTGGCACACACTGATGGGGACTGTGTCTGTGCTAATCGTAACTACTCTTTCCCCAGATGATACCTCAGCAGAATATACTAGGTGAAGACAAGACGAAGTTCTGTAATAAAGGTCTTGTAATGAAACATATATTTCCTGTCATCCCGTCAAGATCGCCTAGTGTATTTTTCACATCTAGCTATAGGATACAGCTAAAGCCAGTGCTATTTTTATTATGAAAATAAGAATTAGAGGTTTATAACTGCTCACTTGAACTTCTCAGTGATTTTCTCAAATTGCAAAGAAATCTATTAAATAGGAAGATATAGAATTAACAGAGCCATCATACCACAAGATGCCAGCAGCTGCTAAAATGAATCATTGTTTTTTAAGACAGATTGTACTACATCTCCTAGCATTGGCTACAGTTGTCAAACCACCTTCTGTGATTGCAGAAAGAAAGTAGCTTGAGGTGACCTGAATAATCCTGATAATGTCTTATCTCTCCCTTTTTCCTCTGGGTGGAATCTATATTGATGGCTTAAACTAAACATCAAGCTATTAAATGTCTAAAGTTGCATAAGGTTAATTACAGCATTATAGTGTGGGCCAGCTTAGTTCCTATCTGTACTTTTGATACACATTGGTTCCTGATCTCACTATAGAGAAGCCACCATGGTGGCTATTCTGCCATTACTAAACAGATTAATTTTTGTCCTGTATCCATAAAATGATAACCCCAGTAACTTGGCTCCAACTTTCTGTGACATTCTTTGAGAAAAGTTCATAATAGGCAAAAACTATATAATCACAGGAATACTAATAATCTGAATTTTGGAATTTAGCCAATAGAACATCGTTCTTGTTTATTAAATACTTGCTATTTACAACACCTAGAAGTACTGTAAAGGCATCATGCGACAAGGTTACATGGCAAGTATTTTTTCACAGTGATGGTAGTCATATACTAGAAGTGGCATCCAAAGAGGCTGTGAAATCTCCATCCTTGGACATACTGATAACTTGAATAGCCCTGAGCAATCTGATGCAAGTTGGCCGTGCATTCAGTAGGGTTTTAGACTAGATGACCTTGCAACCTATTTATTCTATGTTCTTCCAAAACATACTATTTTCCAAGTAGCAGAATGAACCCTTACCTTTCTTTAATTTCTTTACTTATGGAGAATGTACTGCAGTGTAGTGCGTAAGTTTACCTCCAGGAATGAAAGAGCCAGTAATTTCAGCATTATAAAATATATTGTGCTGTTGCTAGTATACAGCTTTTTTACTTTTTCACGTGTTTAGTTTTTCACTCACCATCTGAGTGACCTTACTTTAAAAAAAAAGTTTTCCTTGTGTACGGAGAGGAATATCCTTAGAAACTTCACTTAATTCATAAATGTGTATGTTTGATGTTCTTGCTGTGTCATGATGCACATTTTTGAAGGTAGCATTTTCCATTTGGATGTAATATTTTCCATTTTCTAGTCCTTTTACCTGCTGGATAGGTGGTTTGCTAGGTTTTTAAATCTCCCATGAGATTTCGCCAATTTATGTTCTTAATCGGGAGCCAGCAGAGATTCAAGTAGAATGACATGCAGGCTGTTCTCAGCAACCTGCAGCTAATAAATAATAGACATTGTCAAACAAACTATAGAACTGATAAAACTAAGGCAGTTGGCTGATGGTGATGCTCTTTTCCCAAGAGAAACTCAGCCAGTGCTCCCTACTGAGAAACAGATGCTCTTTAGTGAAACACCACAGTACAATTTGAAGGGCTGAGCTCTGGATATTTTCACTGGCTCTCACAGTACTGATCTTCTCATCTCTCCTTATCTTTCTGTTCAACTGAAAAAACATTCCTGTATGTACTATATATTATGCATCAAGCATCCTGTACAAAAAGTTCTTGAATATTTACAGTGCTTCAGATTAACTTAATACTGTCATACAACCTCTGCAGTAGTCTGTTATTTCTTTGAGATGTAACAGTCACAGTGGGGCCAAAAGCCATTAATATTTCCGGTTGTGTTATGCAGTAAGTAAACTGAGGTAAGTGCTCTAGTAAATCTTTTTCTAAGATACATATACCACAGCCCAGTGATGAAAATACATTATGATGGTAAAGTTCAACATTCATAAAGCTTGCAAAGGACACAAGGAAACAGCCCAAGTAGTCTTGATTCAAGCTTTTTTGTACTTACTGAGTCTTGGGTTACCTGATCATATATTTTGTTACTCCTCCTGTCCACAATCCCGAGAGTTCTGGCTAACTAATACATATGTAAATACTTAATTGGGCATACATCTTTCTTTTATCCTAATTGATCAGTGTCATGAATTGTATTTATTGCACACAATGTTGTCTGAAGTCAGAATCCTTCTGCTCCTCAGACCTTTCTCAGTAACTCATACATTGATGGGAGTGTCTTTAGAACTGCCTTAAGCAGTGAGATAGTATCAATTTTTCCTACTATAAAGAAGGAACAAATAGATTAAGCTAACGATCGCAAATTTAGAATCTGAGATTGCAGTGTACTTTATGCAGTGCTGCACGTGTTTAAAGAGTAGTTTTTCAGTAGCTTCATTTGCAGCTGAGTGCCAAGAATCTCTGGGTTGAGCAACCAGACAATTAGAAATTTGTCAATAACTGTATTGAGGATCTAGGTTTAAGCATGGGATCACATGAAAACTTCAGAGAGTTATAGAATCCAGTTTTCAGGGCAGCACTGTGAGAAACTCTCCTGGGTCTTCCTGCAGTCCCTAACATGATGGCTTTAAGGATCTTGCTGTCCCTTTTGTCATAGCAAATACCTGTTGGGGGTGACTATATTTAATACCTACTGGGGGGGATGGCAGATTTGACAGAGGGCAGCTCATATTGCAGCTCTTCCAGCAAATCTTTTGAAACTTTTCACTGCGTTTGTTCTCACCTAGTTTGTTCACCTAGTTTTCTTCTGCGTAATTATTACAGTCTCGCAGAACTTCTCTGGGTAGAAGCATCTGTCTCAGACTTTGTCAAGTAACATATGAGTTCACTTACCTGGGACCTGCAGCTTCTCTCCTTAACTTGGTTTTGCTTCATTTGTTGCCTTCCATCATATTAATTATATAGCTTTGTGCCTCAGGGAGCAGTGTCAAACACAGTATTTAAACCTTGTGCTACTTTTTAAAATTTGAATTGAAGTTTCATGGAAAGTAAGACACTCTGAAGCAGCTTAGGTACCTCTCTGAAGTGTTTACAAAAATCAGCTCTAATTCCTTTAAATGTTGTATGTCTACTTTATTGCCATTGCATGTTCCCAACATTGACTATTCTGTTAATTAAATAAACAAATCCTGGCTTGGCTAGCAAGGTCTTAGAAAAGTAGTTGACATATTTTTGTCCATGGAAGCTGCTGGATGTAATTATCATTTTTCCAAATTAATAATGAGGTTGTCAAGGTCCCACACTGAGATAACCCAGAACTACCTCAGAATTCTTAAGTTGCTGTATTCAACCACAAATATTTGGGGTGAAGGGTTTTCATTGATACATTATAAAGAACTTCATTGCATTTTTAATATGTAAACATAATAGATAAAAGAGCTTTGCTGGTTCATAAATCCACAATAATAATATATTTCTTTCATTGTAAGGAACTGTAAAATATTGTTGTCATCGGATCATTATAACTTGTCACAGTGGAAGTGCACACTACCAAAGTTTAATGTCTATACATGTTTACATAGAAACCATTAATTTCTTAGCATCATCTACCGATATAATTGACTTGTTTGGTTATGTAATTACATATATTAGAAGATATTTTTTTAAAGTCTAAATTGCAGATTGCAATCATTCTGTTACCAAGCTATGGAGCATTTGAGCAAGGCACTTATTTCAATAAAGGAGTAAGCCCATATGACAAATCAAAGGCAAGAGGGGAGAGAAAGGTAATTCCTGCTGTCAGTTGTTTTCACATAGCTCTAGTCGTCTTAATAGAATTTAATATCTATGGGAAAAAAAAAATGAGTGCAAGATACATTAGATTCCTGGAACATTACTGTTTCTTGTATGAAATAGCCTGAAAGTCTTATTTTTTCCTACGTCTTCTTTTCTTAATTATGTGTTTATATGTGAATAATGTATCAGAATAAGATGCAAAATACTTCAATGCGTGTAGCTTACATATAGCTTATTCTTACCACAAGCCTATTTGAAAGCCCTGAAGAAAAAATTACAGTTATATCACTGTAATTGAGATGTGTGGGCCCCATCTGAGTTGTAAAAACGTAGCTGAGAGCAGAATGATACTAGCACTAACCAGAATGGTCGGTACCTGATTACTTAGGTGAAAAGGGGAAGAATTGAGTCTTATGGGAAAATCATGTGTGCATACTATGGAGAGAAACCATTAGGCTTTTCTGATATAAATTCAGACTGAACTTGTTCCTGCATTGTTGGTACATCAAAGTGACACCAAATCACAGATAACTGCGTATCGTGTACCATACAAGAAGCTCATAGCATAGTTTGTTGGTTTTCCAGTATGTGTTTTGTGATAACAACATATATTTCTTTGAAGTAGTACCTAAAAGCCTGTGATAAGATATATTACAGATTACAAAAATAAACTCTCAGTTCAGTGAAGAGATTTTTGTTTTATTTGGCTTTGTTTACATTACATGCTATTCAGAGTTTTGAAGAAGAAAGGAAGGATTGTTTAACAGATGTGCTACAATCTCAGCATTCTGTTTAAAGACTGATAGACGTGTAACTACTTACACATAATATTTACACAAGAGGGATAAGATGTGAGAAAGAAGAGAAGCACACAGGTGCTTAAAAAATCGAAAGAATCATTATTATTATGTGGACACTGTGAAGAAGCTAAAATTTATAGACCAAAAATAGGCATGGGAGGAGGAAAACACAACTTCTACGACATATTTGTTGTTCCTATTGCATTTTCCTTAATAATAATATTTCCAGTGAGACAGTGTCTGAGTTCTGCAGGTCCCAAGTGTAAGTCAGAAATGAAGTTAATTAGGCTGTTAGCCATATTGCTATATTTCTTCTTTACTTCCTACGTGATTCTTCCCTGTTTCCCTTTTATGCTCTCCTTTTCATTTACGTTAGCTGTCATCTATAGCATTTATCCTTAATTGCCAGGTTAGGAGTCTGGTGCAAATGCTGCCTTCTTTTTGAGGGAGGGGTTCTCTCCGCTTTGTTAAATTCTGTTACTCCCTTCAAAGATCTTTCCAGTTCATCTGCAGTGAAGTGTAACTAACTCTGAGGGACCTGTAATAGATGGTTTTTTTTCGTTATTGAAGTTTCTCTGGGAAGCAGGTGATGACTAAGAGTAAGTGTAGCACGACAGAAGGAAACAGAGGGGTCACCACAGAACTAGTAAGGAGTACAACAGGTGAGACACATAAAGCACAATGGTCACAGATTATGTATGTAGCCTTACTGAACTGATAATTTTCTGCCCTCTTATTTATCCTCACTCAAGTTTGATCTTCAGCATTATTTCATTAAATTAAATTTCATACCAAAGGCGCTTTCTACTTCTTAAAATAAAAAAGTGCTGTATTAGAGGTTAGAAGACAAAGAATACATCACACTTTACAGTAAAATTTCACAGTAAAAAGAGTCTCTGTCTAGTCAGCTGGCAAGAGCAGCAAGTGTATGCGGACTCCTCTGAAAACACTGTGCATGATCAAACTCCAGCTGAAATTAATGAAAGTCTTTCCACTGACTAAACTGAAAGCAAAATTTAGGGTTCCTATCCTTATTTTAAGAATGTGTAATACAAAATATATCCTTACCCCCACTAGAAGTATGAGAAGATTAAAGAGCTTTTGTTTCTGTACCGGCTCTGCCATGGAGTAGGAATGTGAAGCCTGAGTCATATACATTATTCAAGTAAAGTCTTTATTATTAGCTGATTTTAACTGTTTTCAAGTGATTGAGCAGATGCTCTGAAATTCAAGAAAGGCTTCATGGATTGTTCACAATACAACAGATTCACTGGTAAAGAGCTCTTCTCATCTGAAAAGAAGACTGTGCCCTTCATTCTGCTAAATCTGCAAGAGCTTGCCTTTTTGCTAACAAAAAGAAGGTTACAGTCTTAGTGCTTCTGTTCTCAAGTTGTGAAAAAAAGAACCTTTACTGTTGTTTCATCTAGTATTGTTATTGTTGCCATTGAAACACCTTTCACATCCCTGAAGGATGCATCTATAGACAGAGTTGTTCTTGGCAGTGTGACACCAAAGGTCAGGCCAGAGTTCCAACGTAACACTTCAAAATAGTGGGAAAATTAACTAATAGCCAGTTCAAGCAGTAACACCTTGTGATCCGTGGCAAATTAGATGGTTTCCCTGGAGCAACCCTCTTTCATGAAAAAGTGTAAAGTGAGATACTGGTAACAGTATGTTGTGTTACGGGCTTCTTGTAATGGTAAAAGTAATGAGTAATGAAACTTACACAAATGAGCAATTAAAATGGTACAATATGAACTTCCTTAAAATAACAGCATAAGCTGCAGTTAAGAACTAGGAAAATTTGAAATTCATACCTACAGAGTGATAGAGGGTAAAATGCATAATCTGGTAAGTAGGCTTAGGCTGCTGTTCTACAAGCAATTGAGTCAGCACAGTAGCTTGTTACCACCAGAAAGATCTTGATCCCCATTCCATTCTATCTCCCCTCACTTATCATGCCTTCACTTCTTCCTCCCTGCCACTGCTTCTGGCCATAGGATCATCTCTTGGAATCGCAGTTAGATGACTTAGTTGGGGAGGAAGTACGGAAAAGGGCTGACATTGTTACAGACCTCCTGACTTTATAGAGTAAAGAAAACGTTAAGCAGGTGTGTTCTGCAGTATAAGTAATGTCTAGCTTGACATCCAAACAAGTAGCTAAGAATATTTTTTTTTCAGCAAAGAAATAATTTACCAGAATGCAACAGTTTAGAGGACCTGCCCCAAAAGAGCTTCCTAAGATCCAGGAACTTCTAGTTTAAAAAAAAAAAAAAGGTTACAAGCCTGATAGTGAGGATACTTATATTTGGTGCCAGGACTGTACTTGCTACTGAAGAAAAGGAATTCAATCAGACAGTCCACAGGAGGTTTGTAAGGATACCAAAAAATCCCACCAGTACTTAACACTCTTGCATGCTCCACTATCATGGCCCATATACTTTATCCCATTCTCTGCCTGACAAAAGCCCTGGGAGATCTGTCGTGAAGCCCCCATTAAATTCCAGCACTATATTTCATTTCCTTATGGTAAGCATGAATTAGGCAAGTGTAAGCATGGAAATTCAGAATATAATGCATATTGGGTTGTGAGTGGTGGCAGATATGTATTGGTTTTAAAATCACAAAGTACAAAACTGCACACTTTTGTCTTTTCTTTTTAGTATTGCTGTCATACTAGGAGACATGTATCGCAGTGATCTTTAGTGTCAAAGTTTTTGAGGTTGCTTTCAAAATGTATGCTGTGGTTTCCTTACTCACTTTGTTCTGTTTTGTCCTCTGGCTCCTATTTTGTGTCACATGTGAGCCACTGGAGTTTAACTGAAACTCTTCATAATACTGTGTAAAATTCCAAGCTCTGCACATGCCTGCGTGGGATTTCCCTTCGTTTTGTTTGGTAGGGGTAACATATAGCAGAACTCTGATTAGGAGATTGGCGTGGTTTGCTCTCTTTCTGAACAGTTCTTTCTCAGAGTCTGCCTTCACCATTCTCTCCCTTTATACTGCACAGTATCAAGGTCAAACCATCAGATACATAATCTGAATATGCATTTTAATTAACAAATAATGATGATGTTTTCTTTAAATATTTTAAAGGAAAAGAACCTTGTGCTCCACCCAAGATCCTGGATACTAAAGTAGAGGAGGGTTCTGAAGTACCTATTTTAGAAGACACATCATCATCACCAACAGATACTCAGCAGCATTTATGGCAGGTTTCCACGGATATTGAAAACACTGAAAGGTATGAGTAGCACTTCCTTCTGTCTAGGATTTATTTAGTCTTTCCAATTAGACAGCCAGTATTGCTACTGTTAAAGGTATTAGTAAATTAAATAACCTATTAACATTTCTGTTACATTTAACATATCTGAGAGCAACTCCTAAAAGAAGGGCAGAGAGAAGTGAGAGAGTAACTTGGAGAATAAAACTGAGCAATTTCTTATTAGTCATCCTGCTTCACTTCTAAGAACTATTTCATATGTAGATGAATGAGGCAAGACCACATTGTTTTTAAATCCTGAAAGCCCTAAGACATTAAAAGCCTGCACACAAAATTGCTGGTCTGCCATCTATATTGTAGAACAGGAACCTTCTGACCTCTCTCAAAACATATCCAAATGTAACTTGCTTTGTGAAATGATATTTCGTTATCATATTTTCCATCTTCTGCCTTTTAGAAAACTTCATGCCAGAGTCCTCCTAAGAGGGGTGACACTGACAGCCTTGTTTCTAAAATTGTCACTTAAGGTGCCAGGAACCTGTCATGGATTAGCGACATGTATTACAATTTCCTTCTGAACAGTGAAACGCATTCGTGGCAAAAGCTAGAAAATGCTGTTAAGGGGTATTAAATTGACATTAGTACAAGTTTGTGCTGATTTTGCAACTTAGGATCACATTGTGCCCACCAACTCATTTAATGTGGAATACTCGAGTGCCAAAATAGATCATAAATTTGGACCAGATGTGACTAGTTAATATCAGACTGGCTTAAAAGTGCTCCCTTATTAATTCTACTGCCCTTTAATTTGCTATGCATCTTCTGATACCTGTACGTGAACCAAATGCTTGACCAATAGATTTTTGTATTTATTGTTCCATTATTTCAGCATATAAAGCTTTACTGTGAGCCATTCCCGATTCAGGCTTCAACAGCCATTCTATTATATCTCTCTCAACTTTTGCTTCCACAGAGATATGAGAGAAATGAAAAACCTTTTAAGTAAACTCAGGGAGACTATGCCTTTACCACTGAAAAACCAAGGTAGGTTTTGTATTTTCTTCGGGTGAGGAAAATTAAGATAGTTGAAGGTTTTGCCTTCCACTCACACTGATAAATGTAGGGTTTTTAATAGGAGTTACAAAAAGAAAAATCTAGGTGATGTCTCTTCCCTACTGATTCAGTGGAGCCAGAATTCAGTATGTGAACTTTGACCTCTCAAGTTTCACAAGGTATTCTGGAATTTTATAGATATGCTATCTATAGATAAAATAATAGACTTTTCCTGGTGACATGAAGGCAGCAGCAGAAGGAATTTCCTGTGTCAGGAGGCTTTCTTTTGAAAGGTAAAGAAGGTGTAAATTGCAGACTATGACAGGGTTTTTACTGAGTGATGGAGTTTGCATTACCCCTACAAGTCTTCTTGTTTCTATGACATGACCCTGACTCTATGCAGAAAAAACACTTCCCTTGAGTCTGCTAACAGCCTGCTTTTCACAGTAGCCAGCTATAAGGCGCCCTATACAAATGCTTAGGGGGGCAGGATCTCCATCCTATGGATGTATTTAGCAATGGGCCTTCATTTTGTGTTGCACAGTGTTAAATATTCCACATCTGCAGGGACTCTCTTCATGTGAACAACATTAAAAAGATAATAATTTTCCTATTTTATTTTTTCTTGATAACGTCTATTTCATAAATGCTGTACAGTCTTTGCACCATGACAGCTGATGGAGTATGCCTCATTTGTCCTAAATCTTGTCCCAAGTAACTAAGCAGTCTAGCTTTCATCATAATATGGGAAGAGATGAATATGGAATGAATTCATTATACAAATAGTTTATGGCAGGATGGCTTGATGGAAAACTATGTGAAAGGAGAAAGGGAACTGCTTATGATACATGCTACAGATGTGCCATTGTAGAGACTGGAAAAATTCCATGAAGCCTATGCCTAGCCTAGAATAAAGGAGAGTGGTGGAAAGGAGAGTGGTGGAAATAAGGAAGAAAAAGACAAATTTGGGGGACATAAAGCATACAGAAACGTGAATTCAGAACAGAGATAAAGTCATACAAGAAAATCCCTGATTACCTGTGTAGCAGCTCTGAGACATGCCCTAGGATCAGGTGCCAGACTCCAGCTGTGATCATAGATTACAGATGACCTCTGAGAATGGATGCCACAGGAATGGACAGTCATACTCATCATTCATACAGCCTTAAATTTTTTTGAAATATTCCAAGACCTTTAATTAATTAAAGCTAGATAACAGCATAAGTAAATAGAACAAACAACATTGTAGGTAATTAATATGGTCTGGACTGGAATTTTGACATGTATATGAATTAGAAGCACTGTTTGTGAGAATGATTGTGAAATGAATGAATGCCATTGAATTTTACAGGACCGTACCGTGCTTTCAGTAGAGTGGTTTACAGTTCATTTCAGTGACAGCCAAAATTTGTTGATTGCAAGCCCACAAAAGCTTTACATAATATTACTGACTGCATACCAGAACTATTTTTTTCATATACAACTCTCTTAAGTGACAGCAGGAAAGTTACTATACTAAGGAATTCAATTGATGTGGTTCATACACTTGAGTCACAATATTAAATCTCTTATGTATGTTCTACTAGTTAATTATTTGTATTAAAGTAGTGTCCAGAGCCTACAATCAAAACTAGGTCCCTGATGTAGCCAGAATGGGAACATAATGAGGCATATCTCTTAGCCAGAAACCGTGCCTGCAGATGGCTCCAAGACAGCTTGCTGACAGTGCATGAGTTAACAGAAGTACAGGCACTAATACACACATTTTATATGTATTTAAAGGAGTTAATATAAAAGGTAGAAAGGTAACCAGAAACAGGGTGCACTTATTGTGCTAACTTTCCCAGACAAGTGCTTTTTCTCTTTCTTGATGTGCCAAGATGTTCCAGTGTTGCAGTTTTAAATGGAAATTCTCCCTGATGTGCACAAATGGCCACCCAATAAAGGGGTTTTTTATGTTTAAATTAAGCCAGAGTTTAACGTTAGGATCGACATTTCCAAACTTGCATCTGTGCAAGATCTCAAGGTACTTATCTCCAGGTTTTCTTTGGGACTCTAACATTATTCTTCTATGCAGGAATATTGTGACTTAGGTCTCTCACTACTGGAGGTGCAATTTCCATCACTGAACTGGTATTCTTCTTGCCAAAATTTGTTGCATTATCATGGAGATCCTGATAATTAGCATCGTAAAACTCTTATATACAAAATCAAAGTTATTATTTTCTTTATGTTTTGAACAATGGGATCTGTTACTTGGTCATATATGTGCTGTTAGGACACATAAATGATGTTAACTCTTTTGTGTGTGTGCATGTGTATGTGCTTTTATTAAAATGTGGGGTTTTTTTCATGATAGATGATAGCAGCCTCCTAAACTTGACTCCGTATCCATTGGTAAGAAGACGGAAGCGAAGGTTCTTTGGACTGTGTTGTCTTGTCTCAAGTTAGAAGATTAAGTACAGATGCACCAAGAAAACCCCAACTTTGATTAAACCACTGTTATTTGACCACTGAAAATATGAACATTTCTACTCTTGATTAAAAAGTACATTTTCTACACTAACCCATTCCTTTTTCTCTTCTGCTCCATCCCCCTTTTCAAAACAAGGGTTTTAGTAAAGTTATGGTGGTCAAAAAACAGCTGTGGAATAGATCTAGCGTAACTAAGAATGTTTTTAAAACTTTTTAAAGTATGTTTTGCATGCTCACTTTCAACCACTCAGAGAAAAGACACATGAATTATGGTTAATAGATCATTTAAAAGTTTTTTTTATTGTTTGAACTGCAGCTGAAAGTTTGTGCATAGTACAGTACTCTTATTAGCATCATATTAAAACACTTGATCATATTGTAACAGTCTTTAAGCATAGAAAACTATTTAACAGCAAAAGTATTAAAGTTCTAAAACTTACAAACAATATTGTAACAGAATTTGCACAAAATCTCCAGTTGCTTTTTGTGCTCTCATTCATATTTAGTCTTCCACTATATCTCAATTTAAAAGCTTCATAGAAAAATATCTTAATTTATGATAAAACAAAGCATATATGAATACTTTCAACTTGTAAATACAGATAAATCGTAATACCTACATACTGTACAATGCATAGAAGCAACAGATTTCCTTTTAAGCTGATAGTATCTCTACAAGCTTTTGGAAAAAATAATTTATTAGAAGATGATGTATTAAAATAAACAATGTAAAACACACCACCAACCCATTTTGTTTCCAGTAGAATTCAAAGCATGGTGTCTGCATATCACTAAGTACTAACTCCAGTAGGGCATGCCAGAATTAACTTGGACTGTAAGATATTAAGCGTTTTACATTGTTAATAAAGTTTTTTATTTAAATTAAATGTTGTCTCGTTTCTAGTTATATTGCCAGAATGTCTTTTTTTCCTAATTTTGTTGTCAGAGTACTACACAAAGTTTTGATAATATTTCCATTTCAAGCAGTATGTTTACAAAGATAGATAAAAATTATGATAAATATATATAAGGCTGAAATGGCATAGCAACAGCTATGAATGGGTCAGTCTCATAGTGGTGTTTCAGGATGACAGGCAAGACACCAGAACTAAACTTGTGCTAGACTGCAAAACTGTGAAACCTGTAACAGTCTGTAACTACTGTATAAGAGCAGATCACCATACCCATGTAGTCAGTAATAACATGAGTAAGATGACTATGAGCTCTTCTTTCATTCCACCATGACCCAGCATGAAAACAGGAACCAAATTCGTTACTACTGTGTAAGGGTTTAGTGGTGGGTAAGGAGGTTTTGTTTCCTTGTCACAGGAAACAACGCATACAGTTAAACTCTCTGTGGTTTTTGGTAGGCTATTAGCACTCCCCAAAGCATTTAGTTAGGGAGAGCTATTCACTGAACTGTATCTGGCACCTACGAAGTTTGAGATGACTGATTTTTCTACCACGTTTTCTCCTGGAGTGCTGTTCGCTGAAAAATGAAGGAAACACCCCCACTGTTGGAAATATTAGTGTACTGTCTATAGCAAGGACCAAAAATTCAGATCTAATTCCCAAGAAGGGAAGGCAGAAATTTTTCTTCCTCAAGAGCCACATCATTCTTGTTCTAGGCATTCATGTAACAGAACTTTCAGCATTTCTCTGGAAGGATATTTTTCTTTTCACTCAGATAAAGCAGAGTGTTTTTTCATTTTTTCCATGTTGGACTGATCTGTGCACTCTTCACTTCTTAGTCTCCCAGACAGAAAATGTGTTTTCGAATAGTCAGGCCTGCAAATAAATGCTTCAAATGCCATGAGGACAAATAAATCTAAAATACCCTAATGGAAATTGTGTGTTTCCATAAGCAAAATTAATTCCATCTGAGGAATGCATGACTAAATTATTTAAATAGCCCAGAAAAAGGTACCTGCCATGTGTTTTAAGATTTCAGGTCCCAAACTGTTCTTCAGCTTTTTTTTTTTTTAATGTGGAAAGATCCTTACACACTCACAAAGCTGTGTGCTTGTGTGCACAACTGCATTTTTAGGAATGGAAGTACGCAGCAGGACATTTGTTCCCCACATGAACAATGTCCTCGTTAATCTGATCCAAGTTTTCCAAAATAAGCAGTTAAAGAATGTCCAAAAGATGTCACCACTGACATGTTTTCATTAAAAGTCTTCAAACCAGTAGAGTTGTTCTGTGACTCCATCCCCAGAGGCCCAACAGTTTCGCAACCATTAAATCTTTGGCAAAAAACTTTATGATGCATAATGGCTGTTAAAAAATATTGTCTGAGAAGATGATCTGTAATTACAACTAACCAATTAATTTCAGTTCAGCATAAGTTAGAAAGACAGACTAATACTATTTCATTAATCCTGTAGACATTAATGTCAAAAAGCTAGGTATGAGCACAAAACTGAATATGCAGTGGTGCTACAAGACAGAAAGGGAGAAATAACATTTCAGACAAGCAAACTGTGTTAATTCTTTTAAAATCTTGTTAGATTAGTACACACAGAAACTGCTCTATCAGGTCAGTGTGATGTATTCAACAACTACTTTTGGAGGAGGATAGGCACATTAAGCAGCAAATGTGTATAGTGCAGTACCTGCCCATGTATCATCACATGGAAGTTATCATGCCAAGTTACATGACAGCTTATATCTCTGTATTTCTGTTGCTCTATTGGAATAATTAATTATGCCAAGTTCCTGACATCAGTCAGTCATACCTCATCACAATAGCTTCACAACTTTAGGACATTCTGTGATAGAAACAGATTTTTATATGCTGTCTTCAAGTCTTTTGTGTTTGCAGTGTTTTAAAGTATATATATATGATATATGTGATATATGCACATCCTTCTACTTTTTGTTATTCTGGAAACTTCAGTTGTGTCTCTTCTTCCTATAGTAAACACTACTAACATTTTGTCTTTGCTCATTTTGAAGCCTTTCCATACTTCTAACCAATTTTTCAGCTTTTCTGAAACCCCATGGATTTATTATACCTTTTACTAATCCTAATGAACACATCCTTTAACTCCCAAGCTTTATGGCCACTTAAGGCATATTGGTTATCAAAGGTGAATGGAACATCCTCCAGTTATCTTTTAACAGATAGTGGCCATAAACCAAGGCCTGGTAAGCATCTGAATTGAAGAGGTGTGAAGGGATAAACTGGTTTAATTAGGAATGCAAAGGATTCTCTTTCATTAAAATTCAAAAGGAGAAAAAAACTTTTTGAAGTGCCAGAACATCATATAGGTACAAGAAGGATAAATGTTAATGATATTACTATATTTTAGTTTAATGGAATAGGGCAATGTGGGATCAAAGTTTAAGTTCCCACAAAATGATATACACGGCACTTTTAGAGATTATTTAGAACCAATCTTTTGTTTATTTTCCAAACATTACCAAAAATAAAGCAACTTTACACTGATAAATGCTTGAATACATGGGAAAAAAAATAATTCAGGGAAAATACTGAGGAAAACAGTATTTCTAAATCCTTAATGGGCTTTGAACATGTTAGTTGAAAATGCTGTACGATAAAGGCATCACAACTCTTTTGGAGGGTGAGAAAGAAGCAGCACAATTTCTTTACCCACCAAATATGTCAAGCTCCACCAACTCTTTTTCACTAAAACTTTGTGCAGCTCCAGCTTTCCAGAGCAAAACCAAATTCTTTATGACCACCATTGACTTGTAGTACCTTTCTTCTTTTCATGGATATTTCATGTAATTAAAAGATCTGTCTAAAAAGTCAGTTATCTATGTACAGTGTAAAGTTTTAAGAGCAGAAGCAAAATAGGAGCATATAGAACCAGACAGTGAATACATATTGCAGGCTGCATGACAACTTAGTACGTAAAAGTTGGCATGCAAAATCTGCACGTTAACTTACGCAATACGTAAAGAAGCCTGAGTTAAGAGTCCTATGAAACAAGCCAATGGGAAAAATCTTGCACACTGTCAAGATTTGAACCCGTCTTTGAACACCTGAGGGACATTTGTTGCACTGCAAACTACCAGAAGAAGTTCGGCACCAGCACAGCACCCGGCTGCTTCGCCAGCTTCCTTGTGAAGACCTGGCCAACGGCGATAGTAATGTAGGTAACTTACAATTGCACTCTGGGACAAAGGCGGATCCTAAAGCAAGCATGCTCAGAGGCCCAATACAAAGCAAGCCTTCCCCCACTCAGCTTCCCCACGAATAAACCCCCTCAAGATTAACAGTGAGAGAAGAGCCACAGCAGCAAACACCTCGACACCGCCTCAGAACCGCCGCCCCCGGGCCCACTCAGAGCGCGCGGAGGGCGGGAACGGCGGGAACTGCGAGCGGGCCGCCGCCCTGCCCGGGGCATCCACTCCTGCTCCGTGCCCGCGCCTTCCCCCTGCTTCCCGCCGCCCCACATTTGTTCTGAGTAGCCTTGGCGGCACTGATGAGTCTGTAACAAATTTAGCGCGGTGAGGGAAACGCAGGAGGAGCAGGTTTCTGTAGGGGTTGCACTGGCTGTACTTGGCCGACCCGCGGCGTGTTGGGAGGCGCGCGGGAGCTGCAGGCGGCAGCGTGTTGGCAAGCTCGCCGCCGGCCGGAGGAGCAGAGCTCGAAACTTCATCGGCCGTTAGCATTCATTCTGCAGGTCAGAGCCTCCTTTGCTTCAGCTTTTGTCTGCCAGTCTGCAGCGCAAGGCCTTTCAGGAACTGCCTCTGTGCAGAAATTATTTCAGTAACTTGCCAGAGCGCTTCTTTGCAGGCAGAGCCCCAGCGCTGGCATTGGCCTGACTGGGAACAGGCCTCCTTTTTCACATGCAGCCCTTGGGGACTTGGCCTACCTATTGTCCAGCTTCAACGACAAGAGGCAAGAGAAGATAAGGAGACATCTGTTTCTGCTCCCTCTCAGTCCTGAGTTCCTTCAGTCGTTGAAGAGATTTGTAGCATTATTTTGGGAAGTTTGTGGTCCTGTTAAGTTCCAGGACCTCGAAGGCACTGACTGACAGACAGAAAACCTTACCTGTTACCAGCAGAACCTTCCTTTTTTGCTTCAAAAAGAGTTGAGCCAGGCTAAATGCAGGTGGACAGGGGATATTTTCTAGTCATTACAGGGTGGCAAAGGTTGAAAACAGACTTTAAATTGTTCCACAGATGAATCATTTGTCTTAAATATTTATTTATTTATTAGGAATTTTAGGAATCTTTTTCCTGAGTTTGTCTATTTCCTTGTAGTGTTTTGAAAATCTCAATTACTTCTTCAGTCGTATCTCAAATAAGAGGTATAACTTCACTCCTTAGCTGGTGGTTGTACCCTCTAAGGTGGTTTTTTTTCAGATTAACCTGCTCCAGCTGCTGTCCATATCGAGCCTCCTGTTGCCCATCTCAGACATTTTTCATTTACCTGTCTGAACTCATCTAGCTTTGAACTATTTGTCTCCTCCTAATTAATAACTGAGACTTTACCTTATTTTCCTATTATCTGTACATTTTCTTTGTGTGATATTTATATCCCTTCTTTTTAAGCATAGTTAAGTACCAGTAGTAATGGGAATTCTGGAGTCCAAAAGATCACCTTGTTCTACTTGTCCAGTATGTTGCTGTCTCATCCAACGGCATCTTCGTTTGAGCCATTATATGTACCAAGCTCCCTCTTTCAGCAGTTGTATTACTTGCTCTTCTGGGACTGTGGTTCTTTGATGTGTAGAAAGTTTCTGCCAATTTCCATCTTATATTTACTCCTAATACCAATGTGTTTGCATCCTTACATTATCTTTTAAGTGCTTTCTTTGCTGTTACTTACATCTTAGCCCCTAATATTTAGGGATGACTATACCTGTATCAACTTGCATTTTGCTAATTGAAAAGTCAAATTTTTCTAGTTTCTAGCAAACATGCCTGTAGCAATATATTTAGAGTGAAAATGCCTTCCTCCTCAAAGACTGAGTAAATGACCAGTTTTCCTCTGAGTTCCTTCAGTAACAGTTTACTTAAACAAGACCCGATACAATGCACTTAACAAATTTAAGAGGGAAAAAACTTAGTAAATGAAGGCTATGTTTAGGAATACAAAAGGTCTGTTTAAAGAATCCAAAGGGTAAAACCATCCTTTAATTTAATAATACGAAGTGGAGGGTGGGGAGGGGGTGTTTCACTCGTATTAGGAACCTACTCATTGTTAGCCATCAAATGAAAAGTATATATACTCATTTCACAACAGAAGATGAACATTTATTCCTCTCTGCTTCTTCTTCCTTTAATTTACTTGGCTCCTGTATTCTCTGCATTAACTGGGAAAAATATTTTTTACACATCTGGGAAATTTAAATAAATCATTTGTACGGTCAGCATTGAAATGAGGCTTTTTCATCTTCTCTGTGCTGCAATTTAGAAGAAAAGTAATAAAAGCTTCTGAAGCTGGTGCAGGGTGGAAGGGGGAAGAGAAAGTTGCTGATCCCAAGAGCAACGCTTTTGGCTGCCTTTTTCCAGACTCAAACCATTAATCTCTTTCAGTCAGGAGAAGATACAGTAACAGCAGAAACAGCAATTGCACATAGAACAGAGCTGGCAGATGTTCTAGAAAGAGAGGATTATTTAAGAATCGGAACACTTCAGAGATTTGAAAAGGTTTGGCAAAGCAAATTTGTAGAATTTAAATGTAACAGAAGAGATTTCCATAAGGAAGTCAAGGTTATATATCTAAAAAAAAAAATATATCTCTATATTTCAAAGAATTAAAAGTCTGCTTTTTCTTGTTTGAAATAAATATTCAAGTTTTCGTCAGTAAAAATCTACAAAACCACTTTTTTTGTTAGATTTCAATCTTTTATCCTTGTTCCAGTACCTTGCATTCCTAGGCCTTTGCACAAGCAACCTAGTCTCTTAGAAAAAAAAATCTTAATCCTCCTCATGTTTCCTACTTTTATTCTTAAGTTGGGTTTAATACAAAAGGAACTTCTTTAATTGCAGTACTTCACTAGAGAGCTGGTGTGAACTGATGAAGAACCTCAAAGGGAAGCTTAAGCATCCTGTAGTAATTGTTTGGCAACTTAGTCATTCTATAGCAAGCCATCATGTACTGGTTATCTAAATACAGAAATAAAATTATTGAGTCAAGTGTCTGTCAAAATACAGATAAATAAGGATTAATTATTCTTCTTCACTGTGCGGTTTCTCAGTGGGACAAATATTTGGCTTACACAGTAAAGTATAAACAATAGTCACATTTTGAATACTAGGATTAGAGTTTAAATGAACTCTACTAAATAGCCTGTTTCTATTACAGACTTTTTTTCCTTTGTTACTGTTATTTAAACTACAGTATTTTAGGAGAATATCTGCATTCCTAGACAAACATTTCTTTGGATCTTCTTTCTCAAATATTTTATAATTCTTCTTTACATAAAAATATAACATATTCTTGACAGGAAGGGATTTTACTCTACTGGATAATCATTGGTTTAGACTGCTTATATCTTTTCCATCCTTGTACTTCCATTTCTCTAATCCCTTTGGTTTCTTCATTCTTGTACCACCACCTTATCTTGTATTCTTCTTTATCCCTTAAATTTGTCTTAATGATTGTTGTACTAGAATTACTTGGGAACAGTTTCAATGTTCTGGCATTTTTATTATAGAAGCATTTTTTGGCACATTTTTCTATCCATGCATGTTCTTATTTATTCTGATGTGCAGGTTAGAATCTCCATTAATGCCCTGTTTGGGTACTACTGCCTCGAGGCAGGGGAATTGTGGTAAAAGGCACCAAGTGTGTGTTTTCCCTAAAAGAGACTGGTGCACAGTAATTCTGACAAGATAGGTGAGTCCCCAAGACATGGCAGAACTACTAGCTAACAACTTCACTGCTGGCTCCACTGTGGAAACTGCAGGGCAATACTGAACAACCAGTTGAGTTAAAAGGTTTGTGATATTTAAGATTCTGTTCTACATACATACAGATTGTGCCCTTTTTAGACTGTGGAGAGATGATGTGAAGAACTGCAAAAGGTGAGCTGCTGAAAATGCAGCTCAGAAGTTCCTGGAGCTGATCATTGTGTTAAACAGACAGCAAGGAGCATGTCAGATTCGTTACTCATGATACTCACAGAATTACAGAATCACAGAATGTTAGAGATTGGAAGGGACCTCGAAAGATCATTCAGTCCAATCCCCCTGCCGGAGCAGGAACACCTAGATCAGATCACACAGGAACGCATCCAGGCGGGCTTTGAATGTCTCCAGAGAAGGAGACTCCACAACCCCTCTGGGCAGCCTGTTCCAGTGCTCTGTCACCCTCACTGTAAAGAAGTTTTTTCTCATATTCAAGTGGAATCTCCTATGTTCCAGCTTGCACCCATTGCCCCTTGTCCTATCACTGGATGTCACAGAGAAGAGCCTGGCTCCATCCTCCTGACACTCACCCTTTACATATTTATAAACATTGATTAGGTCACCCCTCAGTCTCCTCTTTTCCAAGTTAAAGAGACCCAGCTCCCTCAGCCTTTCCTCATCAGGGAGGTGCTCCATTCCCTTCATCATCTTTGTGGCTCTGTGCTGGACTCTCTCCAGCAGTTCTCTGTCCCTGTGGAACTGAGGGGCCCAGAACTGGACACAATATTCCAGATGAGGTCTCACCAGGGCAGAGTAGAGGGGGAGGAGAACGTCTCTTCACCTACTGACCACCCCCCTTCTGATACACCCCAGGATGCCATTGGCCTTCTTGGCCACGAGGGCACAGTGCTGGCTCATGATCATCCTGCTGTCCACCAGGACCCCCAGGGCCCTCTCCCCTACACTACTCTCCAGCAGGTCAGTACCCAACTTACACTGGTACCTGGAGTTGTTCTTGCCCAG
>WKFP01014354.1:374753-388585 GCA_011057875.1 Pterocles orientalis | reverse complement strand
TAGCCTTATCTGCAATGTATTTGAAGAAGACCTCTCTATTATCCTTGACCCCTCTAGCAAGGTTTAATTCTAAGGAGGCCTTAGCTTTCCTAGTTGCCTCCCTACACTCTCTTACAACATTCTTATGTTCCTCCCAAGAGGCCAGCCCCTCCTTCTGTGATCTGTAGACCCTCCTTTTACACTTGAGTTTGCCCAGCAGATCCCTGTTTAACCATGCAGGCCTCCTGGCACCCTTCCTTGACTTCCTACCCGTTGGGATGCACTGATCTTGAGCTTGGAAGAAGCAGTCATTGAACGCTAACCAACTCGCTTCAGCCCCTTCACCTTCAAGTACCCTGTCCCATGGGATTTCCCCTAGCAATTGCTTGAAAAGGCCGAAGTTGGCCCTACTGAAGTCCAGCGTTGCTATTCTGCTCGGTGTTCTGTTGCGGCCACATCAGCCAAGGCTGCCCTCAACCTTCACCTCTTCAACCAGACCCTCTTTATTCGTGAGAATAAGATCTAGCATTGCTCCTCTCCTAGTTGGCTCATCCACTATTTGCATCAGGAAGTTATCGTCAATGCACTGGAGAAACCTCCTGGACTGAGGATGGCTGTCTGAGTAGGAGTGACCTGCAGCTACGACTTGCTTTGTCGTTGTCAACTGTAAAAGCACTGAGTAAATACAGTTCAATATGCATTGGTTATCTCAGCAGCTTTGATCTCCTTAAAGATCAAACTGTTAAGGGTACTCAGTGTGTTCCAAGTTCATAGTTAGTCACTGCAAACTTTTCTAGCTATAATTGCCTTGTTGCAATTCTTAGCTATATTATGATTCTTCACTGTGATTTATTGCTGAAAGAAAAAAGAAGACAAAACCTTTCAGTTATAGAGCTGTCTAACAATACTATATAATTCATAATTTATTTTTCTTTTAGTTTTAGTTCTACCTCTTGGGTACCTGTGGCTAACAGTTTTGTTTGTCCCTCATTTATGCACCCTTGCAGAACTAACACACCACTGAAGACAGCTCAGAATACAACAAAATAAATATCTGGCTAACCTGCAGCCAATACTCAGGAAAAACTCCAGTGTCTCACATACTGAACATGAGAATGGTGAAGCTGTTAAATTTTGTGCTGTGAATGTGTACTTTCTTTAGCTATTTGTAAAACAATAGGTTGATTCAACTTCGATTCAGTGAATCCAGGCTTTGGCGCATTTCAGAGCACAGAGGCTGGTCCCCAGCTGGTAGGTGGATTACAGATAACCACATTTTTATTCTGCTATCTGGGAAAGAAGACTGAAGGAGACACCAGGTATGAAGTTTGTTTCCTGGTGCCTGTGGATAGAGGTTGATTTGCATTTCAGTTTATTGTAGGTTGTACGGAGGTTCTTGACTATTCATTATTCTACCCATTTTGCGTGCCCTTGCCTTCATTCTTTTCTTAATCTTCCCCAAATACTACTCGGATGCATTATTTTTGTCTTTCTTTCTGAGACCAGGAATTTCATTTTGTAACTGAAATAAGCTGACAGGGAATGACAGTCCTTGTTTGTACTGGCATCACCTTCATATTGTAAGATCTTTGGTGCTCGTTTGCAGGCATCCAGTCAGTATCTTGGGCCTGTACAGCAGCACCAGTTATCCTAGAATCATAGAATCATTAAGGTTGGAAAAGACCTCAAAGATCAAGTCCAACCCAGCACCACCTAACTCACTAAACCATGCCCCTAAGCACCACATCTACACATTTCTTGAACACCTCCAGGGATGGTGACTCTCCCACCTCCCCGGGCAGCCTGTTCCAATGCCTGATCACTCTTTCAGTGAAGAAATTTTTCCTAATATCCAGCCTAAACCTTCCCTGGTGTAACTTGAGGCCATTTCCTCTTGTCCTATCACTTGTTACTTTAGAGAAGATGCCAGCACCCACCTCACTACACCCTCCTTTCAGGTAGTTGTAGAGAGTGATAAGGTCTCCTCTCAGCCTCCTCTTTTCTAAACTAAACAACCCCAGCTCTCTCAGCCGCTCCTCCTAAGACCTGTGCTCCAGACCCTTCACCAGCTTCATTGCCCTTCTCTGGACCCACTCCAGCACCTTCATGTCCTTCTTACGGCGAGGGGCCCAAAACTGAACACAGGATTCAAGGTGCGGTCTGTGGTTATATCAGCCATTGCCCTTGAAAGCGTGATTTGTGAAAACAAGCTAATAACAATTGCTAGAACTGAAAAAACAGCTGAGTTTAATATTAGAAGTTTTGTGTTGATACTTAAATCTGCTGAATGTCACTTCTTCTTCTGGAACCAAAGTAGGCATTTTTGTTCAAGCTGAGACTCAGCTGAACCAATAACATTTGCTACAACACATCACACATACTAAAATTATGGCTAATACCAAATATGGAAAACAATATTTATTTTCATATCACTTTTAAAGATGAGCAAACATTAACTTGGCAGAGAACTGTTCATTGCAGCATCTCTTTGATATACCAGTTAATATATCTGAAATCTTGAGCACTTTTGGAGCACAATCTATTTACTTTAATGTATAGCTTTGTAAATAAAATGGGAATATGGCCTGAAAAATAAGCTGACACATTATATTCTCTGTTACATAAATGCATGAATTGACAGAATAGTGATATTTAAGTTGTTCTAATTATAAAAGCCTTTTTCCAATATAAAAAATCTATGTACGCTAGTAATAAGTGGCAAAACATGAACATGGAAATTTATGCCTTACACTATTGTACAAAATACTGTTGGAACTAATATAAATAGCTGCTGTAATGCTACGTGGAAGGTAATTGCACTATCATTTAGATAGGTAATCTAGGGGGAAAAAAATCACAATGAGTTGCATCATAAGCTGTGGTTTGATTAAATATTTCCTTTGGCAACTGTACTGCCTTAAGTAGCCCACAACTCCCCTGCTGCCCTCTACAGAATGACTGGCTCAGAGAATTAACCCAGGGAAAAAATAAGCTCTTAATAGCCATAATATCACTAAAGAGACTAGAGTGAACAGGGTGGCAGAATCTGTTAAATTAGTCCTTATGAAAAAAATGTTCTTTATACTGTGCATAAGTATTAGCTAATTAAGGAGTCTAGTCTCTCTTCAGTTATATTATCCAAGCCCATTCCAGAAATTATGATATATGACAGGAAAAATTAGATTGGACCAAAGCCAGTAAAGAAAAAGAGCAAATGCAAGGATTTTACCAACTTCTACTGAGAAACCTACATAGAAAGTTATAGGTTATTCTCTTAACTCTGTGGCTTCCATGAGTATATTCATCTTTAATGTTCCCTCGCAGAGCATCTACAGCATGAGTTGCGCAAGAAGCATACTGGTTGGAGACATGTTTGAAGGACAGAGTTAAGATCTAGGTGTCTCACTTTCAGGCCAAATGCAGTAACCATTAAAATACCCTAAAACATTTTGTACTGACTCAATGCTCTAACCCACTGTACAAAACATAGGTAATGGCTATTATTGTTAGGAAACCTAGGTGTTGCTCTTCCTCATATTTTGACTCCCATGAAACTTACACTGCAGCTATATGCCAAGCTGCTCAGGTAGAAGCAGTTCTGTATCTAAACAAACAAACCCAAAACCACATACATGAAGAGCATTTTCAAGCAGCTGTAAAGGTACGCACTTCGAGGTTTAGGCATATTTGGGGTAGGACTATACATCTAAAATCTGCTCAGTTCAAAAGTATCTGTCTTCAACCTGTATCCTACCACAGTACAAGACATGAATTGGATACCACAAGAATCCAGTTATAATATTTTGGTATGCTTAACATTGCTCCCAACAGCAAATGGTAAATTTTACTACCAGCTTCAACATGATAGATTGCTTACATTCCACAAGAGTTTGTTTGTTTTTCAACTTTGCAATGGGAATTTTATTAGAATGAATGGAGGCTTCACAAATTCAGTCTTTGAATTTCCTGTTTTGGTTAATGTAGGCATTAATCACCACACACAGTATTAACATGGTTCTTAGAACTTTGTAAACAATCTTGCTGGACAGTCATCTAGTGTTAGGAAGAGGCACTTTATATCTAATGTCAAAGATGAAATGGCCATAATTGTAAAAGAACAAAACCTAGGCAGAAAGAAAGACTCTTGAAAAATTAAATGCTTTTGCTAGCTTTTGTTCGTTTTCAGCTTGCTCACAATGATCCTGCCAAAAGAATGTATACTTGTGTTTCATAGTCTACGACTGGATCAATTTTAGATTATTTTAAAGGAGCAATCTCTTTTAGCTTCTCATTGCCCATTCTTTCCCTTCTCCAGACTCAAAGACTACTTCATATTTGCACTTACTGATTAATGTATGTAAGTAGAAAATTGTATGCAAAACACATTTATTTAAAGGATAACATAATAGAAAATCTCACTTGAATTTCCGAATTTGACTTAACCATTCTGATATTAAGCATATTTAAGTCCACATCTTTCTACACAAAGACTTGCAAACTGAAGTTTACTATATCCTAGTGTAAAGGATTCCAAGCACAATTATTTACAACTGAACTAAGAATAAGACTGAAGAACTAGTTAAACTTGCATGGTTTAGTACTAATAAACTTGAAATAGAAGAACAGATTTTTCTTCTCCAAATGGTCCATTTAATAATTTGAAGCACTGATATTTGCAAATAGATTTCTTAAAAATATATATCTCATTTTAAACCAACAGCATTGCAAAGCATAAATAAACTTGATTTGAAAGGAAAATAATCTTCTCTGCAGAAGTTAACGCAAAAATAGACCAGCACCTCAGTCACTACTAGAACTGTCTGAACTGTCAGAAGATGAACTTTTTTCCTTTCGTCTCTTCTTTTTCTCCTTTTTATGTTTTCCTTTCTTAGATTTATTCTTTTTTTCCTTTTTCCTTTCTTTTTTGTGTGATTTTTGTTTTTTTGACTTTGTCCCATCCTCTTCAGCTGCACTTGATGAGGAAGATCTAGTGAAAAAAAAACAAACCAAAACCAGATTGATACATAATTAAAGAAGGAAAATGTCACAAGAATAATGTGGGTTTTTTATATTTCAATATTTATACAATGTCACAAATTTAATTTGGTGTAGAATTCACACAGTAGCATCCACTGGAAAGCAGTCTACATGTCCAACTGAATGATGACTTTTCTAATTAGACTATTGTGCCAGAAAAGCAGTATGTCTATAATACAGATTAATTAACAATGGAATAGGCAGGTTTTGTGGTTTTCAACCTTCAGTAAGAAAAAGACTACTAGTACAGATGGAAAGAAAACTGAAAGCATGACAGTAAGATAAGAGCTTCCAGATTTTAAAATATCACATGATCAATAACAATGCTACAGTAATGCCTTCAGACAAATCTTGATGTATTTATCTCATGCAAAAATCTAAGAGATATGACAAATTTGGATGCTCTTGCAGCTGGTAATATTGGTCTCCAACCAGCAGTGATGAGTGATTACATACATACAAGAATTAAGATGACAATCAAATTCACTATTATTACACTCAAGAGGGCAGTTTTGTGCTATTATTTACATGATTAACTATTAATTATTTGCACATGAAGACCACAGCCAGCAGGCTGACTCTTTTTTACTGTCTTCATGGATGTAAGTTAGAACAACACTATGTAAATAAGAAAGGGGGAAAATGCCAATACAACCAATGTTAAATCCTGTTTCTTTATTTCTGAAAAATATCTTACTGTGGCCTCCAAATATATGACACATTTCCTAGGTCCCAGTGCAGTTCCTGGGACATTGTCTCATCAACAGTCCTAATGACAAACCAGTCTATAGTCTCATCTCAAAAAGTCAGTCTGCAGGCCAAAACTGAGATTCACAATAAATTCAGGTATTATGACATTTTCCTTTGAAACTGGAGTAACTTTTTTTAGGCTTCTACAATAACAGGAACATTAAAATGCAACACATGCTAAGTAAAACTACAGAAGTGTTCCTTTAGATAGTTACATTACTGAGAGCTCGTGTGTACACACAGGGAATCTTAGAGTTTCTGAACTGCAGGGAGGCTTCTCCATGCGAGCTAAGCTGGAGACCAACCCCATGTACCTCCTGACTCCTTGCTCTTTTCCCACCACGTCTTGGCTAGTGTTGGACAGCCAGAAGGGAGCATTGCTGTCTTAGACCTGCACATTGCCAGCTTGCTAGAGCTTTCTAGTCTTCCATGGTCCTAGCTCCACAGCAGAAAACCTGTGGCCTAACCATACACAAAGAACAAGCAAGTTCTCACTGGAAAAGAGGACATTTTTCAAACCAAAGATGTATTTGCAAATAAAGTTGCAGGAAAAGAAGCAATGTTTTCTGAGAAACCACCCAAACACCAGAAATATTTCTTAACTTCTGTTTTGAAATTAGAATAGGTGTGTGATTGAGTTACCTTTTCCTTGGTCTCTTTAATTTTGTTTTTTCTTTGCTTCTTTTTTGTTTCTTTTTTTCTTCCTCCTCATTTAAATCTATGGATAAAAAGTTACAGTTTACAAAATACAGCATCAAAAGAGTGGCTTCAATAGCAATGTAAAGTTACTACAAAATTCTTGTTAAAAGTTTTTCTTTTCCTTCCTCCAAATTCTGGTCTAGTATAGTAATTTAAGAAGTATTTTGCAGAGTAGCAGAACATTTTCACAACTTACATTCTAATGACTTTGATCTAAGCACTAAGGATGAAGGAAGGCCCATAAAACATAGCAAAAAGTTGTGAATTTTCCTATATGTTTGCATCAGTTTTAGGTTTTCATATCCATTTTCCTGTATTTTAAAATTTACCAAAGTCTAAAAACAAGCCATTTAAATAGAATGGAGGGAAAAAAAAAAGACCCTTCCCGTAGGCTTAGCTGAATTACTTTCACAAACCCTCATTTCACACTTCACAAATAGCTATGCCATAATGAGACAAATTTGAGTTCACTGTCAATAAACTGCCTACAAAAGTGGCAGAAGACTCAATCCTTGTTTGGTTCCTGCCCTAACACTATATAGCATTGTATAGTAACTTCACATTCAACTTACACGTAATATTTTTTCACACTGGATGTAATTTCTGATGTTAGACTTTTCTATGCTAGTTCAAAAAGTATTTTTTTAATTCTCTGAAATACAAATCCATTACATAAATAGAAATTACAATGTCAGCTAACAGGAAATTATTGACTTTACATTTTATTCTTAAAACAGATATCTAATTTAGAGCATTTCATCACACAAATAACTTTCCATTAAGTCTGCATGCTAGTGCAGTTATTCATTTGCCACCACGGATAGAAATTACTGGTCTGTACATTCTGGAGCAAAATTTGAAAGAATTCAATATGACTTACAAAAAGCAAATTACTTTTGGAGCAATTAAAAGTGATAAACAAGAATGTGTGAACAAGCACTCGGTAGTTTTTTTTAAGAAAACCATGCAAAAAATATAACTGCAAACAATGTAAAAATCTTGAGAAGCTGAGGCCGCTTTAAAATGGCGAAATCCTGCCTAGAATACTGACAGTTAAAGATACATATCTATTTACAGTACACATAGCAGCCACAGTTAATAGTGTTATATTACACCATCGAGTAAGCTGTTTTTCCTGCAGATATCCATCTTCAACCAGTTCAGGGCCAAAAAAACCCCTCACATTCTAAAGTACATAATAAATGGGAACAACTTTTTCCAAAGAGACTTGTTCCAAGAAAGGACTGCTGCAGTACCAATTCAGCACTCCTGACAAGCAGATTATCCAGTTCTTTTGAAGTCTTCCAGCAAATTACAGGGTTCTATCTATCCCTTCTTCCTAAACAGCATCTCTATTAGGAGCTAAATGCAAGAGGAGCAGAACAGAATCACAGAATCATAGAATGGTTTGGGTTGGAAAGGACCTTAAAGATCATCAAGTTCCAACTCCCCTGCCATGGGCAAGGACACCCTCATCATTTGAAACATGATGTTTTGAAGGGCAGAGTGGAAGAACATTGATCCATTTAAAACATGCTATGGTAGAACAACCTCCCCTTCTTACCTAGGGGAACAGCCTCTTTGGAGTCCAAATTCAAATGAACTCAAATAGCTGCTAAATAGTCCACCTGAGAAAGAGTTAATGCTCAGATTTTCCAAACAGAGAACAGTACTTCTCCAAATATCAATGTTTAAGCTCATTTCACTGTTTCAGTCAAAACAGTACTTAGAAACTGGAGAGAAATTCAGCTGTCATACATGTCATAAATTTTAAGAGTTACTGTCAACTTTAAGGTGCTTTAACTACATGCCATAATCAAAAGATTCACTCAGAACATCCATGTCATTTGCTCCTAAGCAGCTTCTTAGTAACAGTCTGACAATCTTGTATTTAGGAGCCCTTTTTGAGATTTTTCAAATGGGTATGTTATTAATTTCCTGTGACAGGAATTAATACTAATAGTAATAGAAATAGTAATAAGAATGTGGGTGTATCAAATCTCTGAAGTCTGAACAAATGAAGTAAAAGACCTACTTTTAAAGCACAGTCTAAAATAACTAATATAAGTTATAAAAGAGGATAAAATCACAGTTCCAGTACTTCAGAAGACCATGATCAAATTTGCTCTTTAAGAAAAAAAAATCAAACCCCAAAACCTTACTCTTTTTTTCACGCATGGCTTGCAATCTCTGTAGTTCTTCCTCCTCACTGTCTTCACTGCTAGTGCTGCTAATATCTAAAACAATATCTCGTTGAGGATCTACTCGGAGGAAGTTTCGGCATTCAAATGTCAGATGACCAGCTGAATAAAACAAATATTCAAAAAGAAAAACAACAATTTACCAAAAAATATCAGAAAATAAAGAACATCCATGTCAGTACTACTCAGTTTTGAGAAGTGAAAAAAGGCTAGGCTGCAATCTATGAACGAGGAAGGAGAAGGCTCACTTTGAAAAAGCCTCAAAGAACAGGTTGTGCAATGGTATTCCATTTAATAATGCTTTATGACTCCTCACTTATTATTGTTAATTTTAAGATTTTGCCCAACCTTTCTATTTTTTAAGGGTCTCAGATCCTTCCTGAAGAAATTACCTAAAAGCCTGAAGTGAAATATTTAAAAAACTACAGCAACTGTGTTACATTGCTCTTTTTGTCTCCCTTTAATGAAACAGAATAATTCTATTTGCTTATGAGAAAGTCTTTAACAACCAGTACATAATACTGATTAATACTGACTAAGTCAAGTACAAAATACTTGGCTAGTATTTTTAGTTCTCTAAGTTACATCTCAATACTCATTACAAGGTTAGAAACCTTATGCTGAATATACCTATCAGAATAATAGAGAGAAATAAAACAAACTGAAGAAATTGTTTGGGAGAAACTAAGCTAAAGATACAGGAATTCAAGCAGAAATTAAAATAAACTCATCTGCTTCATACCAAAATACCTACATCTTCAAGACAGAGCTTTTCAGAACATAAATACAGGTTGTGTGAGTTGATTACAAGTTTCCTTCTCTTACGGAAAGATTCTGATACTTACTGCATGTAGAAATGAAGCACTAAATCTATACAGATATCCATGTTCCTTTGGAAGAACAGATATACAAAGGAATTCATTGACAAAATTTGATGGAGACAAAGTCTACAGCAAAAGAATGAAGCAAGCTTTTTTCCCCTTTCACCCCACATAATGCTCATTTTAAATAGATTAAATCACTCCATGAGAAGTTCAACGCAATTCACTGCAAAACAGTGTCCACTCCTCCATTATTCTAAAAATAAGAGTTAGTGATTAACAAATTAAAATCTTCACTAGGACCAATCTCCATTCATCAAGAGTAGCCACAGACATGCTTTTATGATCAGAGGATAATCATAGAATGGTTTGGGTTGGAACCTTAAAGATCATCTAGTTCCAACCCCCCTGCCATGGGCAGGGACACCCTCCACTAGCCCAGGTTGCTCAAAGCCTCATCCAGCCTGGCCTTGAACACCTCCAGGGATGGGGCATCCACAACTTCCCTGGGCAACCTGTGCCAGTGACTAACCACCCTAACAGGAAAAAATTTCTTCCTAATATCTAATCTAAAGCTACACTCTTTCAGCTTAAAACCGTTACCCCTCATCCTCTCACTACACTCCCTGATAAAGAGTCTCTTCCCTTTCTCTCCTGTAGGTCCCTTTTAGGGACTGGAAGGCTGCTATAGGGTCTCCCTGGAGCCTTCTCTTCTCCAGGCTGAACAACCCCAATTCTTTCAGCCTGTCCTCATAGGGGAGGTGCTCCAGCCCTCCGACCATCTTCATGACCTGCTCTGGACCCATTCCCAACAGGACCACGTCCTTCCTGTGCTGAAGACTCCACAGCTGAATGCAGTACTCCAGGTGGGTCTCACAAGAGCAGAGGGGGAGAATCGCCTCCCTCAGCCTGCTGGTCACACTTCTTGTGATGCAGCCCAGGAGACAGTTGTCTTTCTGGGCTGCAAGCACGCTTTGCCAGGTCATGTTCAGCTTCTTGTCAGCCAGCATCACGAAATCCTTCTCTTTGGGGCTGCTCTCAAGGCACTGTCCTCCCAGCCTGTATTTGTGCTTGGCATTGCCCTGACCCACATGCAGGACCTTGCACTTGGCCTTGTTGAATTTCATGAGGTTTGCATGGGCCGACCTCTCAAGCCTGTCAAGGTCCCTCTGGGTGGCATCCCTTCCCTCCAGCTGTCAACCGCACCACACAGCTTGGTGTCATCAAGCAGGAGTTAAATGCTAACTACAGAACTTATAAGTAGCAAAATTAACTGTTTCTTGAAATATAGTATGCGCAAAAAAGTATGTTTTCTTAGTGTAGCAGATCATACATATTTCAAATTATTTTTTCTTTCAAAATAGATTGGACATTACTTGAGCTGAAATGCCTGCCTAAATTTACAGTGAGACTCAGAAGAAGCACAAATGCTAATCTCAGTAGATAGCAAAGACTTTAATTGAAAGTCTCTCAAATAAGTGCATTGCAAATGTAGTATATATGAATACGACAGCATACTATTTTTTTCTGAGAAACTTGAGGGTTTTCAAAAGCAGCAATAGGTGTAAGGAGGCAGAGGATGAATAGGAAATAAATAATAAATATGGTAATTTAAACTGACAAATGTCTGGGCAACAAGGGAAAACATTTCTTCTGTTTTGTTTTGGTTTTTATTCCCTCCTCAAAAGGCAGTTCCAGCATCATAAATTGAAGAAAACACTGTAACTTCATACTGCTTACTACAGACTTACGGTAGCCGCACTTCTTGCAACCTGCTCGGATGTTATCCTTATTTCCACCTGAAAGAGAAAATTCCACCAATTAGGTGATGCTAAACAGAACTCTCAGGTTTCTTTTACATCTGGCTTCACAAGGTCAAGACACAGTCGGGAGTGATCACTCCTCAGAATACTAAGTACACCAAGATCTCTTAAAAAAACTTACAGAAAAGCAAACCAGTTTCTATGGTCACTTTTCTGTGCAGTAATCAGAACAAAGTTGGCTAGTATAAAATTCTACAGATCACTTAGTTTAACCTAACTTATTGCCAAATCCTCATTTGATTTATTATGACCTTTCAATTCTAATTTTAACAAGTATTCCACTTCTCTGAAAGCTTAAGCAATATGTTCCAGTATGGACAAAATAATAGCTATCTGACATTCCAGTGATCCACTGTGTTCAAGTGTACTTATAAATTCTACAAGTTCATGGATGTTGACAGACATTCACTGGAAGCTCTGAAGTAATTTATATTTCAATTACAACAACTGTCTTAAAGAGGCAATTCAAAAAACAGAGATAGTCACTTCCAAAAAGTGACAAAAGACAGACAGAAGCAATTAAAGAAAAAAAAAACCTAAACAAATCGCTAAGCATCAAATGCAAAGAATTAATGGGTGCATGAAAGCAAATGTAGAGTAAAGTGAAGAGAGTAACAGAAAAGTCTGTAGATGCTATGCAGGAAGCAAGACCACAACAGTGTGAATATCCGCTACAGAAAGTGTGTGAATTTCTCTTATGAGCCCACAGTTAGGTTAAATAGACATAGTAGGACATGACTCGGAAGAAACCTGCCCCCCAAAAATAGATCAGTCTTATTTTTAATTATCTGAGCCTATTCATAATGAAAGTCACAAGTGAATTTCCAGAATCAAAGGGTGTCCTTCTATCTTCTAACTGCATAGAGTGTGGAAAAAAACCAATGACTTAAACACTTACAGTTTTCTGAACTAAATAATTGATTTAAATAAATAATAAGAAAACATAACAAGCAATCCATGACAGAAATTACAAACCAGAAAAGGAGTAACATTAGCTCCATGAATTCAAACTTTGATTTACTGAGACAAGCACAGTCTTTAGAAAATTCTACTCAAAATAACAGAGAAACCTTCAAACCTTCATATTCTGTGCAAGGCATGTCAGTACAGTCATACACCTGCTACAAATTCTCCTGTAATACATGCAGGTGCCATTTGTCAGGATTTCCAACAGAATCACCAAGTAGATGACAAGAATATTGTCACCAAATACTCCCACCAACTTTGTGAGACTGAAATGTTATTATTTTTGGCTTTAAATAATAATGTGAGACATGGGGGTTTAGACTAGAGGAAGTTTTAGATTATTAAAAGCAAACAAATTACCATAAACTTCCTTTTCTTACTCCCTTCTTACCAGGCGTTAATTCTCAAGAAAACTAACAAACAACACAGCAGCAACCATCATTAAGGACCTAATTCACTCAGTGGAGCACAAGGTCGCAAAAAAGGCTTTGGAAACCTCTGCATGCTAACTTGAAATGTCTCCCTCAAGAACCCCCTCTAGAATGGGAGCAAGCTTGTTAAGGTCTCTTAAGAAAAGCTTACCAAAGCTCAGGCTTGTTCAGCTTCTCTCCAACTGAACACTCCTCATGTTTCAGGATCAAGAAAAAATTATGGAGCAATGGCCATATGTTTGGCTAACACAGATCTAAACACCTTGCAAATACCACAAGTGTTTCTGCCTGCCCTGTCTCCTTCTCAACGGGTCTGTTTAAACAACCTAGTGGGAAACAAACGTTAATCCAGGTCAAAAGACGAGGAGGAAAAACAACTCTAACAACAACCATTCTTCCGATCTATCTTTAAAGAAAGTGGCTTATGCTGACAGACGATAGCAACGAAGCACTCGGTCACCACTCATACAGAACACTGGCGAGAGGCCCGCAGGCCGCTGAGGCCGCGCTCACCAACGGCTGGTCTGACCCCCGCCGGCCCCCGCCACCTCCCTGCCTGTGTCCCTGCCGCTGCCTCGACGCCGCTGGTTTAGCGAACCGGCCGGGCAGGGCAAGGCAGGGCAGGGCAGGGCAGGGCAGGGCAGGGCAGCTTTTTCCACGGGCAGCGCTGCGGCCGCAGGGAGAGCCGCCGCCCCGCCACCTTCCCCGCTTCACAGTTCCTACTACGACGCGAGGTCCGGCGACCTCCCCGCGTCATTTTCTATCAAGTCGCCGCTTATTTCCCGTTTCCAACATGCCGGCCCGTACTGCCACTTCTCTCCGCGCAGACCAGGCTGTAAGCTCCTTACCCGGCAGAGCCATGACGCCTCCCGCCGCCCCGCGCGCCGGACCGGCCCGCGCGTGCAGCTGCGCTTCCCCCCGCCGGAAGGCTTTGCCCGGCGTACTCTCGGACCGTACCACTTGCAGGGAGGGAGGAGGACCTCAGTACTGAGCGGGAGTCACGGGGAGGGACTGCGAGTATCTGGAGAAGTCTCCAGGTCTTTCTGGAAGAAATTTACTCCTCAGTGATCCCGTAGAGACTCCGGCCGGGGACTCATCCATTCGTCCTTGTGCATTCCCGCCCGC
>WKFP01014354.1:363851-374733 GCA_011057875.1 Pterocles orientalis | reverse complement strand
GAGGCGCCCAACATGGCGGGAGGTTCGCGGCCGTAGGAAGTGTTCGAGGCGAGGGGCAGCCAAGCTTTGGGTCTGGGTGGTTTGATCGCCGGCCGGGACGCTCCTTTCCCCACCATGAGCAACATCTACATCCAGGAGCCCCCCACCAACGGCAAGGTGAGACGCGTGGGGGCAGGGGCTGCGCTGGGAGAGGGGCAGGCGCGGGCAGGCCAGGCCGTCGGGAGCAGGGGAGGTGTGCTGCGGCGCAGGCCGGGGGGCTGGCTGCTCAGCTGGGGGGAGGAGGGCGCTTCTCGGGGGTTGCGGGTGAGGAAACCGGGCGCTGCTGGCGGGGGCTTTGCGGGCGGGGGAGGTGCGCGCTGTGCCTGGGGAGTGGGGCTGAGGGGTGTTGGGGTGATGAGGGTGCGCGCTGCGTGGAGGAGGGTCGTGCACGGCGGCTGGTTTGGAGTGGAGGTGTGAGGAGAGATGGTCTGTTGCAGGGGATGGGCGACAGGTGAGGAGGATATAGGAGGCGGTGGGGGGGTGGGTTGTGGTTGTGGCTACCGTGTTGTGTTGGTTTGGTTAAACTTAATTTGAGGCGACATAGCCCTTGAAGACATCCCGAGTCAATGCACGACGTCTGCTGTGTGGTTACATGACACAGAGCCCTACCTGGGGCATTTCGTTTAGTTTCTTTTATTCTTGGCTATATGTTAGGTTGTTAGTTTTATTATGATCTCTTGCTGAGTTTAATGGTATTAATTTTAAGAGAAGTATATGCCTTTGGTGATTTAAGGCATAATGTTTTTTTCATGTTGTTTCATTGTGGAAGTGGTAAAGGATATCTTAAGTTTCTGTCGTGGGTCAGGTACCAGATTATTGGCCTTGAAGTCTTACCATACATATAGGTTCAGAACTGTGTCTTAAGTACTGGCAATGCTGTCTGGGACCAACAGTGGCAACCTGGAACATTTGAATGTCTACTACTGTTAGTAATAAAATGAAGTCAAAAGGATTTTTTAACTCAGGAATGATACTGATCAGTGACTAAGTTACAATAAAACTAATAGTGTATTTGTATTTTTGTAGGTTTTGCTAAGAACAACAGCAGGAGATATAGATATAGAATTATGGTCAAAAGAAGCGCCAAAAGCATGTCGAAATTTCATCCAGCTTTGTATGGAAGGTAATGTCTGCAGGGGGTAGGAGTTGTTGAGATTATTTTGTATGCAATATTGTTATCTTTGTGTTTTTTTTATAAAATAGAAGTCTTAACTGTGTTTTAACTTTAATACATTGATGAATTTATTTGTATTTAGAAAATATTAACTGACACTTAGACAATATTTTTCAAGGTTATGAAGGAAGGCAGTGGGGGAAAACAAATTTAGATGATTTGCTTAAATCATAGAATCATAGAATGTCCTGGGTTGAAAAGGACCTTAAAGATCATATAGTTTCAATCCCCCTGCTGTGGGCAGGGTTGCCGACCACTAGAGCAGGCTGCCCAGGGCCCCATCCAGCCTGATCTTGACTGCCTCCAGGGATGGGGCATCCACAACTTCTCTGGGCAACCTGTTCCTGTGCCTCACCACCTTCTGCGTGAAAAATTTCCGCCTAATATCTAATCTAAATCTCCCCTCTCTTAGTTTGAAACCATTCCCCCTCGTCCTGTCACTATCAACCCCTGTAAACAGTCACTCTCCCTCCTGTTTATAGAATGGCCTGGGTTGAAAAGGACCATAGTGATCATCTAGTTTCAACCCCCCCACTGTATGCAGGGCCGCCAGCCACTAGACCAGGCTGCTCAGAGCCACATCCAGCCTGGCCTTGGATGCCTCCAGGGATGGGGCATCCATGACCTCCCTGGGCAACCTGTTTCAGTGTGCCACCATCCTTTGTGTGAAAAACATAGTCTCCCTTCAAGTACTGGAAAACCGCGATTAAGTCTCCCCGGAGCCTTCTCTTCTCCAAGCTAAACAAGCCTAGTTCCCTCAACAAGCCCAGTTCCCTCAACCTTTCCTCATAGGAGAGGTGCTCCAGCCCTCTGATCATCTTAGTGGCCCTCCTCTGCACCTGTTCCAATAGCTCCACATCTTTCTTGTGCTGGGGACCCCAGGCCTGGACACAGTAATCCTGATGGGGTCTCACAAGAGCAGGGGACAATCTCTTCCCTCTCCCTGCTGACCACCCCTTTTTTAATGCAGCCCAGGACATAGTTGGCCTTCCAGGCTGCAAGCGCACACTGCTGGCTCATGTCCAGCTTCTCGTCCACCAGGACCCCCAAGTCCTTCTCCACATGGTTGCTCTCAAGGAGTTCTTTTTCCCAGTCTGTACAAGTACCTGGGACTGACCTGGCCCGAGTGCAGACGTAACAGATGACATAGTGTTACTGAGAAATGTCAGAGGCTTGGAAAGGCTTATTTTCAGTAAGTCTCTACAAAATATAACTAATTCCTTAAAGTATGTATGAACTGGCAATGATACAATACTGGGACACCCTGCAAAATTCTCATTTTTGTGTCGCCATATTTACTAGCTTTTCATTTTTTTAGTGAGTGCTTCTAATGTTTCATTTGCTGTAGTTTTCTGTTGATGGAAGCTCTATAACATTCTTCACTGAAGTAGTGGATACCAGAATGACAAGCTCCCTATTGGGAAAACTGCAACAATAATTTGTGAAGGACCTGGTGCCTTTATGTGTTTTCTAGTTGCTGTGATTATCCCATTCATGCATTTATAGAGTGGGTAAGAGTTCTTTTAGCTCTTCTCTGTTACAGAAAAATAGCAGTCTAGGATATGTGCCCAGCACAGATCCAGCCTGTTCCTTGTTCTTACACTTAATGTGGAAATGTGGAGATTTTTTTTCTTATCCCATGTTAAAGAACTAGGCTTTATTTCCTTTCTGAATTTGTCTGACTGCTATGCAGGATCCTATGCTTTGTATAATAAATTCAAGTACTCTCTTGTGACCACCCTAGCATCTAACCATCCATTAATATATCTAGCTGTGCTGCAACATTTGCACATCCTGCTTGTTCTTGCAGCATGCTGCTGGGGTTTTTTTGTTTGGGGTTTTTTGTTTGTTTGTTTGGCTTTTGTTTGTTTGTTTTTAAATCAACTGCAAATTATATGTGAAGTAAATTTGAATTTTCATTCCTTTTGTTTTCACATGATCTCAAGGCCTTATCTGATAGATAGAGAAAAGAAGATAACATAGGAAGCAAAATGTACCACGTATTTCATTCTGTGAAAATCAACAGTTTGGGTACAGTATAGGTGGTGAAATTGGTGACACTTGTGTTCTGTGCTGTTGAGTGAAAATGCTAGTCATTTGGTGTATGGGTATGTCTAAAGAGTTATGTGAGATGTTGGCTGGTACAGAGTATAGTACCTTTAACTCTCTTTTTAAATTGGTGTACATTGGTAGTATCATTCCAGTAATAAAACTGAAAAGCTGAAAAAAAAAATACTCGTCAATATCATCTTGTCAGTGATATGCAGTGTCTTTTGCAACATAAACATAAGACATCACATTTTTTTTTTCATAAATGTCATCAGCAGTACTTTGTAGATGAGATACAGACGCGCTGAGCAAGACAGAGGAGGAGGAGGGAACCCAGTGGAAATACCAGAATCCAGTTACAGTACTTGCCGTCTGGAACTTCAGTCTCTGGACATCTCTGCATAATCTATATGTCAGCTTGATTCTGAAACTATTTACCTATATTTAGTATCCTCTTCTTTGTCTTTTTTTTTTTTTTAGAGTATTATAACAACACAATATTTCACAGAGTAGTGCCTGGCTTTATAGTGCAGGGAGGTGATCCTACTGGTACTGGATCAGGTGGAGATTCAATTTATGGAGCTCCCTTCAAGGTACGTTATCTGTATATCTTACATATTAATTTTTGGTTGGTCTCTGTCCTACTGTGTTAGGTTGTGAGAAAGCAAACCTTATATTAGAAATATAGAGTTATACATGTACAGTAATTGCTTTCACATGTTTTTTCCATATTTTTTAATATGCCCCTTTGAATTGAGAGTTTTTAAATCTAGCTGTTCTGAGGGTGATGAATATATAACCTTACTAACATGAACTCCACAAGAAAAAATAGGGGAGGGGAAGACTGAAGAGTAGGTGTTGATGTGTGGAAAGCTCAGATGTTGTATGTTGTTTACACACATTGTGTCTGCTTTAGCGAGGGTCTCTAAGTGTTGTGTATGTATTGATACTGGCATGGCTCATCTCTTAACCAGGAGGCTCAGATCCTGCCTGAAGCTACACATGCACAGCAGCTGTGTTCTGTTCTGCCTGATTATTTTATTTCAGATGGGACAAGCACCTTTAACTTGTGACTGAAGCTGCAAAGGCTGTCTCTGGGCCTTCCATGTGCCTGCTACTAGAGTGGACTCGTACATGTAACAGAAACGTGAAGTTTGTGGAAGGGGTTGATACCTGAGCAGAGAACAAAATGAGTAATACTAAACTGTAGTGGCAAAACCGCTTAAAATTAGTGGTATCTCAATATTGCAGTGTTTAGAATTGTGATACTACCATATTAATGTATTACTCATCACTTTTACCTTGCTTTGAAAGTAGTCCTATTCTGTCTTCTTATGGTCCAGCAAATATTCTCCCTATGGATTTTTGCAATATTGTGTTATTGCAGTCTGTTATTGAGTTTCCAGTTATTTTACGTGAATTAGAATTTTTCCCTTAAGTATGGTGGTTAACAAGAGTGGTAGTTTTACAAGAAATGTATGAAATGCAGTTACTTTTAGAAATGCTTTGGATTTTTTTTTTATTATTGGGGGGATAAAAGATTCCAACAAAAATAATAACTAACAATTGATTATTAGGCAATGGGTGGAAAAAGTTAACAAGACAGAGCTTAAGATTTTTTTTAAATCGTTTTTCTATTATTCGTATACTGGTTTCTAATGTTTTTCTTTCAGTGTTTGTTGATTATGTTTTTATGGTTTCTTTCGAAAAAAGATTGTTCATTTATTTGGATCATTTTGGGAACTAAGAAGAAAAAACATTGACTAATAGTAATATTTTCTGAAAACAAACTTTTAGATACAATATGGCATTGATTTTCAAAAGACTTTGGTTTTATTACTGTCTGAATTTAAAAGAAAATTAATAGCATATTTTCTGGGTGTGCATATTGATGTAAATAAGCAGTAGCTAAAGAAGGGGAAATATAGTTACGTACTTAAATCATGTTCTTTTCTCTTCTGTCTTTGCCAGGATGAGTTCCACTCGCGACTGCGTTTTAATCGAAGAGGACTTGTTGCTATGGCAAATGCTGGGCCCCATGATAATGGGAGTCAATTTTTCTTTACGCTGGGTCGTGCAGATGAACTTAATAACAAGCACACAATCTTTGGAAAGGTCTGCTACACAGACTAGTGTCCCCATTTGAGCTTGACAGAAGCTGCTATAAGTATCTCTGTATTCAAAGGCTATTTTAGTTTTATTTGCTGCTATGTACACTTGAAATTTATTTCACTGCTTTCTAAGCTGTCTCCATTCTCTTTGTTTCCCATGTCTGTAGAAATGTTTCTATGGGTTATTCCCGTAATTATCTACTTTGCTGCTGTTACTCTTCTGAATTTGCTATTGTTATTCTTCTAAATGATATCTTAGTTTTGTGCTTCCTTTGAATGATCTCTTACTAATATTATTATGGCTCTGACTTATTAATCACTTCATCTAATACTAGTAATGTTTTAGAAAATTCTGTTTGTAAATTCTAACTACCCAGGAAGAATCAGGAAAATTAAAAACATACAGGTAATTTAGCACTGTCATGATTTGCTTGAAAGAAAATAAACCAACTGTTTTTTTATATCACAGTGTCTTTTATATTCCTATTTCATAGTGCACAGTAAAAATTTGCCATAAAAATGCAGGTTCCTTCAACTTGAGCTGTTAAATTAAAATAAAACAAACCTTTGTACATTTTACTTGCTGTCTTTTAAATTCTCACATGCTTACAGTATTTCCTATATAATTTGAATTTTCAAAGTTCTGTACGTAATTATTGCATTTTGCAGAGTACTTAACAAAAGGTATAGGCAAGGACTTTCAAATATTTTTTGTAAATTTGACAGGTTACAGGAGATACAATATATAACATGTTGCGCCTCGCTGAAGTAGAAGTTGACAAGGAAGAGCGACCCCTCAGTCCACACAAAATAAGAAGTAGTGAGGTGAGTATGTTCTGATTTGAAATTTGAAATTTTAAAATTCTTTTGTTTGTAGTGCTCAGATAGCTGTGTCCTAGTCTGAAAACTTGGTGTGTCCTTTTATATATTGTTTTAAAATATTGAATCATTTAATTATATCAAAACGTTTATTAAAGATGTCTAAAATATTACTTTTTTTAACAGGTTTTATTTAATCCTTTTGATGATATTGTTCCAAGACTGAGTAGAAAGCTGAAGAAGGACAAACCAGAAGAAGAAATTAAAAAGTCCAAAGTAAAAGGCACAAAGTAAATATATGCAACATAAGTGGTGGTTAATTTTCTTTCACCTTTAATTTTCAGCTTTGTAATTTTCTGTTTCTGCTTTTGAGACGCAAGGCTTTATGAGAATGCACAGAGGAATATTCTTCATCTTAGCAAAACCTGCTTCTCTGTTCCAAAGAGACAATACAAATCTAATAGGTTTTACTGAGCTGTACTGTGTGTCAGCTGAGCTGTAACTGTTTCATGTATGCTGATAATTTGTTGCAAAAGAGAGGTAAAAGCTACTGGCAAGAATATGCAATCGTTATTTTGTGACTGAGATGACACTGAAGTTAATCTGTACTGGCACCTTGGTCATAGCTCAGTTCTTTTGAGGTTTTTGAACTTATTTTCTGAGCTAGCACTTTTCTCACAGTAAAATACTCAGCAAATGCCAGGCATTTTGACATGGGAAATTTCAGCTTCTGTGCATGAAATAACAGTTAACCATGTATCGAAAAGTAATAGGAAATCTAGACTGTGTATGCTTTCAGTTCTGTTGGACAGAAATACATATTGCAACTGACTGGTTCCAACATAGTGTAAAAAAAAAAATTCTGGAAAAATCTTAGTGATCAGTATTTCTTTTAGTTACATTCTGTGAACGTGCGTGCATTTGATGCCTTTGTGAGCTGTCATATCTTGAAAATGTTGTGTTTGGTCCTTGAGTGTTTTCTCTATTGGAAAAAAAAATTCAAAAATGCAACTGCTCTGTTTTCAGAGCAGTCACCCTTTAAGGATGAAAATTAGTCTAAGTAATGCTCAACTACCTTGATTGTTTTGTCTCGAGTAGAAGAGAAACATGCATCTCGTTTCTCTAAATATTGGTGGTTTATTGCAAAATAACATTACAGTTTTTTGAAATTGCTGCATTTAGCAGGATGAAAAGTTTTTTAAAAATCACATATAATGTGAAAGTAACAGGTTTAAAATTTATGGGCTCTTAATAAAATGGTATTTAGAGTTTTACTAGAAAATGTGTTTTCTCTCTTATAGAAATTTTAATCTGCTATCCTTTGGGGAAGAAGCTGAAGAAGAAGAAGAGGAGGTCAATAGAGTTAGTCAGGTACTGTACCAAATAACTTCCATTTTTCTTTACAACTTAAAATTACCTTCTTTGCATGTTTGTGAAAAGCTGTAAAGTTCTTAATCTTGGTCTAATTTTTGAGTTTTGAACAATAATACTACTAGAAATTACTTCAATTTTTATGATTCTACTGTTTTGACATGTTGAAAAACAGAGGTTTTTGCCTTTTTTAAAGTTGAAGATACATTCAGTTACTACACGGTGTTTTTACATTTCCGTAAACAATGTTTCATACTTCGTATACCTGATGTTTAAAATTCATGGATGTGATAGGTAGGTTATTCTTCTTCACTTCCTTAGTTATAAGAATGTGATTTGGTGCCAAAATACTTGAATTTAAAAATAGATAATCTTGTTCATTGCCAGTGCATTCTTAGCTCCATTTTCATATATCCATTCTGTGTGCAAAATGAGGTGGTGTTATTGTGGGAAAAATAGTGCATTGTCATAGTTAAATGTTACACTATTGTGAATTGTCACATTCACAGAAGTAGGGTTGCGTAGGTGGTCTTTGATCTAATATTTCCTAAACTGACTTCATCACTTCAATAAGGTCAGTTTAAAAATCTCTTTGTCAAGTTGTCATTCTCATTTCTACTGCTGACCAAGTTATTCCTCTGGATTCTAGGCATACTACCTTATTTGTACTGTTTGAGTACCTATCTGCTTCAGTTGGTGATTAGGTTACCTAGTGCGATGTGACAACATAAATGAAAAAATGGTTGTCAGCCCTAAGGATTTAGGTAAAATACAAAAGACAACAGTGAATAGAGTGACGGATACTATTAACAGTGAGATAGTATCAGTCAGAATGCTGGTAGAGGTTTATCACAACAGTAGTTTTAACTATTTTTGCTTTGTTTTTTCAATTTACCAGTTAGACTAATTATGCTTGTTTACCTTAACGTGCTCATCTGGAGTTCTGCTCTTGTTATATATTTGGTTTTTAGTATTTTAACTTGGTTGCTTTGATGTTCTACCCTTTCACACCAAATACTTGCTTTTCAGTTTAAAAGGATCTAAATTGAACATCTCTTCATGACAAGCCCAGTTTCAGTGTTATGCTGTCTTCAAGTCAGTCTTAAAACCTTATCCTCATATTTGTCCTGACTAAATTCTGAACTAGCTGGTGCTGGGCAAATAACCAAATCAACTGTTTCTGAAGAATTTTTATTCATTCTTTATAACAGAATGAAACAGTTTTTTCCAAACCTCATTGGTTGTTTCTAGTAGTTCTAGATCAGAATCTCTCTAGTTCTGGACATTATCTTAATCTTGGTTAAACCAAAGTATGTGGACTTCAGCACCAACTTTCATTCTCTTTTTTTCAATAAGAAAAATTGAAGGTCAAAGTTAATAATGGGATTCTTTGACATCCAAAAATTCAGAATACTTCAGTTAATTTTTTTTGGTTGCTAGATGCAGTAAGTCTTGCTTGTTTCAGCATAGGAAGTATGTACTTAAGGACTGAGCTTGGGAGTAAAGTCTTCAAGTAACTAAGGAATCCTCTAACAGGACTGGGAAAAGGGAACATTTTCTATTGATTTTTAGTGCAGCAAGGCTGAGGCTAAAATTGTCCAGAGTAAGTGAAAACACCGTGTATCAGGATGAAATGTGTACAATATTTAATAGTTTAATTTTTACATGTGAAAAATAAGAATTCTCGTCTTAGTCACATCATATTAACTATGTAAGTGCTGAATTTAAGAACACCTCCCTAGGTCATTTCTCCATCTTCCCCATTGCAAACAATTTTCTACTTGAGAATCAGAGTAGAAATCAGTTCAGCCTGTGCTACGCTTGGTCTAAGTGAGGGGGTATATTTTGCCTTTGCTGCAATGCATCACCACATACATGGCAACTATGGTTTCCTCTCTTGTTCCTGAGATTGTACAAATTACGAGAAGGATAACAGGGGATATGAATCTTGATAATTTAAAAAAAAAAGGGGGGGGTGGAGGAGGGAGCTGGGAGTGGTTATTCCCTATTTCTTATGGTATGAAAGTTGAAACACAAAGATAATGAGCAAATAAATATACAAAGAAAAAGTATCTTTCCCTCATGGAATCTAGGTTGTGAATATTTATGCCACAGAACGTGATTAAAGTGAGAAGTATAAATACTTTCAAAAAGAGATTAGACAAAGGATTAAGGCCATTGGAGTCTTTTAAATGTTACAGGTCAAATTGTGTCTTCTGCATCAGGAGGGTCTCTAAGTAGTTAATTTGTAAAGACTAAGTATCTTAGAAAGCAAATTTATGTACCCCAGCAGGTTATAGAAGGCAGAGATCATGGGATTAGGTAAGTTTGTGTCAAGGAGCAGCAAATGCAGAACGGCAGCGTGAAGGAGGGTAAACAAGGAGCTGAGAGTTATTCCAGCACAGGTGGTGCACTCAGCAGAAGGAGCACAATCCCACAGGGTTTGGATACAGCAGGAAGAGTTGTTTGCTAGTAACAGGGTCCATCAACAGTCCCAGACAAGGCAAGCAATAACCAAGAGCAAGTTCCCCATCCAGAGAGTCCAGTCAGGAGCAGCAAGAGAGCAACAGGAGACAGGGTTGGAGACAAGTCCACAATGTGAGTCCAACAGGCCCATCCAGAAACCAAGGTTAGTCACAGGTACAATTCTGAAGTAGTTCAGGCAGTGACTGGATTCTCAGGCCTGAGTTGAAACAGTGCTCATAGGCAGCAGAGTCCAAGGTAAAACTTCTCAAGGCCACTGAGGCTTTCAGTGCATTTGGAGACCTGACAGTGTAGCCCCCACTAGTTGTTGCTTAGTCAGTGTCCACACAGCTCATTTAATTGTCTGTACTTGTTTGGAGCAGTTTGCAAAGGTTCTAAGCACCTGTCTTATCTTTCTTATCTCCTGAACACACACACACACAAATTACTCGTTGCAGGAAGCAATTTTTCATGTTGCTCCAAGTGTTAGTCTTATTCTACAAAATAAAAATTAATGATGTAATTAAATGAGTAAAACTTTATTACCCATTCTACTACTGTCTTCCTGAAAGGATTATAAAATGTAACTGAAATAGAGACATTCTGGTCACAATCCAGACTGTTTCTGTAACAGAGATCTTTCGTTTGATTTCGGTCTGAAATTTAGGTGTACTTTTTGGATTAGCTTGGGAAATGCTCTCTTACTGTGGTCTTTGCGTGAATATCTTACCTGTTGTTAGATTGATTTGACTATTTGCTTCAGTAAATTACTCCTGCATGATGTATTGCAAGTCGATGTATTGTAGGTTGTTAATTTCTTTTTTTTTTTTTTTTTTTTTTTGGGGGCTTAATTCAT
>WKFP01014354.1:314405-362270 GCA_011057875.1 Pterocles orientalis | reverse complement strand
ACGAAGGGAATGGAGCATCTCCCTTACGAGGAAAGGCTGAGAGAGCTGGGTCTCTTTAGTCTGGAAAAGAGGAGACTGAGGGGTGACCTAATCAATGTTTATAAATATGTGAAGGGTGAGTGTCAGGAGGATGGAGCCAGGCTCTTCTCTGTGACATCCAGTGATAGGACAAGGGGCAATGGGCTCAAGCTGGAACATAGGAGGTTCCACTTGAATATGAGAAAAAACATTTTTACGTTGAGGGTGACAGAGCACTGGAACAGGCTGCCCAGAGAGGTTGTGGAGTCTCCTTCTCTGGAGACATTCAAAGCCCGCCTGGATGCGTTATTGTGCGATCTGATCTAGATGTTCCTGCTCCGGCAGGGGGATTGGACTGGATGATCTTTCGAGGTCCCTTCCAATCCCTAACATTCTGTGATTCTGTGATCTGCTTTTTTAACCACTGTTGAGTATTGAGCTGAGAAAATTCCGTGAAAATATATCAACTCCAGGAATTTTCTTATGGTCAGTGATGGTTAGCTCGGAGCTCCTTGTTCTGTATGCAGTACTCATTTTCCTCAAGTACATAGCTTTGCTTTTGTCTGCTTCTTATTGCATCTAGCATTTTATTGTCTTTTCAGGTCCTTTTGCAATTCTTAAGTCTGCTCTTGTCTTTACTATCCTGAGTATTATCAAAAAACTCTTTGACCTGGCTGTTTGCCTCCTTTGTTACTAAGATCAGCAAACAGCTCAAGCCCCAACACAGGCTACTGTGAATATATGCTAGTGATCTTCCTCCATTGCAGGAAGTGATTGTTTGCTTCTAACTTTTGTTTCCTGTCTTTTAACCATTTCTTAATTTTAACGATTTATTTATTCGTGTATGGACTTCCCTGTACCCTGAATACTACAGTTTCCTTACAGAGCTTTGGTTAGAGATTCTGTGTGAGTCCAAATATGTCAGAGAGATCATCCACAACCACATGTAGCCTCTTCAAAACACTCACAGAGTTTGCTAACGCAGTTCCCTGTATAGGCATGTCACAAATCCTAGGTAGATCATTTTACTGCTTACTGTGGCTGCTACATGTTCAGTAATGACATCAGAGTTACAGACCTGAATGCATTCTAAATATTTTTTTAATACTTATAAATATTGTTTGTCTTTTTTTTTTAAATTATGATATTCTATTAACAAATATGTCCCCAGAGAGTTTTCTGGATTAATTTTTTTTAATGGAATAAATGTCATGGGTTTCAAGAAGTTTGGTTTTTTTGATGACCTTAATATTTATTGATGGCTTAGTGCACACCTCAAAGCCTTGACTTTGGAGATTCCTTTAACATTGCTTGCTTTGTTTCTCTAACATAACTTCTTTTTTAAATTCTGGGATGGAATAATCTTTAAGGGTCTGTATTATTAATTTATGACAATTAACAATTGATATGTTAACCTTTGTATATTCCTTTTTTTAGATTCCTTTTTTTAATACATTGAAATGGAGCTGTATAAGAAATGAAAATTCTGATGTTAAGCTTTATTATCGGTATAGTGCATGTCAAACGTGCCTATGTAGAGAAGGCTTTCCTAAGTATAGACTATTTGCAATGAAATGCTAGGAATGCATCTTAACAGTGAATTATGTTTTTTTTTCTTCTTTTAAGTCCAGTGCAGTGCAAACAGTAGTCAAGAAACACAATGATGTGCTAGTTTTTTTGTGTATTTTGTCTGACAGTATTCTTGTACTGTTGTTTAGGTTTTTTTGTTTACTCTTGTAAGATATTGCATTTATGCTATGTCAGAGCATTTGGCTCTCTATTGGTTATTCCAGATAGAGCACTATGGGATAGACCTGGAAAAAAACTAAACCTAAATTTACTAGATTTACTTGCCCAATCGTACTCTTTTTCTTGAACCAGAATTGTTTGGTTTAAAGTTTAATAATATAATAATAGTAATACTAACTATTATTAGTAATTCTTCATCTTTCAAGAGACTGTATACATTAGTGTTCTGTTTGGATAGCTTTAAGATACAGTTAGAATTTATCTGTTGTATCACAGTCTCTGGTTTTATCCTGTGTTTTTAAACATTTATAATTAGAAAGTATTGTGACAGTCAGATGATAGAAAATGTTATTAACTGATACTGTTAAGATGAATGTGGGGATCATATAAATGACTAGGTTGACTAAAATTTCAAGTAGCTAACTAAACAATTTTTTTAATTTAAGAACTTGGGGTTTTTTAAACAATAATTTAAATCTCTGGTACTTAAAAGTAATTATGATTGTTTTTATTCTTCTAGTGAAGCAGCAAGTGAAGAAAGGGATTTGAGTGAGGTAAGTAACACTTTTTTTATGAATAAGCCTTTGGTTGTTACTGTGTGTGGATTATATATTCCTAGGGGAACAAATGCTACTTCAGAGGTTTTTGACAACTAGCTCGTCAGATTACCAGCAAAAGGCTGGAGGCCATTTTGGAACTCAAAGGTTTGGCCATTGTGAACATTCACAGCATGGTAGAGTTACTACTGCATGCTACCTACTGCATTTTATAAAAACTGCTGACCAGATATTTCAGTCAGTAGATTAGGTATATTAGACATTCTGTACTACAGAGTGACAAACCGTTAATAAAAGCCCTGAAATTGCTTTTAAAAAAACCCAAAACAGTTAAAATTCAGTTTATGTTGTGGTTTAAAACCAGCAGCAACCAAATACCATGTGTATGCTCGCCCACCCTCCCCCCCTCATGGGGAATGGGAAAGAGAATTAAAGCAGTAAAGGGAAAGGAGACTTGTGGGTTGGGATAAGAACAATTTTATAATTGAAATACAAGTAAATTGAAAGTAATAATAATAGTGATGATAATAATAATAATAATACACGAATATAGAACTAGACAAATGAGTAATACACAGTGTAACTGCTCACCATCCGATGACCAAACCCCAGTCTGTTCACAACGAATGATCCTGGAGCAGAGAAAGTCCTGAAACTGCAATCCTGGAAAAGAGAGAAGAGCTTGAGCAAGAGAGAGTGAGCTTCCAGACAAACCCTCATCTGCTTACTGGGCATGACATGCGTGATATGGAATATACAATTAACCAATTTGTGCCTCAGTCCTAAAACTAAGGTTGAATCCTAAGCCAGTAGTTTTAGACTGTGCTCCCTCTTAGCTTCTTGTACACCTACACACTAGCAAAATATGGAATGCTGGAAAGTCCTTGACTGTCCTGGCAACAACAATAAACATCAGTATGTTACCAGAATTCTTCTCAGCACAAATCTAAAGCATAGCTTCGTGCTAGCTACTATGAAGAAAGATTAACTCTGTCCCAGACAAAACCAGAACATTCTTCATCCCTTATTCCGTACCATTTACGTCATGCTCGGGTTCCACCATCTCTCCTGTCTTTTGGTATGTGCACACAGGTATCATTCCTTTAGTCTGTGAACTATCCACCCAAAATATTGATTCACTTAGTCCATTAGTTTGGGCTCCATCTGTCATGACAATTTTTCAAGGCGGGAGAGGTGATGTGGAGTTCACTCAGTTGGTAGTGTGATGTTGGACACAGCAGATAGGTGGTGTGTAGTCTCTGTTGCATGCTGCATCCAGAGCTCCTAGCTGGTGTGTCTGGTGCAGTCCATGTCTACAGGTTAGAGATGTCAATCTCAAGGAAGTTGTTGGACGTTGGTTCTGGATCTGTCAAAATTCATTCTTAATTAACTTGGGTGATTCTTAATGTGGGGCCATTAGTATTATATATAGCAATCATCACAATGATTATATATGATGGTGGGGTTGTGCAGCAGTTAACATTATACAACACAACTAAGTGGCTACTTTAACGCAACATCAGATCATAGAATCATAGAATGGCCTGGGTTGAAAAGGACCATAGTGATCATCTAGTTTCAACCCCCCCACCATATGCAGGGCCGCCAACCACTAGACCAGGCTGCTCAGAGCCACATCCAGCCTGGCCTTGAATGCCTCCAGGGATGGGGCATCCACGACCTCCCTGGGCAAGGGGAGACAAGATCCCCTTGTCTACATCCTTCTGCATCAGCCACCAAGTGTATCTAGGTCCTTGAGCAAAAGCAAGCCTGTGAATGGGTTTGCCTTTACCTTAGTCAGGAATAACCCAGACTGTTTTCCCGAGTGTATTGTTGATATGCACCACAAGGACTTTACCCCCTTCCACAGTACATAAAAGTTCTCATTGGGCAGGGCCCACCCATTAGGCAGATCCCCTAGTGTTGACTAACCAGGTGGCTTTTGCTAAATGCATATCCCAGTTTTTGAAGGTTCAACTGCCCATTGCTTTCAGTGTAGTCTTTAACAGTCCATTGTATTGTTCAACCTTCCTGGAAGCTGGTACATGGTAGGAAATGTGGTACACCCACTCAATGCTGTGTTCTTTGGCCCAGGTGTCTGAGTTTGTTTCAGAAATGAGTCCCGTGGACTGACTCAGTTCTTTCTGGGGTGCCATGCTGCCACAAGACCTGCTTTTCAAGGCCCAGAATAGTATTTTGGGTGGTGGCGTGGGACACGGCGTATGTTTCCAACTATCCAGTTGTTGCTTCCACCATTGTGAGCATGTAGCTCTTGCCGTGGTAGGTTTGTGGGAATGTGGTGTGATCAATCTGCCATGCCTCTCCATATTTATATTTTAACCAACGTCCTTCATACCAGAGAGGTTTTAACTGTTTGGTTTGCTTAATCGCAACACAAGTTTCACATTCATGGATACCATGTGCAATGGTGTCCGTGGTTAAGTCCATCCCTCAATCACCCGTCTACGTGTTGCATCTCTTCCTCAGTGGCCTGAGGCATTGTGGCCTGGCAAGCTAAAAATTCTTCACCCTTGTTTTGCCAGTCCAGATTCAACCTGAGACACTTTAATCTTAGCTGCCCAATCCACCTGCTGGTTGTTATCATATTCTTCAGATCTTGGGTGCGTGAGCATTTATGTGGTATACCTTTACAACCTGCTTTTCTATCTTGCTACAGTGGGGCAGCCCAGATGAGCTCACCTGTCTTCCTCTGGGTTGCCCCTCTTTCTGGATCGTCTCACTCTCTTGATTGGCTCTCAGTTTCTGAGATGCTTTGGCTCTTGTCTCTTTTCTGCCTAAGGGGGTGAGAGTGACTGTGTGGTATTGACTGTGTGGTTTGCTGCTAGCTGGATTCAAAACCACTACAACACATTCACAGGATCCCTTTTACATTTACACAGCTGCAAAATGTTGGTAATTTTATAGTCATCCTGAGAGCAAATAATTCTTCCAGATCTCCCTTCCTCCTGCAAATTACATGTCCCTAGTGTGTAAGAGGAACTCTTGTGATTCCCTAAGCGCCTGACCTTGCTGTTCATGCTATTAAATATCTTCCTTTCTCTGACTGCAGTACTCAAGGTCATACTTTTCATGCTTTGAGAGTCGGATCCTTTGTATGAAAAGTACCTCATTGCTATTTGTTAAACCTCTTTTTGTCCCCATGTCTTTAATGAAAACATTACATGTCATGTGTTTATAAGACTTTTTTTTTCCCCCACTAGTGACATTCCTGTTTCCCCTTTCTGCACGACTTGTTTTCCTCTCCCTATTTGTCAGTTGGTTACTGAAAACTAGGTTTTGTGTAGTACTATGGATAGGTAATGCTTGGTATCTGCCCCCAATTCAATAATCTTCTGAAATGGGTAAATCATATTACATACAGTAGCCATTACTTATTCTGACACACAATCCCTCATTACTTTTTTTTTTTTTTTTTTCCAGAACAGGGCAACTCCACCTAGTTAACAACAGCAAAAAATAGTATCGCTTCCAGACAGGCAGTTTTGCATTTCTGTGTCGCGTGGGGAACACCACCATCCACGTGAACAGCTCCTGTATCCCTGCGTTGTTGTGTAGCACACTCTGAGCTAGAAATGTGTTGAATCTATTAGTTGGTAATGAGAATTCAGAAAAATGAGTGTCCAAAAAGATACGAGATCAGATGGAGTTAATGAGACAGAAGAGGGACTGAAGGAGGAGACTAGGCGGGAGAAAAATAGTAGAGCTGCAAGAGGAGGGTTATATCCTATTTCTCAGTGTTTTTCTAGAAGAAACTGGTGAAATCCTGTGCAGAGTGGGGAGGATGGACGGTTCTGAAGTATGAGATTCAGTTGAGTTGGGAAAGTTGAACCTTTTTGTCTATCCCGTTTTAAAATCCAGGGAACCCCCTTCCCATTACTCAGATTTCTGTAATTTTCAATTAGCTTACTACTTAGCAGTTACAATTTGTCTAGAATTGTCCATTTTTATTCTAGAAATTCTATCAAATTATTCGTGTTTCAGTGAAATGCTCTTGCCTAAGTCTTAGCCAAATCTCCACCAGGAATCTGTCTTTATGCTTGACTGTTAAACACCTTGAATACAGTCCTGTCCCATTCCTTTCCTGGATTCTGGCCCTTGCCATTCAAGTCTGTTGTCATCCCATCTTCCTGATAATTTATCAACTAAGTAAATTATTTGGAAAATTTTGTTATCTCCTCTGTTGAACAATAACTTTCTGGGAATTTAAGTGAAATGCTGATCCTGTACAGCTTTTCTCTTTCCTCTATTTAGAAAGAACAAACAAAACCCCAAGAGCAACCTTCAGTTATTTCATTGACAAAACATTCTGATATTTTACTGTGCTGAATGTTCATGGATTTTGAGTTTTATTCCCGACTGGTCCTCTCTTGTCTAAATTTAAAATGGTGGTCTGAAGGTTCCTAAACAGTGAATCAAATACAACATCTGAAATCCAGCTCTTGATTTTTCTCTCCTCCTCTCCTCCTCACGCCTTCTCCTCTCTCTTCCCCTCTCCTTGTCCTCTCTCTTCACAAAATTGTTCCTCTTGCTGCTTTTATTTTTTTTCCCGCTCTCTCCCTCCATGTTTATGAACATGGTCCTCATGCTGCTCTTCTTCATACCTGTTAGTCACCCAGGACATGTACATTCAATACCATTTCTAAGTTTGTCCTTTTTCTGTGTGTGATTAAAATTACAGTCACATGGCATCTTATGCTTTCTGTTTGGCTAATTAGTAGCACTCCAAAATAAATATGGAGACATGTGCCATTTAGTTTTTGTGTTGGCATCCTGACATTAAGATTCATGCAGGCTAGTCAAACGTGGATCACTTGGTCTACCTAGGCTTCTTTTTCATTTCAGAGAGGATTGACTTATTTCTGCCTCCAAATGTCTTTGAACCAAGATGGTTTATTTTTACCTTCCTTTGCTAGACCTGGAAGCATCGTACCTCTCTAACATGTCAGGATGATTGATTCCACAGGTTTTCACAACCTTCTGGTCAATGTGGTATTTGTAAATTCCCTCAAGGAGACTGATGGGCAAACCTCTTCCATCCCATCATGACTGTAGCATAGCTCTGTGGTAGGAAGCTCTTAATGAGTTTTGTTTCCTTTTAGTGGAGGTTTAAGGAAATGTTTTAACATATTGCCATGATCAAATTTTGGATCCGTGAACCACACCACATTGCAGTGAGTTCTTCCGCAGACCTATAAGGGTTTACAGTCTGCAATAGAATGTTTTAGCTTTTTAAGCGATGCAAAAAATATTTCATGTATGAAAAAAACATTTAATGATCATATTTCTAATTTCGTGTTATCTCTGAAGCAAATATAGAGAAATTTGTTTGAAAAGTTTGATTTGAAATTAAGTATTTAATTTTTTTCATTAGAGATTATCTTTGTAAGAACTTTCCTTATCCAAAATTAGTAAATAAAAAAAAAAGCTAAAGAATTTTTATCGCTTCTAATCAATAAAGGAGGAAGAACAGGATGAAGACATTGATAGCGCAGAGGGTGAAGCTGCTAGCAATGAGAGATTTCAAATGAAAGAACGCATTGCCAAAAAGTTAAAAATTGATATAAGTGAAACTGCTAAACAGCCACTTCAAGAGGAAGAGCCTAAGACAGAAAAGAAAACTAGTCGCAGGTAAGTATCATCCTTTTTTTTCCCTTGTTTACTGTTAGATTTTTCTACTCAATTAATTTTCAAGTTACTACTTTAATACTACGTTAAAATTATCTTCCCACTGCCCACATCTGACTATGGAAGCTGAAATTGCCTATTGCTTTCTCATTTCTTAGTTTTATTTGGCAGTTTAAAGCAAACAGTTAAGTTACATTTTTGTTACACTGAGCATTTATTGATACCTTCTATGGGAATTTTCTTTTTTTCCCTGTGAGTTATAATTGAAGAGTATTTGTATGTATTTATCATGCTTTAGTTTGTTTTTCTACACAGCTGTAAGATTGAGTTTTGTAGCTTCTTTATCTGTGGTAACACATGGTGGTCATCCACCATTGAGACCTGGGAAAAATAAAGGCGCCCTAGTCATCCACTGAAGTCTGGTTTAACATAGCAGTTGTTCCTGCAGTGTGCCGTTTTTTCAACACTGCAATTGATACATCAGTTTTGTAAACACCATCTAGGGCTGTTCTTAAAGGATTGAATTATGTCTGTGTTTGGTTGTGTAACACTGTATTCAAATAATTAAACTAGCTCTAGACAAATTATTATATTTTTGTAGTAGTATTCAGCTCTTTACAAACATAAAAGCATGGGTTCCAAAAGGCTGTGCCAGCCTTTATGAACATCCGTACTGATAAGCACTCAATTTTCAGTTAATTTGTCTTCTTCTGACCTTGTGTCTTGGCAGTCTTTCTTCCAGAGTTAGTTTGGGAATTTCTGCCTAATATTTATATTGCATAAAAACCATCCATCCTGTATGCAGGTGAAGTGTAGTGGACCTGATGGCAAATTTGCTAGGAATTGTTGTCCAGTGTTTCAATAAATGTGGGCTTCAGAAGTTACTGAGCAATTAATTCTTTGCGGTTATAAAGTTCAATGTGTAAATTTACTTATTCAGTGAAACTTATTGGGGGATAGGGAGAGGAAGCATCAAAAAGGTAATTTAGATTTTGTACTCTAACTCAGAACAGTTGTTATAAATAACTGCCTGATGGAATTATTCAGGCTTTGGCTGTACTAAACCCTGTGTATGCAGTGGCTGTTTTAGATTCTCTCCCTCTGAACCGAACCATTCATCTTCTATTTTTTGTTCTTTCCTTTTTTTCCTGTTTAACCCCCACTGCAGATATGATTTTATATGTAATGGCTAGTGTGGAAGAATCCAGGGCACTCTGTCGCAGAGCAATACCTGGTAGTCAATATAAACACTTCACAAGTTCTATAGCAATTAACATCCCTATGAATAACTGGGAAGTAAAGACTTTGACTCGAGACATATGAAGATAGATTTGATATAATAATAATAATACACTCTGAGATAAAATACATATTGAAACATTGGTTGGAAAGCAGAAGGAATAACTGAAACAAAATCAATTGTTTTACAGTCATCAGAAATTCACGTATCAGACCTGCACCCATTGCAGGTTATTCTCTCTTATTCCCATGTGAGGTATTATTTTTAACACTGTGTGGCATGTGTGTTTAAAAGCAGGCAGTACTTTTGCAGTGGTAGGAACACTTGCATTATTTTGGATTATCTTTTAATTTTTTTGTATTTAAAATATATGAGCTGTAAGGGTTGCTGTTTGTGTACCTTTTTTGGAGCAGTGAAAAGCCCAGTGAGAACTTTGCCAATAAAATAATTTTTATTAACCACTTTAATAAGTTCAAATAGCTCCAGGAAATAAGTGTTCATGGGATTTAAGGAGGAAATTCAGTGTCTTTCTCTACGTCTTCTCCAGTATAGATTTGAATCTGAGAAGCATACCAGGTACAGTACAGAAGCCTTTGTAATTGGAACAAATCTGAGAAGGTTCCAAGCAGTTCTTTTTCAGGCCTAGATGGTGTTATTTCCAAAGTTCCTTGTAATTTTGTGGTTGCTGAAGAGAAGACCCGACATACTTAATAGCTGGAGATAAATGAGCAAGAGCTTTTGACGTTAAATATCCAGCACTATAACATTGAATCGTAGCATTGTAGAATGGTTTGGGTTGGAACAGACCTTTAAAGGTCATTTAGTCCAACCCCCCTGCAATCAGCAGGGACATCTTCAACAACTGCATCAGGATGTTCAAAGCCCCATCCATCCTGATCTTGGATGTTTTCAGGGATGGGGCACTTACAACCTCTCTGGGCATCCTCTTAATCGTGCTACATCTTGCATATTTACTAAAAAACATCTGTAATTTAAATGAGCATTAGTTTTTTCTGTCATATGTTTTTACTTCTAGAGACAATGCAACTAACTTTCACGCTTTGGCAAACTTTATGTAGTTAACAAGTTTGTGTGCTCAGATCTGTAAACTGATGTTAATCCATTTCTTTGGAACCGTACATAAATCTGATCTCATTGTAGAACCATGCAGAATTATGTACACCAACGTAAAAATCTTATTTCATGAGCATTGGCTTTCTGGTTTATATTCTTCTTTTCTCTCTGTAAGAGCACCTAAATCACAGTACATGAAACTTAGTGCTTTTTTGTGGATTTGAAGGGGCTGGTGATATCTGGTTAGTAAGATGTATTAATCAGAAAGAAGATATCTGATCTCTTAATAATTTAAATCACCTTTGTTTTCATGGCTGTGCTAGATATAACTAGGTATTGTTTCAGGGGACATATGCAAAATATTTTCTAAAAACCTATCCCCTGTTTTTCCTTTGTGCCATGTCTGAAGTTGTTCTGTGACGCTGCTTTGGAAATTGTTGGCTGTACTATCTCTGCTGTAGGCAGCTGGTCCACAGGAAGTGTGTTGAGATCAAGGACAATGGATAACTTGGATCCCAAAATCTGGTTGCTGGTCCTACTGTTGAGATAAATGTGTAATCCCAGTGGTAAATTGCATGAGTGTTTAGCTTGTGTCCATTAAAATTATTATATGTCAATACCTGGGACAAGAGTACGTCAGGTACTTCTCAGATCTTGCAGAAACATTGTGCTGAAGCAGTTTCCTTACTACAGGAAGAATTAATTCCTGTTTTTCAGTACCTGCGTCCAGTGCTTGTTTAATCCTGCAAGCTAATAATGTTTGTGATACTACCCTGTCATAGTTTAAGATCACCCGACAGCTAACCACTACGTACAGCCTCTCACTCTCTCCTCTCCTCTGGTGGGATGGGGAGGAGACTTGGCAGAACAAAAGGCAAAAGCTTTGTGGGCTGAGGCAAGGACAGGTGGGGGTTCACTCACCACTTATGGTCGTGGGCGAGAAACAGACTCAACTTGGGGAAACATAAAAGCAATTTAATTTGTTGACAGTCAAAACCAGATTTATTAACCAATCAAAACTGAGAAAGAGAACTCGGAAAGAGAACTGAGAAAGGTACCTATCCCTGGCTCCTCCCTTTTTCCCAGGTCCAAAGGCTTTGTTCCTGACTTCTCTCCCTTCTCCCCACCTCACCATCCACCTCTGGTGGCGCAGGGGACCGAGAATGGGAGTTGGGGTCAGTCCATTACATATTGCCTCTTCTGATTCTTCCTCTTCATGGGGAGAGCTCCTCCCCGTCCTTCCCTGCTGCGGCATTGGGTCCCTCCTGCAGGAGAGCCCTTCACAAACTGCTCCAACACGAGTCCTTCCGATGGGGCCGCAGTTCTCCACTAACTGCTCCAGCATGGGTCCCTTACATGGAGTCACAGCCTCCTTTGGGCACAGCCACCTCTTCCCGCCTGGGGTCCTCCACAGGCTGTGTACAGGGTGAGATCTGCTCCCCCATTAAATCTCCATGAGCTGCAGGCGAGCTCTGCTCTCCATGGGCTGTGCGGGGACTAACGTGTGTCACCATGCTCTTCACCATGGCCTGCTGGGGAATCTCTGCTCTGGCACCTCCTCCCTCTCCTTTCTCTTCACTGACCTTAATGTCTGCTTAGCTGTCTCTCTCACACCCTGCTCCTCTCTCCGCTGCAGGTTCTTTCACCGCCTCCTCAGAAACTCCCTGCTCTCAGGCAGGGGGTGCAGCTGAGGCTGGGCAGACAGCTGTATGGATGGACGGACAGACAGATGGACCAGCCGCTTTGGGCTGGGCCAGGCCCTGACTGGGACTATGCAGCTGTTCCATGCCCTGTGCCCCCTCTTAAATATGTAATTTGCAGAGGAACTGACTGGTTTGGCCTAGGCCAAAGGCGGGTCCAGCCTGGCGCTGAGGAAATTTCCAGCACTTTCTCACAGGGGCCATCTCTGTAGTCCCCTCCCCCCAACTCCCAGCTACCAAAACCTTGGAGCTGGGGGAAATGCTGGCAGTTGCTTACAGGAGCCATCTCTCTAGTCCCTCCCCTTACTACCAAAAAAACCCACCACACAAAACCACAACATATCCATTATATTCCTCAATAGAAAATAAGCATAAGCTTCTCAGAGTCAATAAACATGGAGACTGGACAACTACAGATTAGTATGAGATAGCCATATAACATAGAGGAAGAGGATTCAGAAATTAAGAAGTTCTCCAAGAAAAGCTTTTTCTGAAAAAGTGCCTCCAAGTACATGACAGCCAAACAGTTGTCCAAAAACTTTTCTACCAATTTGTTGTCTTTTGGGTTTTACAGGAATGTCTGCTAGAAACAAATTTCCGAAGGTAGAATAGCAAGTCTGTAGCAAGAAGAGAGCACAAAGCTAGAATATACCCTTAGGAATGAGATACTCTATGCCCAAGCTTGCATGACATTTAATCACATTTTCAGAGGCATTTGTTTAGGCATTCTCTAAGCTGCTGGCTCTGCATGTGGAAGGTCCCCCTCCTCTGAACTCACTCCAGCAGGTCGAGGTCTTTTTTATGTTGGGGGTGCCAGAGCTGAACACAGTACTCCAGATGGGGTCTCAAGAGCAGAGTAGAGGGGGAGAATCACAGAATCACACAGAATCACAGAATCACAGAACGTTAGGGATTGGAAGGGACCTCGAAAGATCATCTAGTCCAATCCCCCTGCCGGAGCAGGAACACCTAGATCAGATCGCACAGGAACGCATCCAGGCGGGCTTTGAATGTCTCCAGAGAAGGAGACTCCACAACCTCTCTGGGCAGCCTGTTCCAGTGCTCTGTCACCCTCAACGTAAAAATGTTTTTTCTCATATTCAAGTGGAACCTCCTATGTTCCAGCTTGAGCCCATTGCCCCTTGTCCTATCACTGGATGTCACAGAGAAGAGCCTGGCTCCATCCTCCTGACACTCACCCTTCACATATTTATAAACATTGATTAGGTCACCCCTCAGTCTCCTCTTTTCCAGACTAAAGAGACCCAGCTCTCTCAGCCTTTCCTCGTAAGGGAGATGCTCCATTCCCTTCGTCATCTTTGTGGATCTGTGCTGGACTGTCTCCAGCAGTTCCCTGTCCTTCTTGAACTGAGGGGCCCAGAACTGGACACAATATTCCTGATGCGGTCTCACCAGGGCAGAGTAGAGGGGGAGGAGAACCTCTCTTGACCTACTGACCACCCCCCTTCTGATACACCCCAGGATGCCATTGGCCTTCTTGGCCACCAGGGCACAGTGCTGGCTCATGGTCATCCTGCTGTCCACCAGGACCCCCAGATCTCTCTCCCCTACACTACACTCCAACAGGTCAGTACCCAACTTATACTGGAACCTGGTGTTGTTCTTGCCCAGATGCAAGACTCTACACTTGCTCTTGTTAAATTGCATGAAATTTTCCCCTGCCCAAATCTCCAGCCTGTCTAGGTCTCGCTGGAATCACCTCCCTTGACCTGGTGGTCACACTTATTTTGATGCAGCCCAGGATACAGTTGTCCTTTTGGGCTGCAAGTGCACATTTGCTGACTTACATTGAGCTTCTCATCAACCAACATGCCCAAGTTCTTTTCAGGGCTGCTCTCAATCTGTTCTCCACCCAGCCTGTATTTATGCTTGGGATTGGCTTGACCTGCATGCAGGACCTTGCACTTGGCCTTGTTGAACTTCACGGTGTTTTCACAGGCCCAACTCTCAAGGCTGTCAAGGTCCCTCTGGATGGCATCCCTTCTCTCCAGTGTGTTGACCGCACCACACAGTTTGGTGTTGTTGGCAAACTTGCTGAGGGTGCATTCAGTCCCACTGTCCAAGTCTCCGACAAAGATGTTAAACAACACTGGTCCCATTACTAACCCCTGCGGAATGCCACTCGTCACCAGTCTTCACTTGGACACTGAGCTGTTGACCCCAACTCTTTAAGTGCGACCATCCAGCTAATTCATTGTCCACCAAGTTGTCCTTCTGTCAAATCCGTGTCTCTCCAATTTAGAGACAAGGATATCAAAGGCTTTGCACAAGTCCAGGTAGATGATACTGATCCAACGCTTTTCTCTGGGCAACCTGTTCCAGTGCTTGTTCTTTTGGTGAAGAAATTTTTCCTAATATCCAGCCTAAATCTCCCATGATGCAACTTGAGGCTGTTTCCTCTTGTCCTATCACTTTTTACCTGGGAAAAGAGACCAACACCCACCTTGTTACCACCTCTTTTCAGGTAGTTGTAAAGAGCCATAACATCTCCCCTCAGCCTGCTCTCCAGACTAAACAACACCAGTTCCCTCAGCCACTCCTCACAGGACTTGCTCTTTAGATCCTTCACTAGATTTGTTGCACTTCGTTGGACGTGCTCTAGCACCTGTGCATCTTTCTTGTAGTGAAGCACCCAAAACTGAACACAGTATTTGAGGTGCAGCCTCACCAGTACTGAATATAAGGGGTCAATCAGTTTTCTAGTCCTGCTGGCCACACTGTGGGACTTCACCACCTGCTGTGGTCCAAATGTGTGTTGATCAGAGCAGGCAGAGATCTGGAGGTGGAAGTATCAAACTAAACTTTGGATTCACCATACATAGCTTGAAGGGTAATGTCTACTAACGTATCAGAGGGCCAAGAAATATCTGATACTTCTCAGAATTGTTCGTATCTTCTGATATTTAAATGTGCAAATAGAATAACTGAACTTCTAAAAATATGTTTTCAGAGTACTGTCTTGTAACATGCATGACTTTTTCTACAAATCTGTATTCATTTATATCAGTCATGTTTCTTTTAATACAAGTCCATTTGTGAAGTTGGAAGTTTGCACATCTGTTTCAGAGAAACAATATGGAAACAATAGAAACCTTCTCAAATTTGTGGTACTGAAATGAAATCCAAGACCACTTATAAATATAATCATACTTGGAGTGCTTAGGTGGTAAAGGTAATTTTAGTAATTTCAGTATGCATTTGAACCTTTTGTGTACTAAAAAATAATTTGAGACACTTTCCAATTTGTATTAGGAAGCTTCTGGAGGAAGAATTTCCCACTCATTCTGGCAAGTTGTTAGAAAAATTCCTCAGGTCTGTTATTTTTTATTAAAAATTTAAACCTAAACTTCAAAATATAGAACAGCTTTTTACATGAAGGAATGTATACAGATAGAAGAAGTGTTTACCATCATTGCAATACTAATCAAATTGCAAATCAATAATCAGCATTACGTTGAGTTTGTAAAATGGTAGTGTCTTGAGATGATCTGAAGGCCTCAGAGTAAATGGTCCTCCTCTCATTTGGTAATTAAAAATATTGGTTTTACATTTGTTTTCATCCTGCAGATGGAGCTCGGGTGCTACACATTCCTGGTTACCAGCTTTTAAAAATTTTCAGTACTGCTTGTTTACAAGACATGCAGTATCCAAATAGAGTACAGTTGACTGTACAGTTTTTCACTGTTTAGTCAACAGTTTCAGTTGTGTCTTTATAACAGATGTGCTATTAAATAGCAATATGAAGTAGGTGTCTAGAATATCTAAACTACAGAGGAAGAGAAGTTGACTTTTCTTTTTGAGTAGTTATCATCACTTGGATTTAATTATTTGTTTGTGTTTTCTGTTGCATATTTTCCTCCTAATAGTTCTATGAGGTACAGTTGAACTAGGTGATCACATTTCTTTTTGGCTTATAACCCAAAAAGTACCAGGGAAGGTACTGTACTCGTTTTAGGTTGCCTGACCCTTCTTCCAGAGATCGTACACTCTCCTTTTTTCCCTGAGTCCCAGGAAAAGCTCTCTGTTTAGCCAGCCTGGTCATCTTCTCTGCCACTTTGTCTTTCTACAGATGGGGACAGCCTGTTCCTGTGCTTTTAAAACCACTCTCTTGAGGAATGTCCAGCCTTCCTGGGCCTCCTTGCCCTTCAGGACAGTCTCCCAAGGGACTCTCCCAACCAGCGTTCTAAACAGCCTAAAGTCTGCCCTTCCGAAGTCCACGTTAGTGGTTTTACTGGCACCTCTCCTTACTTCACCAAGCCCAAGACAGCCTCCAACCACCACATCTCCCACCAGTCCTTCTCTGTTTGTGAACAGCAGGTCAAGCAAGGCACCTCCCCTGGTAGGCTCACTTACCAGCTGTGTCAGGAAGTTATCTTCCACACACTCCAAGAATCTCCTAGACTGTTTCCTTTCCACTGTGTTGTATTTCCAGCAGATGTCTGGCAAGTTGAAGTCTCCCACAAGAACCAGGGGGAGCGATCGGGAGGCTTCTGCCGGCTGCTTATAGAATGTCTCATCTGCTTCCTCCTGCTGGGAGGGTGACCTACAACACACTCCCAGCAGGATATCAGCCTTGTTAGCCCTTCCCCTCATTCTTCCCATAAACATTCAAACTTATCATCACCATCCTTAATTTCTATGCAATCAAAACACTGCCTAACATATAGAGCCACCCCACCTCCTCTCCTTCCTTGCCTATCCCTTCTGAAGAGTTTATAGCCATCCATTGCAGCGCTGCAGCTATGAGACTCGTCCCACCATGTTTCTGTGATGGCCACTAGGTCATAGCTGTTCTGTTGCACAATGGCCTCCAGCTCCTCTTAGTTGTTGCCCATGCTGCGTGCATTAGTGTAGATGCACTTGGGCTGAACTGTCAAATCCACTCCTACCCCTGTACTTGGCCCTGGTGTGGTCACACCTTGAATCCTGTGTTCAGTTTTGGGCCCCTCACCACAAGAAGGACATGGAGGTTCTGGAGTGGGTCCAGAGAAGGGCAACGAAGATGGTGAAGGGTCTGGAGCACAGGTCTTATGAGGAGTGGCTGAGGGAGCTGGGGTTGTTTAGTCTAGAGAAGAGGAGGCTGAGAGGAGACCTTATCACTCTCTACAACTGCCCGAAAGGAGGTTGTAGTGTGGTGGGGTGCTGGCTTCTTCTCTAAAGTAACAAGTGATAGGACAAGAGGAAATGGCCTCAAGTTGCACCAGGGAAGGTTTAGGCTGGATATTAGGAAAATTTATTCACTGGAATAGTGATCAGGCATTGGAACAGGCTGCCCAGGGAGGTGGTGGAGTCACCGTCCCTGGAGGTGTTCAAGAAACGTGTAGATGTGGTGCTTAGGGACATGGTTTAGTGAGTTAGATGGTGCTGGGTTGGACTTGGTGATCCTTGAGGTCTTTTCCAACCCTAATGATTCTATGATCACTGACTATCATAACGAGATGAATAGTAATAGTAGCTATATTGCCACGTCTTTGCATTTCTAGTTTTTCTCGTATGCATGTTGCTTCTCATAGGTAAAATAAAAAAAAAATCTCATGGAGCTTTATACATCTCCTGTGTGTGTATATGTAAGAAGTTACTTGCTTCATCCTCAAAACAGAAGTCTGTAATGCTTTTTGAGGTGTAATTCCTCTGACTTGTTTTTCTCTATTTGTTAAAAGACAGGATGAAATAACTAGTTTACTTAGAGATGTATATACACTTGTCATTGAGACACACTAGTAATAAGTACAGTTAATAATTCTAGGCAGTCATGCTCAAGTTCACACTCAAGTTGTCCGGGAGCACTGTAGAATAAGCATATGAATATGCATATAATTAAGACACCACAACATTTTTTTAGCATCTGAATAAACATTAACACACTGAGCATGCAAGGTTGCTTTCCTAAATTGCTCTCATAGTATTGTGGTTTAGAACAGCCACAGGTAATTTTGTGTATGGTATCATGGAAGTCTTTTAAAAGACCTTTGAATCAAGATTTCTTCTCTTTATAAGTCTGTAGTTGTTATAAATGAAGAATTGAATATTTTTCTAAATTAAAAGTTCGATATTTTTTGTTAAGAAATTAATGATATATGGTAGAATGTTTTGTTATAAATGCCTTTACTGTGCACTTGTTACCTTGTGCTTATAAAGCAGGCATTATAGTGCAAAGAAATAAAAATAATTCTGAAGACTCACATGATTCTAGAGTCGAAGAATTATTCTCATTCTTGTAATTGTTGAAAATCTGTAACTTCTTAGTTATTTGTAGCAGTTACATTTCCATACATCTATGGGATGTATTCGAGGGTTCTGAGACTGGTGTACAAGTTTGCTGTCTATAATCTTCATTGCAAGGTGGTTGAGGTCATTACAAGGCTCCAGTATCTCATCTTGTGTTCAGGAAGATACTTTTATACTTTTTTTGTGAATATTGTTTGTAACTAGTGGCAATGTGAAAAGAATGCCTTATACTTATAGCTACTTATTCACTTTGGAATGTGAAGTTTATCTGTTTCTATATAGAACTGTGGTGTTATTTCTTCATAATAATTACTACTTCCTATTTATTAACTGTATTTCTAATAGTGCTAGCATTTTCTTAAACCAGGTATATAACTCTATAACTATCAGGCCTTGCACAATAGTAGAGCTTGTCTCCTTGATTTCCAGTGTAGCACCAGGATATATAAATTGTACGTTAATAAGAGTGACTTGAGTTCTTGAATACAAACTTTTTTACAACTGACTTTGAACTTCACTGTACATGAAAAACTACTGCTGTTTTCATATAGCAAATTCAGGTATTCTGTTAATGTTGTTTTAAGCCTAAGGAGACCGTTAGATAAACTGTGTATTTTATGCCATGATTTACTGCCAGTTACCCCTGTATTGAGCTCACTGTTTGGCTACATCTGAACAGGAAAGGCATTCAGGCATGAATTGTACACTCAAGAGAGTGTAGTTTGGTTGATATTTAGTCAGTGAGTGTAATCTATTCTAGTATTTAGATACCTTACCCCTAACAGTACCTCATCCAGTTTCAAATTTTAATTTGTCTGGGTTCAGCTTGCAGACTGTGAATTTTTTTGCTGTGTCTTTTTCATTGCAGAATGCCAAATTTTCTCTACTTTCTTTCATTTTGCTTGTATTCTAATTGAGTCCTTTTTGATGAGCTGTACCTGTTGAGTTCTTTAGTCTTTCACTGTAAGATTTTTTTTCTAGTCCTCAAATCACTTTGTGACTTTTTTTTTGTTGTTGTTCCTTCTGCAGTTTTTCAACATTCTTTAAAGAGTTTTGATCAGTAATCTCTTACTAGCCTTACTAGTACACAGAGAGCTACAGCTTTTTTTTCTTCCACATCCCAGTTTATTCGTACAATGTCCACACCAGCCCTTCTTAACAATATTCCACTGATACTGCTGATGTTGCTAGGGCATTTGAGATTATTTTCAGTCACCACTCTCTAAGAACTTGTTTCCCATTTTGTACACTTGTTATGTTTTCTACTTCCTAGATTTTGGCAATTATTTGATTTCAGCTTTTGTTTTATTGAGCAAGCCCAGGTTGCCCAGCAATCCTGATAGGAGAACTTGCTCCTGTGACAGTTGTGTGATTCACTAGTAGTGGATTTAGTAGCAAGTTCCCTGGAGTGAGCAGATATATTTCCAGTCAGTGGTTAATGTCTCATTGGCAACTATTTTAAGAAGTAACTTTGTAACCTAATTCTTATAATGAAGATTTTCTTTCAGCCTGATTTGAGTTTATTTTTTTTAAGGACTTCATTACTTAAAAGTACTGGGAAGCAAGTTTTCTTGATTTCATATAGTAAGGGGGTTATTTGGGTTGACTCTAAAATTAGCCAAGTTTGCAACCAGTCAGGAACTTACACTGAATTCTACTAAGAAACTCCCTGGTAGCATTATGTCAGAATTGGTATGCTACTCTGAAAGCTTTTTTGGGTTTGACCAGTATGATTTTTCTGTGTGAAAGTTTTACTGGATTATTATATTGAAGCTTGGTTCAAAAACTACTTTTTAATGCCTATTTAATCCAGTACCAGATTTTTTTTAAAAAAGACCTTGCTTCATAATCCATAAAATTCTAACCAATATTTCTGGAAAAGTGCAAAGGCTCATGTAATGCTGAATTTCAAGGGAGCATGTAACCGGAAAATCCTTCTTTCTAGTGCTATTTCGATGCCGAGTATAAAAATGTTTCTCTTTAATCCTAACCTTTAGTGGCTATTATTGCACGGAATGTATTTAGTACTGTTCTAAGCATTCTACTGTTTCTTCAGTAGTTAATAGATTTGAATTTCTGTTTCTGCTCTTTCACTCTTGGCTTTAAAGGTCATTTGAAAATCTCTTTGGAGAAGCAGTACCTCTGTGATGGCAAGTACTGTGTATAGAAAATACACTGATATTCATACAGAGCAGTATGGCAGTATTTGAGTCTTCCTTTTTTTCTGTGACTTCCAATCAACCTGTTTCCAAGCAGAGTTTCATTAGGTTGGTCATTTGCCTTAGATACAGTAGATTGTGAACACTGTCTGAAGTAGACAGTTTTCCTTGTTAATTGTATGAATTCTAGAGAACGTATTAATTCAAGTGTGTGAACTTGTCTGCAAACACCTGGGAAGGACACAGGAGATATTATTTCTACTTCACGCAGGTAGTGCCTACCTAAATATTTTCAGTATACATGAAGACAATGTTCTTTCACTAGAGGAACACTTTGCAGGAATCTGGACGAGACAGCCTAAATAGAGAGGTAAAGAATTTGGAGTATCAGCTATGAGGGAAGGATTAAGTTATTCCATTAATTATGAATTGACTTTATGGCATGAGAATACAGAAAGCTGGTGCCACATGTCAAGATCAACACATTTTCCTGGTTTTACTCTGAATGTAGTGCTCCTGCATCCAGTCTTTGCCACACGTATGCCAAACTCAGCTCAAACTTGGACCTGGGACATGCTTTAAGTGAGGCACTACCTTTGAAGAATTTAGAGATTATGTCAGAAATTAGGTAGTCAATAGAATAGTCTATGAAATATTATTATACAGCATAGTAACTGGTTGACACTGAAAGTCCATTGTAGTGGTTCTGATTTATGCATGTCTCCTGAGGTTTGCAGGTGGAACTGTCTTGAATCCTAAATACTTTTAAGTCTGTGTTACTTGAGAGAACATGTCTGTTGTGCTTTATTGCTGCAGCTATGGTAAGCAGATGTGTGTGAGCTGGAGCTACCTCATGGAAAAATGAAAACTTTTTTTTTTTCTACCCTGTGGTATTGAGAAAAAGCACAGAAACAAATGTATGGGAATTCATTGTCTAGGTATCAAAAAACAGTGGGAATGGCGTTGGTGTAAGCTAAGTTAATGTGACTTCCATGAAGAAGTCTGAAATATGAATTTGTTTTGATGTATTCTTTTAAACTAGTGCTTAAAATTATTTCTGTTAAATTCCAGTTTGGTTGAGTGTGTGTCTAATGAACGTAGTAGCTGTTTTAAGCTTCTGCCTTTGGAAAATCCAAACATATAAACTTCCACATAATTTATGCTTGTAATTTATAAGCTGAACTTTTTTTTTCTTTACATCTGCTTGTGGAGATGTCTTTGCAAATTAGATTCCCAGAAAAAGAATGTTAGATATTTTTATGGTGCTTTGCTTGGTCTTAACTATGGCTAATGTTAAATTAGAAAATCACACACACAAAAATTCACTTTAGATATAAGAGGAAAATAAAAGAGGTTTAATCTTGTGTATTTCAAGAGTGTCTGAAAGATGGAAAATGGTTTCTCAATCTTTTGCTGGTATTGATATCCTAACTTTGTAGTGAAACCATACACAGACTCACCCACAGACCATGTAACACCTTACAGTCATACTTACCTACATGTCAGATGTTTGTTTTGATAGGCTTCTGCATTGTTTTGTGTGTTTTGTATGCTTTGAGTGACTTGTCACAGCATATAAATTCAATGTGGATTTGAAACCAAAGTGCTGATTTATAAATTGCTTTTTATTGACAGTCATATGGAAATTGCTCACTTTTGCAAATGTTTGCATGATGTAATGATTCCAGTGAAACTATTCATGTAAAATAACAGTTCATAGAAATAAGCCTGAGAACCACGGAAATTTCTTTGGACTGGAATTTGACAATAATTATGTGGTATGAAGGATAAAGGAGAGGAAGGAATATTTTGTCTAAATGACAGATAAACTCCTTACCCTTGGGATTGAGTGACCTTTTTTTTTTTTTCTAATAAGGCTGTCTCAAGAGATTATTGCCTTCCTTTCCTGTCTCCTTGGCCACTTTTTCTTGCCATTTTTTCCTCAGTTAGAGTGTTACAGTTGCCTATGGAGTTTCTTGAAATATAGATCCTTATACAATCCCAGTAAAGCAAATAAAAAAATTCAGCTACAAAGCCAGGACCAGAAGTAAGCTGTCAAAGACAAGAGACTTTTAAGCAAGCTTTAATGCTGTAGAAAGTGTGCATGACCTTCTGTCCGCAGCACACTGCAAAAAAAGATACAGACCAAGCATTTTGCTTGGGTTAGAACCCTAAGTGATTCTCGCTTTTGATTAAATCCTTACGTGTTTTATCAAGTCATTTTTATTAGGATTTTTCTCATCATTTCAAGTTATATCACAGTACTAGTGCTTTTAAAATACACTTAGTTGATGTTTTCTTTTGCTTTACATACTTCTTTTCCTTTATGCATGATAGATCACTCACTTCAGTCTGACTAATTTTCTTTAAGGAAAGCAGTGATATTTGATTTAGCGAAGTGTGATGTTTTAAATTTTATCCATTCTTCTTTATGAACTGTGGATCAGTTACTTTTTGACTGATGAGGTTCTGGTTTTAATTTTCTGAAATGAAAAGAATTATAATCTTTTTCTTTGGTAAAAATGAATCCTTAAGTTATGTGTAAATTTAAGAAGCTAGTGTGTTCCTTTCTATTTGCATTTTTATATTTTGTTTAAGAAATATGTCAGACTTGGATAACTGACATACAGAAAAGCAAGATTACTTCAGAATTGGTTTCAGAAATACTTTATTTATCTGAATAAGACCATTTACTTAGCTGAGGATTGCATGACTCATGTATTCTTTCTGAAATAATGTAGATTTTTCTGTATTCTTTACCTTAATAGCATTCATTGTAAAGATAAAATAGTCCCACACATACTCTGTAGAATTAATGATTGGCAGTGACTTAAAAGCAGACTATACTGTATTAAACATAAACTGAGATTGTTTGGGCACAAAACCCAGAATCCCAGCTCTGAGATTTTTCTTGGCTAAGCATCAAAGCATGTTAATAGGTATAGTGTTAGCCTGGGACAAAGATGGGATTGTTACTGTGGTATATTTCATCCTGCTGCTACTTGGCAAGAGTCAGTGTATTTTTAGGTGAAGTTTGTGTGTGCATTTGTCTAGTCACCTGGAAAAAAGGATGCGTAGATGACCCGTGAAAATGCAGTTAGAATGATGGAAGGTGAGAATGTGTAATCCTTATTATACAGTGAATTGTTAGCATTGTACTGTGGGCAAGATAACATTTCAAAGGGCTGGAGTGCTCTCAGTTGTTTAGCTGCACATGAGATTTTTTTTTTGGGGGGGGGTAACATAATAAGGATTTAACAGTGGTATAGCCATGTACTTTTTAATTGCAAAGTGTTCATGCTCCATTTCCTTTCTTTGTTTCAGCAGGGTTGAGTAGCATGGGAAGAGACATTTTGAGGTTTTAGTTTCTATTACAGAATACATTTCTTGTAAATACTAGCAGTACATCTTAAAGTGATACTGCAGTGAAGGATGACTGCAGTATGTTCGAACATTTTCTTTATTCATCACATCGCTGTTTGTTTCTAGACAGTCAAGTTTTGGTATCATATAGTATTTTTATAATTTTATGTGCCTTCCTACAGAGCCAAATAGGTAATAGGTACTTTTAATATAGTGTAGAGCAAGTCATGTTCATTATCAGACTCCGATTGTGAAATCTTTATAATTAATAATGTTTCATGAATAAAAATAAGTGAAATTCAATTCTTGCCAAAGTTTTGTGTAAAGTTTTTGATTGTTAGTAGTGAGTAGTAGCTGTTGCTAGTTTGGTAAATAACAAGCCAAAATAAATTACAAACTGTGAGCTGAGCAAATTTGATTTGGAAGTCTTTCACCTGGTGAAGATAACTGCTACTAAGTTGATTACTACGTTGTGGGTTTTTTGTACTCCTAAGATTGTAGCTACTACAATGTCTTAGATAAAAAGATATATTTCATATTATTCTCAATCCTGTTTTATCAAAGTGAAACATGTTGGTCATTTTTAGAGTCCAGGTCTTCACCAGGTTGTCTGCAAGTCCACCTATCATCTTTGCTGTTAAGTGCAAAAATAGATTTTCCATCATTTTTTGGGGGAAGAGCCTTAGCAAATTGTTGCCTTTCTAAGCCCATTTGCTCTTTGGCCTGAAAATACAATTTCTAATCAAAGCATCAGCAGCATTACAGTGTTATCTTAGGAATTTACATCAACTCATCACTATATAAATCAATAGTGGTATTCAGCTATCTTATCAAGGTTTCTTTCTTCTTCTACTTTGGTCAACATGGGAGCTCGGCTCTTTTTCTCTGAGAACTGTGCAGAGTAGGGTTTTTCTGTTGCGTCTTTCATTTTTGTTGTTTTGGATTTTTTTTACAGAAAGCACTCTTCTCCTTTTCTTTGTTGTTGTTCCACAGGTATATAAGCAGCCTTTCCAAAACAAGCCACTGTACAGGACCTTTTCTAGGAGGTTTCCTTTACTGCTATATATGTACAGCAATATCATTTTCTGATTCTTTGCCATTAACTTAATTTAATCAACCAGATTTTTAGTCCTTTCCCTACTGTTGTTGGGCTTCTACTCTGTTTTTGTTTGACTGTCACTTTGCTTTGACAGTTGGGCTTACTGGAGATCACTTACGTTGCTGTTTCCTTTGTAAAGTTTTCATTTTTCAGTTTTCTTTGCTGGCTGTTCCTCACAGCACTTTACATTATTGGGGGAGGCAATTGCTGCTGGGAGTCTGTTGTTGAATTAGAGTTGAGATCTACTGCAGAATATTTACTCTGATTACAAAATTTTTTGCATAGTAAAATGGTGGTTATTTCATTTGTGATGCATCAACTTTTTAAAATCACTTTGAAATTTTTAAGTTAAATGCTATCTGCCCTTAAGAACAATAAAAATTTGATTTTCCATCTAAAAGTATGTTTAATTTTTGTGAATACATTCATATCTGCATAATTTACCTTCTTCTGAATGTGGGCATAGACTATTTCATGAAATTTTGAAGATTTTTTTTGCCAGTGTGCTCATGTTTAAATCTGTTTTCTTTGAAAATAGTAAGAGGAATAATTTGAGATGAGCTTTTAATAGCTAATGATGGTGGTTGCTTTAGTCTGCTTCTTTTATTTTGAGGGGCTGTTTTAAAGGTTCTTCACAGTACACATTAATTATAGACTGTTAGCTGCACTGCTGCCTGCATACTTCTAGTGGATGTTGTATGAATCTTAAAGACGTGATTTCAAGAATGCCATTTCAGCTGAAATGATTCTTCGTAAATCTTTCTTCAATATTTCTGGCAGTTAGAATTTTGTTGAAGGCATTTATTCTTCTAGCTTAATAGATAATACTTATATTTAAAAGAAAAAAAAAAACTAGTGGTATTTTATAGAAGAACCAAACCCCTGAGCATTGTGGACCATATTTATAGGTTAGCATTCCTGGACTAAGTTCTGCAGTGAACTTTACAAATCCAGACTTGCAAAAGTCTTTCAGTTGTTCTTTCTGATTTCTTGCTCATATGATAATAGTACTGTTTCCTTGCAGTTGTGAACTCCCCCGATGAGAACGCTGTAGTTGGGTTTTAAGTTGAAAATATGTAGCGGATTCTATGGAAGTCAAAGCAATGTATCTGTTCTGTTTCTCCCATTTTTATTTTAAATGGTAGTAGTTGCAATTGCAGTCTTTGTTTTGTTGTTAGTTTATTGCTGGTTGATGGATTTTTGCCAGCATATTGTTAAAAATTTATGTGCTGTTTCTGCAAAATCTATCATAAATAATGTCAATTTAGGTTCAGGTTTTATTTTCCATTGGTTTTTTTTGTAAAAGGTGAATGTGATTATATGACATGATGTTTGGCTTTCCACATGAACAATTTAAATATTTTATAGGTAGCAAAGAAATGGAAGTACTATTAATAATTCCCTTCCAGATCAATCATTTTAGCATTATTTGTTCAGCTTCACAGTTTCAAAATTATTTTATATATAAATGACAACTCTCTGCTTGCATACTGTCCCAGTTAAGATTACACGTACTTCACTTAAGTAGTAAATCATTTTAGTTGCAAAACATTTGTAACTTCAATTTTTTTATTAGTTGATCGGCTATATTTTCAATGCAGACCTGCAGCCAGTGATGATATGTATTGGTTTCTGTCACTTTGTGCTGATCTCTTGAATTTTATATTGAATGACACTAGTGTAAATAAACATATGGCACTGTACATGGAGTTTACAGTCACAGAGGCAATAAAAATTATTACCTCCTTTTGAAAACATACCTGCATTATACTGAAATGCAGCCTTACTGAGAATATTGATAGGATAGCAAGTATGACTAATATTCTGTGATATTTTTATATTTCAGAATTACATGCTCATGAACACACTTCAGTGCCCTGTGTGCTTGTGTAATCTATTTTCATCATAGATATTTATGCAAAATGTTTTCATAATAAAGTATCAACAATTTTGAGATTTGTGTGTGTGTGTGTGTGTGTGTGAATGTATCTTTACTGCTACATTTTGGTAAGGAATTTGGAATTTGTTTTCTTTTACCCTCCATTTTCTTTCTATGGCTTTACTTCCTTGAAATGAGTGGTAAGTTGGATAACTTTCTTGAAGCTCAAGTTCTTGTGTCTTTGAGGATATAGGGGTTTATTTGAGAACAAGGGAGTAACATATGGCACTTTCAGCATAGATACTCCAACCTTTTACTGTCATGATTTCTGTAATTAATAGTCTTACTGTTCACTGAGTCTGAATTCAGTAAAAGTGACTAAACATGGTAATAAGTATTACAACACATTTTAGGAATTATGTTTTGAGGTATGAGCTTTTGAGGTTCATTGCTGGACAGGCTTTTTGTTGGTCAAGAGTCAAGAATATTCACAAACTGAAATACTCCCCCTTTTGATCAGAATCGTTTACACATAATTAAGGCAAAGCTATGTAAATAAAATGATTTTATTTTTTTTAGAAGAAACACTGTGTAAGCTTTTTACTGTTCCGTAAAAAGTCTATACAGGCTGATTTCTGTTTCTTATAATCACTTGACCTCATATTAAGTTGAAGCATGTAGAATTTTGTAGAGTTTCATAAGTGTAAGCATGAAAAACTATTTTAGATGTTTTCTTAGAAATGTATCCCATGAAAATTATTATCACAAGCACTTGCATTATTTCTGGAAAAAGATCTTAAGATTTATTAATCAAGATTCTGGATAGAATTTGTGTCGGCAGGAATAAAGAAGAGCAAGCTTGAGTCCTTATAAGGGTATATCTACTTCTAAATAGAAGAAGCTGTTTATTTAATGAAAATGGAAAACATCCAAAAAGCCTGGACTTTGAGAGGATAATGCAGAAAAGACTGCTATGGTTATTTAATCCAGTGTTTTACCTAATAGAGCATACTACTTTCTTGAATTCTTTTATCTCACTCTTATCCTTTACTGGAAAAAAAAATCCCATTTTTATGTAGAGATTTATGCTGAAAGATAGCCCACTAAAGTTTTCTTTGGTGAAGTGCCTTTCTTGTTAAATAAATAAAAATGCTCCTTCTTTTTAGCCTGCCTTTTTGCTCATCTTAGGGCTGTTAGACCTGTTTTTACTCATCTGTTAGCCTTCTGTTAGCACATTTGTCTTCATTTGCAAATTGTGAACAAATCACCCTTGAACTTTGATAAATTAAGTAGATTGAACATTGAGCTTTCTTTGTGGCGTTTTACTGTTTCCCCAGTCTTCGTTGTGTGTAAACTTGGTCAGAAATTATTCTGTTTTCTTTCTTCACACAAGGTAGTTTGGCAGTCTCTCATTTCTTTATGTCTACAAGTAGTAGAAATAAAGTATTTTTTTCCTGGTTCTAAGTTAATGGTACTGCCATTTTTGCTCAGTAACAGTTTATCAATGTCAGGCTTACAACTGTCTTATGTTTTTTCTTTATAAGTATAACATTATGGTTTCCCCCTCTTCTTTCTGCCCCCACTTCTATAGAATTTCCCTCCTGTGTTATTCACAACCAGCATTCCCCATGGTTTAGAAATCTCTTTAAGTGTCTTTTAAAAAACACTTGGATGCAAATTGACTGGCAGTGTTGATTTTTTCGTACTGCTTAATTTTTAGTAGCTGTTCCTTCTATTTTAGGGTAACTCAAGAAGACAGAAAAATATATCATCATCAGACATCATATCTGGCTTTCTCAGAGTGCAGAAAGAGCTATTGAATCCTTTTTTCATTTCTATGTTGTTCGTCCTTTTCCATTTTTCAGACTTTGATCTGTAACATAAAAAGAAAATTTAGGAATGTTTGTTTTTCTATCTGCTCAAAGATGTGTACCTGTGTAACTTTATCTGTCTGTTGTCATAAGTAAATGGACAATCGTTATTTAATGATAACTTCTCTGTTTAAAAGTATTTTACTTTGTTAAAATAACATCCAAGGCCAAGTTAAAAAAAAGTTTTCCCTGTTTGGTACCATTTTTTATTCAGGCATTTGGCAGCAAATTATAAATAATCAGCTTCACCCTTTTCACTGTACATCTGTTTATTCTTTGTATTTCCTTGGACCCTGAGTATAAAATTAAAGATGCTGGTAAAATCAGTATTAAGGCTAAATATGATCATTTGGAGAATCTTTTTAAAGAGAACTGTTATTTCAAAATACTGTTTCTTTTATTTTCTGGTATGTTAAAAGTTGAAAATAGGTCTCTCTATAATTGAACACCTGACAGAAAACTGATGTGGTGAATTCTTGTAGTTTCTTCTTGTTTTGCTGGACAATGCCATGATAAAATGGTCTTTGTCCCAAGCTACCTTTACTAATAATTATACCAGGTATTGCCATTCTCTGTAGAGGGTGGCATTTTGTAGGGGGTGCCTTTGTTACCAAGAAGGTGTGTGCTACAGAAAAGCTATCCAGTCAGCTTGTTACTCTCAGGGATATCGGGATATTAGAGCATCTCACGTAAGGGGAAAACCCTGGTGATACAAATAGTTGTATTAATTGCAGTAGGAACAGTGGTACAAAATGCACAATTTCATGGAGCTGACTCTAGCCTGTGATCTTTTGTCTCTTACCATTAACTTCTTTCCTTATGGCATGTTTTCTAGTTCTCTTGGGTTCCAGAGCTCAGATAATTAGTGACACTGTCTCTTCCCTTTCCGCTAAATTAGGGGAATTGCTTTGAGGCATGAGAGAGAGAAGGGTCATAAAACTGGGCAGAAGAGAATAATGTAGCATGATCCTGTGCTGCTTTTTTCTTATCTGCCCATTTCTATCTAAGAGACATTACAGAAGAAAGTATTGCTGCAGGAGTGGGTAAGAAGGCAGTTCAAATTTTAGTGGATTTTGTGCAGTGCTGCAGGAATGTGGTTTAACCGTCTGCAAAGAGAACTCAGTTTTTAAAGTTGTGTGAACCATGTTACTAGAATGTGGAATCAAAGTTAGTAAGTCCTGCCCAGCCTATCAGGTGACATGTGGAGAAGCTTGTTGTCCTGGGTTAAGCTGAGACAGAGTTAACTTTCTTCATAATAGCTAGCTACACTCGTGGGGGTACTGATTGATGCTTGGCTGAACATGAGCCAACAGTGTGCCCGGGTGGCCAAGAAGGCCAACGGCATCCTGGCTTGCATCAAAAACAGTGTTACTAGCAGGAACAGGGAGGTAATTGTCCCCCTGTACTCGGCATTGGTGCGGCCGCACCTCGAGTACTGTGTTCAGTTTTGGACCCCTCACTGCAAGAAAGACATTGAGGCCCTGGAACGCGTTCAGAGGAGGGCAACGAAGCTGGTGAGGGGTCTGGAGCACAGGCCTTATGAGGAGCGGCTGAAGGAGCTGGGATTGTTCAGCCTGGAGAAGAGGAGGCTCAGGGGAGACTCTATAGCTCTCTATAACTTCCTGAAGGGAGGTTGTGGTGAGCTGGGGGTCGGCCTCTTCTCTCGTGTAATCAGTGATAGAACTAGAGGGAATGGTTTCAAGCTGAGACAGGGGAGGTTCAGGCTGAACATTAGGAAGTATTACTTCTCGGAAAGGGTAATCAGGCATTGGAATGCACTGCCCAGGGAGGTGGTGGAGTCACCGACCATGGGAGTGTTCAAGAAACGTTTGGACGTTGTGTTGAGGAATATGATTTAGCTGGGAAGTATTGGTGATGGTTGGACTAGATGATCTTCTAGGTCTTTTCCAACCTTGATAATTCTGTGATTCTGTGATTCTGTATTCTTGCACATGTTCTTAGAGCAATGTATTTGACCATTTTGGACCATATAGTGGTGTGTGGGGTCAGCACGGCTTACTGAGTGTGTTTCTGGAACATCTAGGCTGTATTCAACCCAACTTTGAGAAAATTACTGCATAGTGCTGGTAACCCTCCAGAATGTGAAGACTTTATTAGAAGGTACTGTGCCAAAGTGGATTTGTGTATTTATCGGGTAAAAAGCCCACAAGGAGACCTCCCAGAATACTGGGGAGTCTTAATACCAGGCTATGCCAGTGTGTTGTTGCAAGCCAGCCTCAATCCAACTGACCTGATGGAAGGAACCAGTTATTGTTGGAGTTTGTGTCTGGTATTATGTCTCATTAAAGCAATTTTTGCCCTTTCCAGACTTCATCTGTCTCTAGAGATGACTCTTACAGGTGAGGCCTGTCAGCCTTCTGTTGTCTCACGTGTATGTCTTGTTAGATGCTTTGTCATCTGCTGCTGGATTCATATGGTTCTTCGGGTCAACAGTGGCTGGTGCTAGGTTGGACTAGTCATTCACGCCATGCCTCTGGCTCATTCAGTGTTGGATGTCTCTTTACTGAACCAATTGTACCAGGTTGTTCCAGGTTGTCATACATTGACTGGGGGGTCTGCACCATCTACCCCAGTGGTGGCTGATGCCTCCACCCAGATGTGTTGCCGAAGAGAGAGGCTGCAGGGCAGACCTCTGTCTGCAGAAAGTGCCTAGACCTTTTTCTTGGGGCAGGGACAGGCAGGGGACATGCCTTTAAAAGCTGTGACCAGTTGGAGGATCCCCTGCAGCAGGTGGCTGAGCTGCAGGAGGTGTTGAGAAGGCTGCAGAACATCAGGGAGGCTGAGAAGGAGCTAGATAGCTGGTTCTAGCGCAGTCTGCAATGGACGCACAGACCATGGGAAACAGCTGAGAACTCTACCAGCACACACAGAAAGGAGAAGGGCAAATAATGCAGAAGAATGGAAGCTTGCAATGGTAAGGACCAGCAGGAGGAAGGTTTCCCCCGAAGCCTGAGGTGCCCTTGCAGAACCGCTTCACCTCTCTGCAGACTGAATAGGAAAGATCAGTCACATCAGGAGAGATGCTGGATTTGAGTAAGACAGCCTGATCCACTCCTGGTATAACAACCAGCACAACTAAGAAAAGGCAACGGGTGATAGTAGTAGGCGACTCTCTTCAGAGAGGTACAGAGGTACCCATTAGTCAACCTGACCAACTCTCTAGAGAGGTGTGCTGCTTACTTGGGGCTCCCAGCCTTACTACCTGGCCTTTCATGGTCCACTGACTATTATCCACTGCAGTTGTTTCAAGTGGGTACCAGTGATACAGCCAGGAGCAGTCTAAGGAGTATCAAGAAGGATTACAGAGCCCTGGAAAAGGTGGTTAGATGTGTGCTGAGGATGTATTTGTAGTCTGCAATTAACATGAGGTTTTTCATAGTCCAGAAAATCCAAATTGTGATATCAAAATATTTTGTTCGTACTCCTTGTTTGGCTGTGTTCCAACTACTTTGTTTCTTGCATACTTTTTTGATAAATTTAAACTGACATATAATTCTCATTGCTCTTTTCGTTAGTTCTCATTTTGACTCATTGTGTACTTGAAAATTTGTGATCCTCTCAATAAAAGGGTTAAAGCACATTCCTTGACAACTTCCCCAGTTGGACAACAGCAAAGCATACCATAGTCACAGCTGGATAATTTCACAGCAAAATCACTTTTTAATGAGAAGTGTATCAGCAGTACAGAGCTTTTGAAGTTCTTCTTAAGTTTGGCTGATAAGCAGCCATACTGAGCTCATTGATGGAAAAGCATCATTTGCTGAACAAGCCTCATACTTAAGACTGGAAGTCACAGTTATGTCATTGCTTGGTTAATTGGCTGCACCTGTCACTTGTTAGCAGCTCTAATCCAGTAGTCTCTAAACCACGTGTTGAAAGGTCAGCAGGAGCAGGACAGAGCCTGGTACACTGGGAAGCATTGTTAGATGCAATCTTAGTTTCGCAACCTGTTGTGCTTGTTAAATTCAAATTCTCACTTTTCAGCTCATGACCTGAGCGTCCCGAAATGAGAATGTTGCAAATAACTTGAAAGTACAAGTACGTGGTTCTTTTCCCTCAAGGCAATGCTTAATTAGGAACACAATTTTTTTTAACAAAATATATTAAATTTGTGGGTTTGACTATTGCAGTGAAAGATTTCTTGTAACTTTGGTCTTGTTGAAGTTGGAATGTAATTAAAAATATAAATACGAAATATATAAATATAAAATTCACACGTACTTAGGGAAAAATGTCTCTCTATATATACATATACACACAACACATACACTATGTATTTGTTAGTATTTAGGGGTCCCTTCCATGTCACAGAATTTGAGTCCTCAGCTATCTCAGGTGCTTCTCATTCTGCTGCCTTTTGTCGCATAATCCTACTTGAGGGATAGAATTTTCAGTATAGTTATTGTATAAGAGTAATTATGTTGATATTTCCTGGTATTTATATATTTAAACTATCTTTTAATTCTAGTGCTTTTGGGCTAGTTAAAATAGTTTTGAGTTCTTCAATACATCTTGAAAGTACTTGCTTTCTGTGTATGTTCATATTGTGTATGCATTTTGAAAGTATATCTGAGTATCTTGCACTATAATTTGAGAAAACTTCTATGTTTTGCAGTTTTTCTACGTTTCATAATGAGCAAGTTGGTAAATTTGTTTAGACAATTTGAATAAGCTACTTAGATTTTTCTGCGCATAAATGCAGAATACTGGTGCATTACTGTCCTTTGTTTTAGAGGAACAATTCTCATACCATTAAATGGAACTTAGAAATTTAGAAATTTTCTAAGTTTAGAAATTTAATAACATTTTTTGTTATAAAGTATTTTGCTATTTTTTTATTGTATGCAAAACGTCACAGAAGATGTAATAAGACAGGATTTTGTTATTGATTGTTGTTGCTAAGAAAATAAGCAAGTTTAGCAAGTGGTACTTTACATTACTTGACTGATTCTCTTGTAACTTTCTTTATCAAATATGATTGTTCTTGTTAAAAATAATTATATGTACCATAATAGTGTAATACATGTTAATAAGTATGGGATGTTGTGTCAAGCTCACTCCAAACAATCACTTTGGTGACTGTTTAGATTCTCTTTCCATTTTTTCCTCTGCTTTTGAATATATTGCATTAGTAGGGTCACTTGTTGTAGCTTAGAATTCACAGAAATTTTTGAAACTACAGCATGTGATGACACTTATACTTTGATATAGGTGGCCTACATTATTATTATTATTATATTAAAGTAATGTATATTAGTTCAAAGTGGTCTTCAAATATTGTGCTTGGCCACTGTTGTAGTTTTGAACCTGGCGAGCAGCAAAACACGACAACAACAGCTTGCTATTTAATACAGTGCTATCAGGCCACTAGTTAAAAATTCTGCCTGGATGAATAGGTAAATCTGTAATTTCTTTTTAGAGGACAGGACATTATTTGTCCTTTCCGTAGGCTCTTTATGGAATCTGAAATTTTTCCTTAAACTTTTTGTTAGGAATTTAATAGGATTTTTTGTAAAGCTTTATGGAACAAGATTAGCTGCCAAATTCTGTCACTGTAAATAATATTAAAACTGTAGCCTGATCTGACCAAAATGGTCCCCGTTTTCCTTTAATATATGTAGGTAGTCCAAATGAAGATGCTTCAGCAAAAATGTCACTTCTCTGTCTTCCCTGTGAAGTAGAAATGACTTCATCTTCTCAGAAAACAGGAGAGGAGGATGGGTAGGAAGAACAGGGATGAGGGATGTTTTTAGAAATAGGCCAGGAAGTGAAGAGTCAGATGAATATGGTAGACAAAACCAGGAGGATTGAAGACCTGAGAAGAATATGAGGACCAGGCCAGCAAGGAGCACATGAATGAGAATGGCAGGATTAGACTGTGATGGGTAGGGACTTGTGAGAGAATAAGTAATGAAAATCAAGTGACTGACAGGATAGAGATGGAATGGATAGATAATGGAGAATCTGACTGAGGGCAGGATGAGTTTATTCTCGTTCGCTTTCTGACATGCACAGTTCTGAGATGGTCTCCTGGCCCCATGGAACACAGGAATCATGTTTCTTCAGGAAAGAGTATAAGCTGGTAGGGTTTTCATGACTGAATTAAAATTTTAATATTAATTGGGGGATTGTAACATCTAATTTGGATGTCGTTGGGTGTCTAGGGAATGGAGAATATTTCTGAATGCGTGTACATTAAATACTATCCAAGTACCCACATTTGTGATTTATTATTTCTGAAAAAAATTGGCAAGCAATAGCAGTGACTTTAAGTATAGCATGTCATTATTACACAAAGGGCATTATGGCAGTAGTCTCTTTAAAAGTATATGTGTAGTGGAATTAATTGTACATAGAACAGGTAACAGTGACTCAATCATTTGTGGCTGTTTTTGTTGTGGTAGAAGATAGGGGGCCGTGCTAAATTTTATGGATATATTTGCCTTCTTTAAGATAGCATCCTCAAACAAGTAAGTTGTATGGCTGTTTTAGTGACTAGAACACAAAATGGAAAAAAAATATTTTTACTGTGAATTGAGCTCAGCAATTGCATAATCACCTCCAGGAAAAGAAGATGGACTTAATGATTTAAGCTTTCTCTGAAATGCTATTTTATTAGAAAATAATTCATTTTTTTCCCTTTTTAATGCATATTATCTGTGAAAGATTCAAACTGACAGCTTCTTCAAGACTTAGGAATATTAATTGCAATTTATTTTGGAGTATTCTGATGATTTATTTTGTCATGAAGATGTGATCCAGTTTTCAGATTGTTTCATAGGTGCATAAAGTACTCAGTTTTTTTCTTGCAGTTCATCATTGAACAGTTTACTGTTCATTCACAGTATCTTAAGACAAATAATAAACCACCTCTTAGGTATGTTCAAATTGCTGTATGTTTTGAGTATAAGATATGGTATCTGAAACTAACCATTTTGTTTAATTACCCAAAGAAAAGCAGATTGTAAGATTTAAAACAAACAAATAGATCACTTCGGCCTTCTAAAATGTGAATTTGTATATCAGGTTTGTAATATGTTTGGAGTTAAAGTAACCTTTCATCAACAAAACATGTTTCTCTCATTTGCAAAAGTGACATCTGTTTGTGGCAGATTAAGGCATCGACTCTGATAGAGGGTAAATCAGAATACTTTATTACCCTTTTACATCAGTCTTTATAGCCTAGGCAGCTCCACACACATGTATGCGATGCGAGCAGTACTTCTATTGGTTAATTACCATTGTCCACATGCCCTGATTAGCTTAATGATTGACTGAGCCCTGTCTTCTACATTCTTGCGGTGTTTGCTAGTTCTCATTGGTTTCTGCCATGTCGATCTTTTTATACTTCCCTCTTTCGCCTGTTTGTTTGCTTGCTTCAAAGACAGAGCTTCATATTTTCAAGGTCAAGCCTTAATCCAATTTCTTCTTGTTCTACAACTGCTTGAATGAAAAATAAATATTTGGTTACTTAAAATATCTGTATTTTTAGTGTATGTATTTGTATTTCATGCTGAGGATAATATCTTTATGATAAATATTTTTAATGCAGAATGTAATTGAATTAAATGTGGCAATAACCTTCAATTGCTATAGAAGTGTAGAAACTGAATTAAAAGCAAATTACTATTATTTTTTAAAACAAGTGCATAATCCAATGAAAACAATCTTTTTAATTGAAGCTGTTGTTTTTTTTAGTGCCCAGAAAAAAGAACTGTAGTTCATAGAATTTTAACAGTATGTTAAAGCAATATTGAGACACCATCTTATGCCCTTCCTGTATAACTGAATTTAAACCTCTTTGAAAAATATACATGCCTACCAAGAAAACCATATTTATACCATTTTATATATTTATCTAAATCCAATGATAATTTTAAGGGATTACTATTACAATTAAAACTGTTAGAATCTTGTTGTTTTTATTTGGCAGTTCTTCAACAAAGATGGTCAAAATAATACAATCAACCTTAATTTGAGATGATTTTTTTAGTCACATAATATAGATTGATCTCTAGGTCAGATTGCTCTCCAGGTCAGTTTTACAGGCTGTCCCTCAAATCTTATCCGTAATTTGTGTGATCAGAGGTTTCTCCTGTGAAATTTTCAGTGGCCAGACAAAAGAGGAATTGTTACTGACTGTTACATGAATAGATGTTGGTTTCATCCACTTTTAAAGTTTAAGGAAGAAGGTGAGCCTGTTTAACTTGTTCAAGGCCATACAAAATAGTTATAGTTGGCATCTACAAAATTGTACCTGCAATCTGTCCATTGCAGATACATTGATAGAAGGTTATAGCAAAGCTTCAGTTTCAGTTGTAGCCTTTCCTGATGGGAAGTTTAAGGGATTAAGCAGCTGTTTTCATAGCTGTGTAACCAATAAGGTTGTATGATATTGGTGGGGGAAAAATGCATTCATGGGTGTCTGTTTTCATTCAAGCACTTCCTCCACAAATTCACTGCCCAGTAACCTTCAGGATCGCTGTGTTGTTTTTTCTCATTGACTGCTGCAATGGTAGTTGGAGCTTGTTGGCAGAAAAGGAGGGTTTTGAATGGTGGCTATTGTTCTATTCATGTTAGAGCCCTCTGGCTAGAGGATCAGCAAGAATGCCTGCTAAGATAAAATGACAATGTTGTCTACTGTTCATGGGAATAACTTGCTGATAAATTATGACAGTACGAAAGCCCTGGGGGCTGAGGATGGGAAAAGCTGTATTACCTTTCATGTATTGGTGAGCAAAATTCTTATTTAGAAGCTAATTCATCCATTAGTATCTATTAGGAAGTATGATTTCTAAGTGCATCTTGCACAATAAACCTTACTTATTTGTATTGTTATGGTTTATAAAATAATTCTTGAAATAATTACCAATCATGGGGTTCTCCTTCTGTCTCTCTGCTATTATGTCATTTTTTTGATGCCAGAAGATTTAAGGTATCATCTAATCCTTACAGGGCAAGGAGTTATGTAATGTTTATTAAATAAGTAATTTCCAGTACTCTTACTCAAACATGTATTCCAAAAGGCTAAATAAGAAGTTCCTCTCTTTCTCGTACCTCCAAATCTTTGAGTAATCCTTAGATTCAGCATAACTGTAGGCAAGGTTTGGTGCCATAATTGTTTCATCAGTCTCTACTCCAAAAGATACTCAGCTTGATTTAAATACATTTAGAACAAGTATTATTTATGATTATTATAGTATTATAAAAATGCATGCTTCTAAATACCTCTGGAAGTAAAATGTTCTGTGGGTTTCTGAAACATTTTAGTATGTACTGAAGATTGGAATTCTCAGAGAGTGGTATTTCAGCCTTACAGTAATGTGTGCTTTTAGAAATTTTATGACAATGTTGAAACTGTTAACTCTTAGGAACTAAGTTTTTACCGTACTTCTTAAAGATGTATTTCTAGGATTCATATGCATTTGAAGAAGATAATATAGTAAATATTCTTTTAGTTCCCGCTTTTTTTCCTGTCTTGAGTAATCTTTCTTACATAAAATCATTGCATTGTAATTATTGGTCATTCATTTCTATACTGAAAAACTTTGAGTGTGTATAGTACTGAAATTGGTGAACTACAGATGTTTATGTTGTGGCTGGGTAGTTTTTCAAGAGTGAAAGTCTTGTCACATGGAGTGAACAACCATTCTGAATAATAGAATTAATCTGTTACATTTCAAGTTCCTACTGTGATTGTACAGTCAGATTCATAGCCATGTATCTGGTTACATCTGTGAAACTCCATCAAGTTTGTGAGGCTATCCCTTACCTTAAGATCCAAATAATGTGTATTGTAATCTGAAAGAGTGAAATGAAAATTATGTTCTTAAAGTACTTGCAGGTGATTATGTCTTGGAGCTACAGTTGTTGCAAATGTGCTGGGTTCCTGGACAACTTGGAGTCTTACTGGAATCTCAGGAACCAGTCTTAGAGTGTGTGGATTGCTTACCTCTGTTTTATTAAATACTAAAAATTGTTCAGACTTGTGTCTGAAGGTTCAAGTCATTCTTAAATCTTCTGCCTGAGGGTCTGGCTGGATAAGTAAATGTAAAACAGAGTATAAATATAAAGGGATCTATAATTCTGTGTGGTGACTCTCACTCTAGTAAAACTGTTTTTTCTGGCTTAACTTAATTTCCTTCAAGCTTATTTGAGCGTTGCCATGACAAAACTTTTTATTTTCAAAAATAAAGAGTGCATCCACATGGGGAATATACATTGTTGTAATAGTAATGGTCAGCTGTAGACTAAGCCTCTGTTCTGTGCATAATCTTTTGATTCTCTTTTTCTAGCTATGCAGAAAGAAGCTGTAATACAGTCTTTATTTGACTTCTAAGACTAATCTGAATGCAGTACTGAGTAAAATACTTTCTGCTATTCTGTTATTTGTGTGACCAAAATTACATCACCCATTCCTCCTTTGCCCAAAGAGTGGAGAAGGTCTGTTCCATCTACCAAGAGAATCAGTCAAACACTACAGGTACAGGAACTCTGTCCTGATTTCCTCAAATCTGCAAGTTCTTGCATTGCCAGAGGATGGGACTTGAATTGTGAAAACCTTTGCATGCGAGCTGAGAGTCTTTGTATGTAACATACTCTACAAGGGCAGGATCAATCACCTTAAGCTTTGCAAGCTCAACAATACATACTGTGCATAATAGTCAAAATTTTTTGCCATACACAGGCTCCATTCCCCTCTCACACAAAAGATCCCATGTCATACCACAGGATCTTTGATTGTTCATTCTGATAGTAGACAAGAGATTTGGTATTACCCTCTCTGAGGCCTTCTCTCCCTTTTGTAAGTATGCTCCCTGGCACTTTCTTTTCATGCTAAATTTCAGTTATGGTTGTATTAGTTTACAGTTTGAAGCCTTTTAGTTGCCAAGGAAAGAAAAAAACCTGTATTCAAAATGGATACTTAAATGGAGTTATGGAGGATTATAGTTGGAAATGTCTGTTAAGGAGCTCTCTGCAAGGAATTTCAGCTTTTGGGGTTAGTATTTCACAGTGTAATGTTGTATTTAATATCTTAAGGTCTCTTCCTACAGTCTGTCCTTCTTTTCCTTGTAAATCAGCCAAGAAATATATTTTATGCCATCATTGATGTAAACATTTTTTATTATTGCATTCTTAGTGATCTAAAATTAAAGGAAATAGGTTTCCATTGCCATGAGAGGTCATTTATATTTATTGAAAAAGAAAAGAGGATTATTTTTTAAAAAATGTGTTTTTCAACATTAAAATAAAGATCTAAAATACATGCAATTAAGAGAACTTCCCAATACAAAAATTCATTATATTAAGTATTAATCATATGCATTTCTTATCTCTGAGTCTTGTGATTGTATGCTAAAGGGTATGCTCCTTTAATGTAGGTACACAAAAGCAGAACAGCTAACAGATCTGACAAATGCCATAAACTAGCTTACTGATTATGAGGATTTAAAGACCGACCTAAAAACCTAAATGATAGAGGGGTGACCATCTTGCTTAGTGAACATGAAAATTTATTTGGCAATTACAAATAAAAATGAGCAGGTCTGCAGTTTTATAGACAACATTAATTTACCTGTCTCTTTGTAATGACTTATTTTCCCAATACCCCTAGCTCTATCTTGTGCATTTTTATCATTTGCTGTGTGCGCCTGTTCCAGCCCTCATCAGAATCCCACTGACTTATTTCACTTTCCTGTAAGGAAATTAACTGAGGAAAGGCCATAAAAAGTGTGCTTTTGGAAAGGGAGTAAGGCTGCCTAAACTAGAGGTTGTGGTAGAGGAAGGAGGAGAGATTAAGAGGGAATGGTAGTGCAATACCTTGTCTTTTCAGTGTCAGCAGACTATTAAATCCACTGAATTATTCATGAGACCTTCATCTATGCATATGGGTAAACCTCAAAACATTTTGTGTAGTATTTCATGGTGCTGGTTTCCAGCTGTCAAATTTTATTAAAGCCTGTTCACTTTTTTTCCTGTATTCCCCTTCTGAGCTTTACCTTTCCGTTAAATCTTTGTTATAGTTACAGATAGAGATGTTACTTAACTGTGAATGAGAAACGTGGGCTGTTATGATGTTATGGTAGAAAATATTTGTTGAAAAAACATGAAATAATTTGATTTCTGCAGAGTTGGTGCTATTGGAGCACTCACCCTGGAAAAGAAGAGGAATGCCAGACAAATTATTTTGGTACAGAAAATCCTAATTTAAGATCAGATGTAAAGATTTCTCTCATGACTGTGCCTGCAAGACCTGCAGTAGTAGGATATCATAGTACATCCTGGGAAAGACAGGAGACCTCAGTTTCGTAATAAAAAGACTGTGTATGTGAGAATAAGATATTTCAATTCTTTTAAAAATCATTTCCTTATTGCCATTAGAAATTGAAGGACATGCTTGTAAGAGCCTGAGGAGCCTTATATTGTCCCATAGCACGTTGCCAATAGCAAAATTTGCTACTACAGCATGAATGAAAGTACATCAGTGAAGCTTATATGGTCAATGCCTTGCCACTCATTCCATTAGTACTGTTCTTCCAATAGTGACAACAACAGCCTGGTGCAGAACAGGAAGTTTCTTCCCACTGTTGTCTTGGGAACTTACTTTACTGGATGAATCTGACATGCTGAATTCAAATACATCATCAGATGCTTTCTCTCCTTCAAATGTGTTTTCTAGGACTTACATGGTATTGGTTCTGCTCACTTTGTTGGGTTCAGGTGAACTCAAAATGAATTGAAAAAGAGGAATTCTTTTTAACTTGATTTCCCTCTCTCCCTTCAAGTTTTTGAACAGAAAGCTAGAGAAATTACTGATTACTTTAAAGTTATGTTTTCTTTCTTGTGGCATACCTACTGCTATAGCAGTCTGCCGTGCCACTGTGAGAGCTCATTTCTCTCTCAGTTTTTCCTCTTTCCTATTTAATTTTTCCATCTGATTTACTTTGACCTTGTGTTCAGCATTGTCATACATTTGATTGATTTTTTTCTTCCTTTCGTTCTTGTTTCCTCCTGCTTCTTTCCAGTTGGTTATATTATCCACTGCCTAGACTGATTTAAGATTTTAAATGTATGCTACCACAAATTCTAAATATTTTCATTGTTTTAATTTTAAGGCTTTATCTTTTTATAGCAGGACATTTTAAAACCTGATTTATTTTGTATTGATTTCTTGAAAAATACACCAAAATGGAATTCACGTGCACTCGATGCTCTTTTCAGGCTTTAAGTGTTTCCAACTAATGAAACAGGAAAAAATTGCTATAGTGCGAAATGAACCGTATGATGCCCTCCAGCTCAACCCTTTGCAGAAGAGTCTAGGGTTACATGAACTTTTTGTTGATCCATCAATAAAACTGCATTTTTGTCATGGCTGTCATAAGAGTTATGGATTCCATGATTTTAATTTTTTTTTTAAATGTCTATGACTGTTGACATTGTGGTTTTTTGCATGTGTGTGGGAGGATGTGATGGTAAACAGTGTGAACCATTTTCAGTGAGAACTTTCAGAGCTGCCAAGTTAAGCTTTGAGCTCCATGGGAAGCAAGTGGAGAACAGGAGCTAAGCAGCAGTTCTGCAGTAACACACAGTATTAGGCATGTGAACTCTCAGGGAGAACTTCTAATTCTTCCAGAGGTATACACTTCCACTTCCTCTGGAGGGTGGGGTTTTTTTTATACTGTTACTCAGAAGGGTCGATAACTATATAGAAATTCCTATTTCAGATCATGCTGTAGTTCTCAGAGCAAACTGCATTCTAGTTTTCGGGGAGGTTTTGCCTTTTTTGGTGGAGTCAGGTGCTTGAACATCTTGATATAAGAAACCATGGCATATGACACTTTGCACTGCATTTCTGTAATCTCTAACCTTTTACTTCAGCTCATGCTCTTAGTTGTTAAAAAATATTTAAGGAAGAGCTCTTACAAATGGTTGTTGATTATAAACACTTGAATCAATTTCGATAAATGCTGTTTTCTGCTTTGCTTTGAAAAAATGATAAATTGAAATAGCAAAATCACGCAGTTTGTAGGTTTTGTGATTCCTGAATTTGTCTGGGACTAAGGTTTGCAAATAACTTTAGGAACATAAATTAAAACTGCATTGGATTAAATACTGCTTTAGAAATTTAATCTGGTTTTACCTTAAATGCCTCCATCTTTCCCACTTGACTGTATACATGTGCCATTGCCTCATAATTTGATACTTAACAGATTTTTGGCTGACAGGTTGGTTTTCAAAAGCACACAAAAATAATACACAACTAGGCTTTGTATTACGGATTGGTTTTAAAGAGAGATATTTAAATTCATGTATGAAATGCATATGTTGAATGCTACTTACTGTTGATAGCCTATGGCACTTTGTAATCTGCCTCAAGTGGCCTATCTTTATGATTTAAAAGAGTTGGAAAACTGGTTATGCTTAATCAAGAGGTATTTTAACCTGTGCATCCTTTCTCCTAATGAAAGAGTCTGGTTTGGTTTTTTGTCTGTCTAGGTAAACTGAGTTTTGCAACTGTGTTGCACAGCAGAGTACAGGGAGTTTAGGCCAGACAAGCTTCTAGTTGATGAGTAGACCCGATACCGTTGAGGCACCATGTCCATTCAGAGAAGACCACTGTTTTCAGTTTTTGATTTTGGAAGTCCATCTTTTTCTGTTCAATGTATTAAATTCATGGGATTATTTTCTGATTTTGTATAATATATATAGATAACATATGGGGCTGTATTTTTAGCATCAGAAAAATATGGGATCTTCCAATACTAGTGGCTCGTTATAAACGGACATGAATTAATATTTTTGTTCTTAGTTTTTGAAGGCCAGAAAACATCCTTAGATTATATAATCTGACTTCTTGTGTACCACTCATTCACTTTCACAGTTACCCAATACTGAAACTAATTATTTAATGTTTTAGTCATTAAGCAGTTATTGTTAGTTATATATCCCTGGATTGTTATATGCCACAGTTAGAAGGTTCTACTGAAAAATACATCACCAGTTCTTAAACACATAGTATACTAGAGAATATATTAAGACTTGCCGGTATTAGTGGGCAGTCTGTAGCAAGAAGGTGAACTCTCAAAATTTAATGTCAGCTGGACCTGTGGAGAAAGTCCCTTGTGATACCCAGTTAGACGTTTTGAGTCTTTATCTCAAGATTTTACAGGATTTTTTTAAAACTACTGATTTTGTAGAGGAAAGAAAAGAACTCCAACAAATTGTGTGTCCTTGTTTGTATAGTGCCATACATTGTTGTCATTACTGTCTTAATTCAGAACTGCTAATGTTGTGGCCATGTTAGCAGAACTGCAAACCTTATGCTTTTCACCATAGACTGTAAAGTATGTGCAGGGAAGGTGAGGCTGTTTGTTGATGAGTAATAAAAATAGATCAAAGGCAAATGTTATATTATTAAGATAGGAAGATTTGTGGTTTTTCTTTTGTCACGTGCAAAGTGATTTTAATGAGTATAGGGATTTTAATAAGTATATGCTTACTGCCAGGTAATTCTTGGGTAAACAAAGGCCTGTTCTATTCTACTTGCAGAGAATCATTTATGAATCTAGGAAGAGAGGTAAAAAAAGGACCTTAGAGGGTTGTCAGAACACGCCCCTGCTATCGCAAGTACCAAATTATGCAATCCCTTTCATGAATTTATCAACATTTATTTTAAGGAGTGTGCTGGTTTTTTCCTTAATTTAGATAGGTGCTACCATGTTCATATATTTTCATTGTTACATTTGGATATTTTTCTTTTTGTCATGTCAGAGTTTTACCTGGACATTATTTTTTGGAAAAGTGTTAGACTACTCTCAGAACCTAGCTATTTATATGTAAGTGGGCTGTTTCAGAGTTTTCTTCTAGAAGCATGACAACTGGCTACGTTCCCTTTCCCTAATGCAGTTACAAAGTTATCTTTTATTCTGCTGCTTCTCTCTTCACTTCTTCAGTATACATGCTTTTCTAAATACATCCCCTAATACCATGCTATCAAGAAGTCTACAGGTGTCTTCAGAAAAAATCTGGAAAAATAGACTAGGAATTTATTCCATTCTTGTCATTATGTCCTTCATTTATATGACTGACACCTGTGAACTAGACTAGAGATACCCTGAAAACAAAAGGAAGAAAAATTAAAGCAGGCATATTTTGTTCTTAATTTGCTGTTTACGTGTTAGAGATCATCTTCATTCTTTTGTTTCACAAATATAATGACTGTTTTGTTTTTGTGAAGTCCAGCAGTTTTTTTTGACTCGGAGTTATGATTAGACGCAGGAATATTTCTGCCATCAAATAAGTCAGATTTGTTCAGAAAAGAATAGAAGGAGTTTTATCTGTTTATTAAGAAGATTGTATCTGTCTTTTTAAAAGTCTACCATGCATTCATGAAATGTAGATCCGGAGTGAGATCTAACCATCTAATTTAAGAAAACAAAATTTGCTCACAGTCATCATTATAAAGCCAAATATTTTTTTACATATCCTTCATAGATTATGCAGGGTCTGGAAGAGACTGGGAAGAGAGTGTTTCCGTCTTGGTCTGCATGATTCTGGCATTAACTCAAGTAGCCAGGGGGTATATTAAGTTTGCCCAAATACTTGAGCTCAAATATTCTAGAACAACTTTGGTAAGTACAACAGATCTAAAAGACTTTCACTGTATTTTCTTTCCAGTTCATTGTAGGTAACTATGCAAAATTACAGTGTTAGAGTAGACCATACTGTCTCTGTGTTTAAGTGAGTAAATGATGCCTAATTCTGTCACCTTCATACTAATGATTGTTCAAAGAGAATAGTACATGATGGTCAGTACTTTGGTCAGAAATCTGCAATTTGCACATTTCATTTTTAGACAAAGGTTTGTGTTTTGGTCTATGAATATTAGTTAACTTTGGGAACTAAAGGTTTTTGAATGCTTGGCAAGAAAATATGTTTATTTTGGCTAAGAGTGTGGAAACATGAAACTTTCCATTTTCCCATCATGTAAGCTAGAAATAGAAAAAAGTAGCATGGAGCTATTAGATCGTCTAGTCAGACCTTCTATATACCATGGTTTGTCCCACTTATCCTTATTGTAAGCCCAGTAATCTGTGTTTTTTGAAGGCAGAATTTGTGTCCAGTTGCAGAATATATTTTGGAGAAGTGGCTATGTTGATGTGAAGACAAGAAAATGTGGATAATTGTGCTGCTTCTTTTGGTAGTTTCTTCTAGTGATTGAGTATACCTGCTATGAAGCATTTGTGCCCAAATCAGTATTAGCAAATATGTCTTTTTGCTTTTTTCTGATTAAGGTTGGGTCTTTCTCGATTCTGAGTGTTACTTCCTCTGATTTCATTTGTAGACTTATACTGTCCATCTTCTCAATCTTTTTTTTCTTGGAAAGAGAGAATAGGCAGTTTGTTCTGGTAGTTGGGAGGAGACTATAGAGGTGGCCCCTGTGAGGAACTGCTGGAAGTTCCTCCAGCTCCAAGGTTTTAGTCAGTGCCTCTGCAAATGACATATTGGAGAGGGGGCACAGCATCGTGAGTGGGGACCTGGCCCTGGGCGGGGCCTGGCCCTGGGCGGTGCGTGGCCCAGCCGGTCCATCCCGCTGCCTGCCCAGCCTCTGACACAGCCCAACCAACTGCAGCCCCAGCCTCTGCCGCAGCCCTGGCCCAGACGACCCCACGCAGCCCCCATCCAAGAGCCAGGAGTTTCTGAGGAGGCGGTGAAAGAACCTGCAGCGGTGTGCAGGGTGTGAGAGAGACAGCTACGCAGACACGAAGGTCAGTGAAGACAAAGGAGAAGAGGAGGTGCCAGAGCAGAGATTCCCCAGCAGGCCATGGTGAAGAGCATGATGACACGCGTTAGTCCCCGCACAGCCCATGGAGAGCAGAGCTCACCTGCAGCTCATGGAGATTTAATGGTGGAGCAGATCTCACTCTGTATACAGCCTGTGGAGGACCCAAGGCTGGAAGAAGTGGCTGTGCCTGAAGGAGGCTGTGACTCTGTGGAAGGGACCAATGCCAGAGCAGTTAGTGGAGAACTGTGGCCTGTGGGAAGGCCTCACATTGGAGCAGTTTTTGAAAGGCTCTCCTGTGAGAGGGACCCCCCACTGAAGCAGGGAGACTGGGAAGAGCCCTCCTCTGAGGAGGAAGGAGTGGCAGAAACAACATGTGGTGGACTGACTGCAACCCCCATTTCCTGCGCTGCTATAGGGCGAGAGAGTAGAGAAGTCGGGAACAAAGCCTTTGGGCCTGGGAAAAAGGGAGGAGCCGGGGAGATGTGTGTCGTGGTTTATAAAGCCATGAGGACAGTTTTTGCTAAACACCTGGTGGGCTGAGGCAGAGACAGGGAGGGTTTCACTCGCCACTTAGGGTCATGGGCAAGAAACTGGCACGACTTGGGAAGAACAAGAAAACAACTGAATTTATTAACTGTTTACAACAAGAAGCAAGATGCTGAGCGAGAGAAACCACATCATAAAAAAGCACTTCTCCCCCACCCCTCCCTTCTTCCCAAAGCCCAAAGGCTTTGTTCTGTACCTTCTTCCCCCCAGCAGCACGGCGGGCAGGGAGTGGGTGGTGCAGTCAGTCCGCCCGTCTTTCGTCCTCACAGTCTTTCCCGGCTGCCACATAGAGTCCCTTTCTCACAGGAGAGTCCTTCTCCAGAACTTCTCGGGCATGAGTCTTTTTCCAAACGGGGCTACAGTCCCCTGACAACTGCCCAGCTCTGGCGTGGGGCTTTAGTTCCGGCGTGGGGCTTTAGTTCCAGCGTGGGGTCCTCCACGGCTGCATCTTTTCTTCACCACGTGGTAGAGGAAATGCTGAGAGCGTTCTCTTTCATCATTCCAACACAGTGTCTGCATGGCCATCTCCTTCAGCATCTTCTTTCTCTCTCCACCTTCAGGTCTTCATCAGCGCATGGGAAGACGGACTCTTGGGCGAGCCATGGCAGAGGCTTGGGCTATGGCAGGTCAGTTTGCAGAAGCCAAGCAGGCGGCTGGACAGCTGGACCGACCTGCCTGAGCCATGCCTTGCCCGGGGCCGCACCAACCCATTGTTCTGTGCCCCCTCTTAAATATGTTATTGGCAGAGGCGCCGATTGGCTCAACCCTGGACTGGGGTGGGTCCAGCCTGAAGCTGGGAAACTTCCAGCAGTTCCTTACAGAGGCTAGGTGGTGGTGCCCCTTTCCCCACTTCTCCCACTCTTTTGCCAAACGTTTGGGGGGGGGGGGGTGGGGGGGGGGGAGAGTGTT